>PPKD02000022.1:0-190587 GCA_003705985.2 Tetrapisispora namnaoensis | reverse complement strand
GCTGTTTAGCTAGTTCTTTTTCTTCTAAATCTTTCATTTTTTTAGCCTCTATTTCTTCAATAATTTTGTTCTTGTACGGAAAGTTGGCAGGAATACCTGGATCTTTCTTAGCTCTAGATTTCCAAGTTATATCCTTTTTGGCAAGCTTTCTTTCTTTTCTATTCTGAGCAGCTGCCTTCTTCTTGATACCCTCTTTCATACGAGTAGAAGTTCTCTTAGATTGCTTCTTTCTAACTCTCATTTTTGGTTTTATAGTTATAAAATTACCTGATACTTTAGCTTATCTAGTTTATATTACCAAGATATATTTCCAAAATCAAATTGACGAACTTTAACAATATAAACAAGTAGAAAAATAAATAAATAAATAAATATATTAGTAATTAAAAATATACACATATTTATGTTATATTCATCTCATCGATTTTATCTATAAAAATTTTCATCCCAAAATTTTTTATCTGCATTTTCATTTTTTCGATTCTGTTCCGTAGCTACTTCTTTACCGCGAATATAAAAGGTTTTATGATTCATTATTTATAAAAAGTGTCACAATTTATTTTTAAATATGATATAACATCTGGCATTTAATCAAGTATCTAAATTACTAAATTTATTACATGGAATATTTTATATTATTTTATTTTCGCTTGTAACCACCTCTGATAGTGACAGTTTAAAGTCAAAAAATATTAATCATTGCTTTTTTCTAGTTTATATTTCGAGAAATCAGCCAAAGAAAATGCAGTTTTTAGTTTGCCGTTAGCATTGGACGATGATTCGTTTTTAGTATTATAAATTGGTATTCCGAGTTGAGTTTTACTGCGTGCTTTCAAACCGAAATCCATTGCATCTTTTGGAATAGTTTCATTTAAACTATGCATACTTTTACTTCTTAATTTTAAGTCTAAGTTTTTTGTTGGGTTAGTTACATAATTACTATTGTCCATCGGTATTCCCTCCTCCAAATTAGATAAAGAGTCTGCCATTCTATTATAGTGATAATATCTGTTAATTTTAATTTGTATCATTTCATTAATATCATTAATAAATATTGGAAGGTTTGATTTATCAATTATTTTTAATTTCAATAATATAAAATAGAAAATACTGATCAAAATAAAAAATAACAGTAGTCGACTAAAAAAAGTGTTGATAGAGCCTTCTATTCCAATATTAAATTCAGAAAGTCTGCCTGCTATGAATGTTTTTCCGAGTTGCTGTATAGCAATTTGACTAGGTTGGATACCAACTTTATCCTCTTGATTTCCTGCTAAAATGCTTCCTGAAGCATAGAGAAGAATTTTACCCAATGTCCATGAAATCTCATGACTGTCTATTTTTTCAGCACTTTGGAAAATTGGGTGATTCGGCGTTGGATCATTTGAATCAGTTGACTGTTCAAATGGTAAGCCAAAACCTTCATGAAGAATATTCAATACCCAGTTTGCCTTGAAACACGAATCTGCCAAATAAGAATCAGGAATAGAGTTATAATAGCCTTGGTCGCTCTTCTCTTTTATATCTGACCAATTACTATCACAAAAATCTCTTACTCCTTTACTAAATTCTTGAAAGTTGTATTCTCCACCTAATTTAAAAACGTCGTTTGCAGTATACCAATACTCTGACACTCCAACGAATTTATCTTTCAAAAAATCTATTTGTGGCGCATGAACACCATTAAATAAGCAAGGCTCATCAATACAAGGTAATTGTTTCATTAATAGAGGATATATTAATTTTCCACATTGTTCACTGCGACCAGTGCCAATTGCCGTAAATTTTTTTTTATACAGCTCAAATTTTGACTCACATCCTTTTGGCATGCAAGGATCAACAAGTTTTCTAGTTTTGTAATCGTCATCATCGTAATCATTAACATTTTCAGGAAAAGAATTAACTAATTGTGCAAAATATCTTTTTCTAGCTTGATTAGCACCAAAACCTAACCATGAGCTGACAAAAACATCCCATTTCTGGATGTTACCATTTAAAGTTCTCAAATATATTGTTGGAATATCTTCTTTATGTTGGCTTACTTGTTCCTTGTTGCTTGGTGAAAATGCAATTTGAGTTGAAGCTCCACCCATGTCCATAAAACCAAAAGTAAAATGCATATCAGAATTAATATCATAATTGTTGAACATTCCTTTCAGATAATTCAAACTTAGCCAGCCATATAAACCTTCTGTTTCACCATCAATAACCTGAATTTGAGCTTCACAATCTTTAACCAAGAAGTTAGAAGAGTGTTTTAAACCAGTACATATATCAGATAAAATTTTTTGTTGCTTCTTTTTTGGTAGTAAGCGCATTCCTGCTGTAGCTTGAATAAATATAGGTGTATCCTTAATCTTATTTTTTGGAATAATACTTTCTGCAAAGTTTAAAAGCGGTTTGATATGTTTCTTGAAAGCCTTTCCTGGCTTTTTTTCATATGTTGAAAGACCTGGCTTAGCTTTAAATGTCCAGTTATCTTCTTGATATATCTTTGGTACTGAGTTCATCACTTCTTCTGAATCTGATTCCTTGTTATTCCATTTATATATATGAATTCTTGACCCTGATGAGCCTGCATCAATTACTATACCGTAGTTGTCATCTAATTGTTCATCAGTTAGCATTATAGTAGTTTATATATATTCAAATATTCAGAAAATGAATGATAGGACTAAAACGAAATAATATCAATTTAATAGTTCACAATATAAAAAAAATTTGGCAACTATTTTAGTAACTCACAACAGCATAGAATTTACAATATAATGAATGCCTTCACTAAATATATTATATATGACTAGATAATTTTTTTGTTGTTTTCTCTAATATTATTTTTATGATATATTAATTAATTATCAATTTCAACTGTTTTGAAGGCGATGTGATGTTGTTGCCAAAGCGTAAAATGATGTTTGACGCGATGAGGTGGTTGAGAAATAATAGAATATTGTGTTTTTGCAATATTGATGTTATTATTAACAATTAGTGGAAATAAATGATAATTTTTCTTTTTAAGTCAGATTGATATAATTATGATGTTAAAAGTAATATAATACTCCAAAAAAAAAAACAGAGCATAACGGCTTGATTGTTATATAAAACAATTTTACAAAAATATAAATAACTATACATATACAAGCATATATATCATGATGATATAGCTTTAGACATTTCAATTAATTCCTTTGCTCCAATAATTTGAACTTTTTCAGTGGTTGATGGGTTTTCAGCTAAATGTAAACCAACTTTCCCTACCTCATCACCATATATTGGATGAAAAGCCAAAGAATCAAATTTAGAACGATAGAAGAAGGAACCAATTTTAGAGGCAACCCCATTTCCAAAACCTTTAAAATTTTGTGAATCTCTTTCACCTAATAATATACCTGGACGTAAAATAATAGTATGATCAAATCCTAGCTTAGTAACATCTCTTTCGATTTCACCTTTCATTTTTAAATAACCGGTCCAAGAATTTTCATTGGCACCTGAGCTTGAGATTAAAACAACAGTTTTACAACCTTTTTCTCTGGCTTTTTCAAGTAATTGTAAATTTAAGTCATGGTCAATTTTATATTGATTTTCAAGACTACCTGCAACCGCTCTGGTCGTTGACAAACTGGTAAATACCGTATCAATATTTTCTGGAACTTCATTTACCCACTCATCACTATTTTTATTAATAATTTGTTCAATTTTAGTTTCACCATCATATTTATCAGCTAATTTTCTTCTTGTCAATGTCGAAATATGATTTACTTTGTCTGATTTAGTTGCATATTTCAAAAATGCATTACCACATAAACCAGTAGCACCTAATATAAACGTATTCATTTTTTTTAATAATAATTATTATTGTTGGCAGTTAACGTTAATTCAAAATATAGAATATTATCAAAACCCTTGATATCAATTCATTTTCTGAAGAGCCAAATGGAGACACAGATAAATTTAACTCAAAAATTTATTAAAACTCATCTTAAAATACATTTCCAAATGTACATTATCTTTTCATTATCATAATTACAAATATATAAAATTAAATTTACAAAATAACTCCAGCATGTGATTTTTTAATGAAATACTAAATAATAACACTCTTGTTTTTGCACCGTAATAGCCTTCTTCAAAGTTTCTAATGACTAATATACTAAATCAAATTGTAGGTACATACACACACACATATATTTACTTACATACATACATTAGAAATGTTATATTTAGCACATTCTCTACTGACACGACAAGTGTTTGAAGATGTCAGAGAAACTGTAAATTAGGAATGTTATATGAAATTTGTCTTGAAGGCTAAATTCAGAAGTGGTCATGTTACCGTAACAGGAACATGTTTAAAAGAAGCCAATAGCACCAAATGCACTACTGCTTCTGTTTATTACGTTTTGAAGGTTACTGTTTTAATTATTATGTATAGAAAAGTTGTACACATGGGGTAAGCTGCAGCTGCATCCTCTTATTGAAAATTAAGTTACACTAAATTTAATATAAAAAAGATAACCACCAAAATCACAAAAAAGATAAGATTTCTACAAGAAACGTAACATGAACTAATTTACTGAGACGGATGCCATGATTCTTCTCTTAGAAACATCTGTCAACTTTACATTTCTATAGAAATATATTGTTTGAAAATTTTAAATTCATAAAAATAGACGAAGCACACACGAAAAGTGTAAAATATAACTAGAATTTTCAACAGAATTTATAAATAGAGTCTACATTTTCAATCGTATTATTTCCGGTGATTACTGGAATCTCGACAGTTCTTTATAAGTTTTAGATGTTTTTAATTGTAATTAAAAAAGGTTAGTTCCTTACCTTTTAACGTGTGTCTTCTTTTTTTTCTTCTTGTTCTTGTCCTTCCACCGTGTTTTTATTTATATTTTATGAAATCATTCAATTTTTCGCAATATTTCAATTTATATATTGTACAAAATAAATATATATAAACATATATTACTTTAAGTTATTCGTTTTATTTATAGCATTAATACAGCGAAAGATAAAAAAAATTATTTTATTTATCTCCACCTACAATTGACCACACCACACAAAAAAAGTGATTAATAATGAGTGATAGAGTATTTAGATTAAATGTTGGTTACCAACAATACGCTTGGGGTAAAATTGGTTCAAATTCTGCTGTTGCTAGATTTGCTGCTCATTCTGATCCATCTGTAAAGATCAATGAAAACGAACCTTATGCTGAGTTATGGATGGGTACTCATCCAAAAGTTCCTTCTTACAAATATGGTACTAAAGAAACTTTAAGTCAAATTATTAAAAATGATCCAATTAAAATGTTGGGTAAAGACATTATTGCACAATATCAATCTAAAGATGAAATCCCATTCTTGTTCAAAGTATTATCAATTGAAAAAGTTTTATCAATTCAAGCTCATCCAGATAAAGAATTAGCTAAAGTCTTAAGAGCTCAAGATCCTGAAAATTATCCAGATGATAACCATAAACCAGAAATGGCTATCGCTGTTACTGATTTCGAAGGTTTTTGCGGATTTAAACCATTAGAAGAAATTGCCATTACTTTAGAAAAAGTTCCTGAATTTAAAACTTTAGTTGGTGAAAAATGTGCCAATGAATTCATTGCTCATCATAAAAAACAGGCTGGATTTGGCTCTGAAGATGATAAACAAAACAGGAAATTATTACAAAAAGTTTTCAGTAATGTCATGAACGCCGGTGATGAAACGGTCGCCTCCATCGCTACCTTATTGATCGAAAGAGCTAACAAATCTCCAAAAGATTTTCCTTTTGAAGATCTACCTGAATTAATTATCAGATTAAATAAACAATTTCCAAACGATGTCGGTTTGTTCTGTGGTTGTTTGATGTTAAACCACTGTTACTTAAAATCAGGTGAAGCGATTTTCTTAAAGGCAAAAGATCCTCATGCATACATTACTGGTGATATCATTGAATGTATGGCTGCATCCGACAATGTTGTGAGAGCAGGATTCACCCCAAAATTTAAGGATGTAAATAATTTGGTAGAAATGTTAACTTATGATGCCGATTCTGTCGATGACCAAAAAATGAAACCAGTTGCTTACGCAAAATCTTCTGGAGATGGTGTGTCTCTATTATATAACCCACCAATTGATGAATTTGCTATCGTTTCTACTACTTTTGAAGACAAAATAGGTACTACAAAATTTGACAGTATCGATGGTCCAAGTATTATTATTACCACTAAAGGTAATGGTTATATTATTGGTGACGGCGTTAAAATTAAGGCTGAACCAGGCTTTGTATTTTTCGTTGCTGCTAATACAAAAATTGAGCTAGAGGCTGAAGATACATCATTTGTTACCTACAGGGCAATTGCTGAATCAAAATAAAATAATTAACTATATATTAAATAAAATTAACTGTTAAAAAACTTCTATTTATTGTAAGCAAAGTTAAAATAGTTTCTGGTTCAATATTGTCTTTAAGATGGGAACCTTTTTTAATATCTAGCTTATTTAAACGTAAGTAAACCACAATTGCATAAAGATGTTACATAAGCAAGCAGCATATAACAAAACACAGATGCGAACATCATAAACCAAATTACCCTTATATAATAATGTGTTATCAAAAATAATATTATAAATAAATTGAACCAATTAAACTTGTTACATTGATCACATGATATATATTTGAATATTAATTATATTAAAATTAAATTTCAAAACTGTTATTTAATTATAAATATGTTATTAATGGTTTTAAATTTTTTATAATATTAATATACTCTTTAAATAAATAAAAATTATAAATGTTAGTTCCGAACAAATATACTATGTTCAGATTTATCTATGTTGTTAGGTTTTTTTTACTATTTATTATTATGATGTTCTAAAAATTGATTGTTGTTGGACTTGATTATAAGTATTGTTAGTTGCTTTGATTACCATGGAATACATTAGTTAACTATAAACTTATAGTAATATTAGAGTGGAAAACAAATTTGCTTTTTACAAAGTAATGTTAATTGTCGTTAGGTTAGCCATTTTAACATAACTTAAAATCCTATATCGATTTAGCTACAATATAATATCCACTTTATCTACTGCTATAGGATAAATAATTTCACTGGGTATGAAAGTTTATTTGGCTAGAGAGCCTAGAGAGATAGTTATCTCGTCAGGAGGTCATAACTTATCTTTTAGACGATTTTACAAACCTTTGAATCACTCACAATCACAACAAAACGCATCAGCTCCATTACTAACTATACGAAACGTATCTGAAAATGAACTTTTATCTGACAGATATGTTGAAATTCTGAATCGTTTATTTTTTGGTCTTGTTGGTGTTATAGCAATTGAAAATGATGTGTTTATTGGTGTTATAACTGGTATTCAAAAAGTTGGGTTTCCGCGTTGGAACAATGAAGCTGGCAGAATTGCACCATGCGATAATGTTATCAAAGTCCTTAACGTTGAGTTTTACTGTTTAGATAACAACGTTTATGATTACCTGATATATGATCTTGTAGATCAAAATTTAGAAAAAAATCATAACGAACATCCTTGTAATTCAATTAAAAAGCTAATTTCTGATGGTACCTTTTATTTTTCAAGAGATTATGATTTATCGAATATATTTAAAACACATGCCCTTGCACATAATTTGGATTATATAATAGATAATCAAGATATTAATTATATCTGGAATAGAAATTTATTAACTGAATTGATAACATGGAGAGAAAGACTGCCGCAGGATTTTCGACAACAATTTGATGCAGGTTCTTTTTTTACATTTTTAGTGAGAGGTTATTGTAAAACAACTTTAATAGAGGAGTTAGATAATACTTATACATCAATTACAGTGATATCCCGAATATCAACGGAAAGCAAACAAGATTCATTTGCCCTTACTGGTATCAATGAAGATGGTAAAATAACGGATTTGATAGAAACAGAAGTTATTGTGACTACAGATAAGTATATTTTCTCTTACTCTCAAGTCAGTGCTAATGTACCTTTATTTTGGGAAGCGGCTGAAGGACAGCTACGATATGGTAAAAAATATAAACTCTTAAAAGACATAGATAACACTCAAGTTGCATTTGATAGACATTTTGATAATATGGAGGAAAAATATGGTATTGTGAGTATTGTCAATGTGGTAAAACCAAAAAGTGAAACACAAGAACTAATTGCATCTATGTATAGTAAATGTGCTAGTGCTAGAGGGTTAAGAATGATAAACTTAAATTATAGCTCTGATTCTATTATTAAATCACCACAAAATATAATCGTCAAACTAGAACAGGATATTTATGAATTGGGTGCTTTTATTTATGATATCAAGAGGGGAATATACATTGGGAAACAAACTGGGGTACTCAGGATTAGTGTATTTGATTCAATAAAGAAACTCAATTCCGTTGAAAAGCTAGTCAGCAAAGAAATAATGGAACTGATGACGAAGGAAATTACAGATTTTGAAATTACAGATTCTTTTATTGAAGCACATAATAAATTATGGAATGAAAACTACTACTGGCTAGATAGGACATATTCAAAAAATGCCAAAAATTTTGGAAAATATAGAAAAGTGTATACTAAGTTGTTTACATCCAGAGTAAAGGTGTATGATCCTTTAAATCCCTATGTTTCAAAACATTTAAGACAACTAAGAAATAATTATTCTTATGAAAAAGACATATCGATATTTGCAGGAACATTTAATACTAGTGGTAAAATTTCTACAGAAAATCTATCAGACTGGTTGCTTCCTTCAAATTTAGAATCAAGTGCTCCACCTGATATTTACCTGATTGGTCTTGAGGAGGTGGTTGAATTAACCCCTGGACAAATGTTATCTACCGATCCGTACGTTAAACAACACTGGGAAAAGGAAGTACTACACACAATAAATAATGGAAAATTTGAAAAGAAATATGTAAGTGTATGGAGCAGTCAACTTGGAGGTGTTTTATTATTACTACTTCTTTCTGAGTCGGAATATATGAAAGTTAAACATATCGAAGGGGATGTAAAGAAAACTGGATTTGGTGGTATGGGTTCTAATAAGGGAGCTGTCGCAGTTAGTTTTAAATATTCAGCGACTAGATTTTGCGTAATCGTTTCTCATTTAGCAGCAGGATTGGATAACGTTGAGCAAAGACATAGCGATTATAAAACAATTGCAAAAAATATTAGATTTTCAAAAGGATTGAGAATTAAAGACCATGATGCAGTTATTTGGATGGGTGATTTTAATTACAGAATCTTAATGACTAATGAGGAGGTTCGAAGAATGATAATAACAAAGGATTATGCAGAATTATTTGAAAGGGATCAATTAAATCAACAAATGATTGCAGGTGCATCTTTCCCTTATTATCATGAAATGGAGATTAAATTTCCACCAACTTATAAGTTTGATCCTGGAACGAAAACGTATGATACAAGTGAAAAAATGCGTATTCCTGCTTGGACGGATCGTATTTTAAATAGAGGCGAATTGTTGACCCAATTAAGTTATGGATGTGCTGAGAATATTTTATATTCTGACCATAGGCCAGTATATGCGACATTCAAAGCTGTTGTTACAGTTGTTGATGAATCCAAAAAGTCTCAACTGTCTAAGGATTTATATGAGTTCATAACAGGAAAGTTAAGTGATTTAACTGATGAAGAGAAAGCTTCTCTTTTGAATGATAGCACCTTTGTAACGGATAGTTTAGATCAATTCGATGAAACTTTGAGTGGAAAAATTTCTGTAATTGGTCATCAAGACCTTAAAAGAGGTATGAAGCTACCACCACCAAGTTCAGATACCAAAAAATGGTGGATTGGAAATGGAAAACAAGCTAAAGTAGTTTTAGATATAGATGCAGACTCTTATGTTTTAAACCCAAGTAGAAGTTCCAATCCATTTGTTAAAGATAATAAAAACCCATTATTTATTCCTAAGTAAGAGCTTACTTGACATTTTCAATATTAATTTATTAATATTATATATTTAAGAAACACCAGCTAGTTACTTATTTATTATTATTATTATTATTATTATTATTATTATTATTATTATTATTATTCGCAAACTTCTATATTTATTGACTTCTGTATAATTTTACAAATTTAAAAAGGGAATTTATAATGACATATGATATTGAAATAATTATATTAAGTTAAATTAATAACGTGGTTCTATATTTTGTTCTAATACTTTTGTAATGATTTGTTCAAAAGTGGAATGTATGGTAAGCTTCTTATATGCTTCTAACAACGTAATTTGATTAGAGGACTGGTTTTCGATCATATCAACAAACATTGGATCTATGGGGATACTTCCAAGATAAGGTATCTCAAAATTTTTCGCCAATTGTTTACCTCCACCTGCTGAAAATATGTTAGTGCAATCAGAACAATGAGGGCAAATAAAGCCTGACATATTTTCTACAACACCAATGATATTAAAGTTTACTTTCCTACAAAAATTTATTTCTTTCTTTACATCGGCAACAGCAACATTTTGTGGAGTTGTTACAATAATAGCACCATCTGGTTTGGACCATCTTAGTTGTTCAGCAATAGATATATGTTCATCCGAAGTTCCTGGCGGTGTATCAATTAAAAGATAATCTAACTCACCCCATTGCACGTCAGTCATAAATTGTTTAATCATAGCTGTTTTTTTGGGGCCTCTCCAAACAACACTATTACTTCTATCGTTCAATAAGAATCCTAGAGATATTACCGATAACGATCCTGTTCCATTTGTTTCAACGGAAACAGGCTGCCATCCTTCAGATGATTGAAAGATGGATTTTTCCTCAAGTCCAAACATTCTTGGTAAAGAAGGTCCGGTTAAATCAATATCTAAAACACCAACATTATAACCAAAATTAGATAATGTCAAAGCAGTTTGCGTAGTTACTGAACTTTTTCCTACACCACCTTTACCTGATAATATCAATATAATATGTTTAACTTTATTCAAAGATGCAATTGGAGCATTAACTTCATCAGTCATTTAATTCACTATTTATTCCTTGTTTTGTTGGCCGCGTATTTACTCACTGATGTCTCTAAAATGTCTTAAAGACGTCTTTAATTAGGGACCGTTATCCATAACAAATCTCTATACCATATATATATAAGGCATCAACTATTATGTTTTAATAAGCCTTACTAATATTTTATTACTTTCGTCATCAATGAGAGTTTAGAGCCTTAAAAAATCATTTTGAAGACTTTGAAATATTGAAATTGGAATGGCACACAAGAAAGAAAAATACCATAATCTTTAATGAGATTCTTAATCGTGAAATTATAACATGATGCTGTTACATAAAGTCAGCTATAAGCAATATTGATGGATGAAAGGTGTCAAATAATGCTTCACAAAGTTTTATAAATATACAGTCCGGTTTAAGATTTATTTATTGTATTCGGTTGTGGTTTTCTGAGCATTTTTCTCTAAGCTAGTGTTTACAAAAAATCATTGAAATGTATGTTTATATTAAATGTTTACTGGTTTAAGTGGTGTTAAATATATAAATGATTCACTAACATTAACTCAATATTATTAGGAACTCTGAATCCAATTTATTTCAACGCGATAATAGCAGGACTCAATTATTTGGTGATGAGAATGATATGAATTCTTCTTATTCTCCTTTTGATAAAACAAAATTGGAGTACTCACAAAGTACTCTTGCCCAACTAGAGTCACAAAGTGAAGAAAACATGAATGTTATGGGTGAGAAGATAAAGGCTTTAAAATCGTTATCTTTAAGAATGGGGGATGAGATTAGAGGTAGTAATAAATCATTAGATACATTGGGTGACACTTTTGAAAATGCTACTGTAAAACTAAAACATACCTATAATAACATGATGATAATGGCAAAGAGATCAGGAATTGGTTTCACAACCTGGATTTTGATATTTGTAGTTGTATTCTTATTGTTTTTCTGGGTTTGGATAACTTAGAAGAGAGCAACTAACTGCAAGATCAATATATATTTAATATTTATAGAATTACAAGCATCCCAGCATAACATAATATTTCAAAGAATTATACATCGCTTTCTGTTTATCTGTCTCTTTCTCTTTCCCTCTTTCTCTCTATAAAAAGTTCTTGTATATATATTATACATTTAGTACATACTCAATTAATAACATTATATAATTCAATTTCTTTACAAAAATAGAGGTTCATCTATTATATTGATGAAAAATGCACGTTAATATAAATTATTTAATTTTTAATCCTCAAATTCTGTTTTCGTTAAAATAACCTTGTTATTGGAGAATTGTAAGTAGGTTCCCAATCTTCTTAAGAATTTTCCAGCTATGCTCTTAATGACTGTTCTGAATACAACTGATAAAGCTATAGATATGCATATGATTCCTTTCTGCATTGATACATGAGTTAATATTTTTGAATTGGATACGAAGTGAATTGATTGTGATTTACTTATTAATTCTCCTTTCATTTGAAAGTTGGAAATTTCTGGAATAGTTACACTAATTAAAGCTTCCTTTAAGTCAAATGGAGAGCTATCTTTTAAGTCCTTTCCTGATTTATCAGAGTAGTAAATTCTTGAATTTTTTTTGTCAATAACTATAATGTCACCAGTTTGGAACACTCTATTCTGTAATTTAATATTAAATAAATCTAACCAATCTAAATTTTTTGAAATGTCAATATATCCAGTTAAAACTTTTTTATTAAAATCATAATCTAATTGTTGTAATTTTGTCTTAGTTATGGTCTTATCATTAACTTTTTTTGCTTTCATATTTTTTATTTTATTGCTTTTGTCGATTCTTTTCTTTTTAATAAATTTAGCTAAATAATCCATTCTTGTATATTCGTAGTCTGCAAGTGCCAAGGAATAATTATGCAAATACTGATTGCTTAGATTTATACTATCTTCTGAGGATAAATTTACAAATTGAATAGACATGCTCTGGTATATGTCATTTGCATAATTCAATAATGTGAGAAAGTTATCTTCAGTTACTTCAGTTAACTTTGATAAGGAGGTCTGATCCAACCAGGATACAATATATCCTGGAGATCTAAATTCAGAAGTTGCATATGAATTAAAAATAGAAGGCAATAAATCACCTTCTTTAAATATGAAAAATGTTGGTTTTTGAGAAATTGAATACATATTGATATATTCATCATTTTTTAATTTTTTGGCTTCCATAGGATTATAATTAAGTATATCAATAAATCTTTTATGAGAATTTGATATTATTGAAGCTATGTCATCTTTACATTTGTAAAGATAGATGTTCTTATAATTGTTCAATATGTCAATTAAATATTCCAGAACAACAAAATCCTCCTTAAAAACTTGATCCTCATCATATGAAAATACTAAATATAGCTTATTGGCTGTATTTAGATTGCCATAATTAACTTGAACATTTATCAATTCCTCGATTTCTTTCCCTGATATACTATTCAGTTGAGAATTGAAGGATGTTCTAACTGAAAAATCCAATATTAATGAATCTGGAGAATCTAAAGGATCTTTAAATTCATATATATTATTAGTTCTTTTATTGGGAACGAGTAATAATAGAGCAGGCGATTTATCTTCATCATTAATTGTTAATGAATCGAACTTTAAATGCTTGCAAACTTCAGGATATTTTTCACAATTGAAGTGAGACGCCTGAATACCATTATTACAAAGTTTTGGAGATAATTCATTCCATTTTTCTCTAAAGCTGTCACAAACATTGCAATTATTAAAGTTGATGTTGTCATTTTTAAAATTTGGATCAGAAGGCCAAAAAGATATGAAATAGGGATTTTTAGCTTTCCCTGCTAATAGATCTATTATTTCTTCTTTATTCAATAAAATACTTTCCTTGAATAAGTTATTACTGGGACCAGAGTTTGGCTGCTCATTGTTTTCTATATCTGATTGAACAATTTCATTCGCGAATGCTATGAAATCTTTAACTGTTCGTTTATAATCTCCAGGATATTCTTTAATGAAAGTATTGTCCTTGTATAGACGTAAATTGGGATAAAAGCGAATCTTCTCTTGAGAGCATAAATCACCACTCTCAACACAATTCACTTGGGAAAATTTAAATTTTGAACTAGCAGGCTCTTTTTGGAATATATCCCATGTTTCTTTCCATATCGGTGCTAAAGCTTTACAATGTGAACAATGTGGACTGTAAAATTCCACTAAATGGTATCCAATTTTAACTTCATCTTCGAAGTTTACAACAGTTAATGGTTCTGGAAACGAATCTATTGCGCTTGCAAATATGATGCCAGAAAGGAGAAACAAAAAAACTAAATAGGTAATATTATTACCTAGTAGATTCGTCATTACCTTAGAGTAATAATCAAATAACAATTTGAACCTATAACTTTCTTATATGATTAGAAACAATGCTTACATAACCACTAAAAATACATCCGTATTCTAATTCATCAGATATTTTAAATATGATTATAAGTTTTTTAAGACGTTATTATGATATAATCTTAATGCAGATAATGTATACTTTATAAAAATTATTTTGTAAAACATAAAAATTAACACCAAAAAAATGATTTTTGGATTAAATTTATTTACTATGAAATATATATATATATATATGATTATTATCTATGCACGTATGAATATATTAATGTACTTTATGGTTGGAAAAATGTACAAATGCAGTTTTGTTTAAAATAAATAATAGTTTGAAATATGGAGGCTAATTAACACAAAATTTGTTCTTGGGGATATTTGCTTGAGTATCCTGTATCATAGATGCTTTACTCAATCAACAATTTTTAATTGAAAATTAGTTAATTATCTGTTATTTTCTTATTCTCGTAAAAAATTCTGAACATATTCAAATGTTACTAACGTTATCACAGATGCAGGAACAGTTCTTAACAAATTGACAAAAAATCCTGAGTAAAATCCTCTGAAACCTTCTTTAGCGTATGTTTTCCTAATTAATGGTATAATTTTGTGTTGAACAGATGGAGGCAAATTTGATTTTAATTGCATTCTAGTCCTTAGGATTTCATGAGGATATGTTACAAATGAAGCAATCATTTTAGATAGACATGAGGCCATTATTAATCTACCCAAATTTATTGTGCTGATGTTTCTAACTGGTGTCGTATTGTCTTCTAAAGTTTCACCCATAGTCTCAATTTCTTTAGAATTTGTCACTGTCTTATATTTAAATGTTATTTTCAAATGTTCAAATATAGGAAATTGAATAGCTACATGAAATAGACCAAACAAGGATGGTATTAACCCTGCATAAAAAGCTTTATAACCTTCTTGTCTATAAATTTTTTTAAAAGCATCAAAAGTATTTTTATAATGTGTTGAGTGTTTACCAATATCATTCTGTAACATCAATCTTGTTTTAACTACCCATATAGGATTCGTTAAAATTGTGGAGACAGAACCAGCTGTAATTGCTGAACAGAAATGTGTCAAAAACACTGAATTAGGGAATATTTTAGGAAACGAGGTTTTACTTGTCTCATAGATTGAAAAATAAATCATCCAACTTGGTAAATAACCCATTAGAATAGGACCAACTCCTTTATACAATCCACTTACACCTTCGTCTTTGATTATCGTTTGTATAGTTCCAATTAAACCATTGTAGTATCTGACTTTCCCAGCTGACTGTAATCCTTGAGCTTGTAATCTTGTTTTAGTTACATCTAAAGGACAAACCAAAATACCAGAAACAAACCCTGCTATTGCTCCAGAAAATGCAATAATTTTAGTATCCGTCAACTCAACCCCCATAACATATTTCAATTTCAAATTCCCAGAATTAGTAAGTATTCTAGTAGCATCTTTATTCGTTTTTTCATCTGTAAATGATGGTTTTTTGGCTATAATATTATTTTCAACACTATTCATCTCAGGAATTCGTTGAATATACTTTTGCGAAGTAAGTTCTACTATTTCTGCTGATGACAAAGGAGCTAATCCATCTGGACATATTAATTCAGAATGTACATATAAACTTTTTTGCCCAATATCACTTTTCTTGTCCATGTCATCATGTCTTTCCTGCATAATTAAATATACTACAGAGAAAGAAAAAACTAGAATCTACCAACGTTTCTTACTTCAAACTAATTGATACATATAATCTTATATATATATATTGTATTTTTTGTCTATCTATTTCTTTGACCTATTGCTACCCGAATAATATTTGTATTATTAATAATTACCTTATAGAAAAAAAACCCAATATATTATTTATTCCTTAATCCTATTATAAAATAAGTATAGCGCAGCAGCACAAATCGATTAATCAAATAAATTGTCTTTATTGTACAAGAAAACGATCTATATAAGATTTCCTCTTGTCGATCTTCAAATCAATTTATAATTCATGCATAAATAACTTTACATATTATTTATATATTTGTTTGATTTTCAGGTTCGGCAGCAGAAAGGTTGCGTATCTTCAATTTTATGAAAACGAATCATCGTCGCCCACAATGAAATCCGAAAGACGCATAATGTCTTACGCTATAACCATATATAATTGTATACATTTAACAATGGAAACTGAAATATAATTGAGATTTTAGTGAATATGGATTTAAATATGGATAATTTATGAATAAATTATACTTGAGAAGTTTTTAATTTTTTGGAATTGGACTGGGACGTAAAGCCTCCATTAAAAGACATTTGTATACGTTGTTCTTGCTTATATAGAGATATGCATATGTTTGAGAAAAAAGGGAAAATACAAACGTGTTACAAATCTACAAAGTCTGGTGATAATGTATTTAACATGAAATTGGTTTATGTTAATGTAACATATGTACATACATGATAGTTTTCAGTCATTTGAAAATATGCAACGAAAGGAAATTCTAAAGATGCAACCTATAATGGAGTTTATTTATTCTTTTTTTCTCTTTTAAACTCAATGCTAATTAGAAGTATAATAATCTAATGTAAAAATAAATGCAATAGTGAATTCTAGGTAATTGGCTTTCCCATAATATGAAAATGAGTTTGTTTTTGGCTTTTCCTCTTTTTTTTGTTTTTATAGTTTTTTGTCAACTTGTTCATAGCTCAAATACTTCCAGATAGACTCACAAGATGATGTAACTAATTGTTAAGACACCTCTTGGACTATTGATAATCTTCATAATTTAATGGTGGTTGATAATATGTGTAATTAAAATTTTGTTGATTTGCTCTGTTGTTATAATCGTAGCTTTGATTGTATGCGGAAATGTTTGTTGGAGGTTGCCCATTGATTGTTGGGTGTTGCGCTCCCAATTGAACTTGCGGAATCTGAACTGGTGGTTTTGAAACTTGAATAGGAGGTATTTGGAGTTGGGGGATGGGATTCGGCGGCATTTGTCGTTGTCTTGCACCTGGGTGTATAAGGGATGGCAACTGTCTTTGTTCAAATACTGGATAACTTTGGTTATAACCTTGAAAGGGATATGAGTTTGATGGAAGGGTGTTCAAAGGCTGTCTATTAGGTACCGTATACTGTATCTTTGATGATACCGATGTTGTTGTTACTGGTGGCCCTATTGGTAGACCTGTTGGTGGCCCCATTGATGATGCTATTGGCTGTTCATGTTGTCTATCGTTAGGCAACATATGAAATGGAGGATGAATGCATTGAATGGTTTCAGTTGTTTTTGGAAGTTTTGTTGGCGACGATACCCAGTAGCTTGGTTGCTGTTTCACTATGCAGCCACCATTCGCATTATACTTGTCATCATTGCTATTAAAAATGTATTCATTATATTTCGGTATTAAATCTTTATTTTGTCCTGTTATAGGAAAGGGTAGTGCAATCGCATTTGTCTTATTTTGTGTAGCGTCAAAATTGTCGGGTATTGCTTCCTTCCCTAATTTTGAATAGTTTCTAATGTTATTATTATCAGTGACAACTAAAGTATTATTTGCAACAGGATTTTGTTTTAGCATTGAACCTTCATAGCTTACATTTGATGTGCATGTTTGTGAACTGGTTGAGGAAGCATTAGAGTTATTCATAAATATATTGTAGTTTGGTTGTAATGATAGTGATGAAGATGATGAGGAAGATGATGAGGATGAAGGAGATGAAATTGTATTAATTGGGTTTTTTAAATTTAAATGTGTTGGAATATTTGGATGTAAAATTTCGTTATTGCCGAAAAATTTATGACTACCTAAAGCAGTTGCATCTAAAGCTGATATTAAACTTGTCGAAGGTGTCACGCCATTGAATAAAGCCGAATTTTTAGGAGTGATTAACTTTCCTTGTCTTATATCATCATCAAGATAGTAGGAAACCAAATGAAATGTTTGCAAGTTTTGTTGACCGAATGTTGAATGGACTCTTATTGATATTGTTTTTTTAATAAATCCTGTGTTTTTTTTATTATTTTTATTTGATTTGGCGGATTTATCAGGTCGGTCTTTTGTTGTTGAACGTAAAGAACTATTTTTATTTTTAATAATTTCTTTATAGACTAAAAATTTACCTAAGATTCGTGAAGGTGACCAAGAAATACCATCAGTCCATCTTTTTATACCTGTTTCTTCTTCAATGAATACGAAGATATTCCCAGAAACTATAAGCTGTGGTCTTTCCAGTTCATAAGGTCTCCTTACTGTTCTTCTCAGCTTACCATTCATCATTGCTTCAAATATAAGTAATGCATCGTTTTCATCCTCAATGTATCCTATGAAAGTTGGTATAAGCTCCATGATCAATACATGCAAAAATATATATGCAGATCTGAGGTGTGAGTATGGCTCAATGTGTCGTTGATGAGACTATATTCTTATATATGGATATCTAACTATACGCAGATATGGATTAGTAAAGAAATTGGCTAGGTTGGCTTCTTAATATATTATTAAAATTGCTACTGTTTTTATTACCTGGTAGTTGTTACTCTTTGTGGTCGGTTTACCTAATCTTAGATAAGTTTTCTCTTTTACAGAAACTTGGAAGGAGAAAAAAACTTAATAAACTTTATCTATATATATATGGATATTTAGTAACGAGTATTGCGTGCTACAATTCTTGAAACGTAACTATAAAGATAAACGTCTTTTAGTTTTATCTTCTATGGAGACAACACAGAGAACTTGGGGAGAAACACATTATAAACTGTAAAAATTTAACCTCAATTTTTCGAAACTGTTTGAGGCCTAATATAATTATCACATAATAATGGTATTACTAAATAACAATAATACTTGAATTTAATTGACTTTTTATCAATAAGTTTTTGAGATACATGTTATACAAGTTTAATAAATTTTACATTTTTGGAAATATATGACCCAAAAACGTTAAATAAAGTATGCAAGGAATATAAAAACAAAGTAATTACGTGCTGCACCGGCAATCAAAGGCCGGTGCAGCATCTCGAAATGACAATGCAGCAGCAGTCATTTCTGTTTCGTTAGGATAATGATAAAAATTTGAAAAACTTTCTGAAAAGTGCGAGTATGCACAGGGAGACAAAACCGCCTGTTGACAATATTGGGTTATGCAGTCACACAGCATACACAACGTGGTGTACGGTTGCATTACAGTTGCAAAACGAAACAGAAAGTATTTTTGGTGACGTTTGGGATAATGTCCTGCAACTGTTGTAAGGCGTTGCACTCAGGATCCGAGGGATGTCTTTGGATATGTACGGAGATACCACTGCCGGCCAGAATCAACGGAGCTAAAGCAATAATCCTCAATATCTGTGTGGAAGACAGATCTAGGGGAGACAGAGAAGCGACTGAGCCTGGAAACCAAAACAAAAGAGCTATTAAACTCAAAAAAAAAGTATGATAACAAAGATCAACGACAACAGCAGGAGAAAAGAACGAAGGAAAGGAAAACACAAAAAAGATGATGTACATGGTTCTACGGGACTATGGCAGTGGGTTTTCGATCTCGCGGACTAATCTGCGCCTTCATGCATGTGTGAAGAACGGTTGTTGCTGCGGTGTGTTCCGCTTCAGCACCCCTCCCTTTACTCTCTCTATTTTAATGCATTCAATTAGGGTTGTTGGCGCTTTTAGGCAAAAATAAGCACTCGGAAAACGTAAACAAAAATTTCATTTAAAAACAAAACGATGTACACAAAAATGACAGAGGGAAAAAAAGGTTAAAAAGTAGAAATGTTTATTTTTGCTCGGATATTAGAATCTTGCATCTTTCCTTTCCCTCATCCGGATTGTCCCAGTAACTTGTGGGTGGGAAACATGACCATATATGGAAAAAAATACAAGAAAAAAAAAGTAATAACAGTAAATTAGTAACATACTTTTATGCTTTTTTTAGGTAATGGAGATAATGTGGTTGCTGAGCTGGATTTCCCTGGGCGGGTAACTTTGGCTGTCAGTTACTAATTGGGCAAGACACTTATTTACTTTTAGTCAGGATTCTGTAACTTTTCTGAAATTTCGGGCATCCTTTTAGTGAGAACACATGTTGTGCTATATAAACATAAACTTGTTTACTCGCCGTAACACGGTAATACAAATATTACGATACTGTTACCTTTTGGTAATGCGATACGATAATACAGCGACATTATAATACTTCATTGCTCTGGTCCTTCAGTACTGTAATACTATAATACTATAACGCAAACGGGGGCCAGCAGCGTCTGCAACTACTACTATTGTAAGATCGACTGTTAGCTTGTGTTGTTAACGAGTATACATTGAGAGACAAAATCTAATTAGACGCATATAAATGCACAACCCATACTTTCTGACTTGCAAGATAACACCCATACATACGGGAAATAAAAGTATAAAAATCTACCATCCAAACATTATTTCCGTCGTGTTCCGGAAACCAAAAAATTTGCTAATGGATGAAAAACTCCACCTGACGCACGGCAAAAAGTCTAGGTATGTAAATAATTTGCCGCCGATTCTGAATTCAAATGAGAAATACATTTTGAATTCCGATGAGCCAGACCTGTTCCATAGACCTCGCTTCTGCGTACGGAGCGGCCATTCCCGAATTTCCCAATCGGGAAAGAGAGGGCCATTTTTGAAAAAACGCCGTTTTCGGCCAATCATATCTCGCTTTTACTATCAGTAACCAACGATTTAACACAGTTTTTTCTTATTTTGACAGACTCGTTTTGTGAACTTTCCAGACACAACAACGCAGGAAGGTCATGTGCTTTTGAATTATATCACAGTTTTCCAAGATTTTAAATTTTCAATTGTGTAATATTATGAAAATCAATGACATAAACCACTGAGAGAATTTTTTTTCTTTTGTATACGAACGAGTCTTCAAATATAAATATGCATATATATATATATATATATATGCATATTTATATTTGTGTACATCCGAAAAGTTGTAATTGGTATTAGTTACCGCTGGTATGTTTGATTGGTATCCCTATCTTCTTTTCTCTTGTAAAGGTAAAAGAAATCACATTACACATACTGTCAAAAACACTCACTAAAAAAAGTTACTGTAGATTTTAGGTTTTATTTTACATAATATTATACTAGAATTTATTAGGTTATATCATCATTTGTTGTATTTTTAAGAAAGGAAAAGCGAAGAATTATTAATTATCAGTCTTTATATCATTTTTTAAAAATGGCCTACTAAATTTTGCCCCAGTTTTAATATTTTGTTAAGTTACTATAAAAAAGAGAATTTTTTTTAAATAATAGAAGTTAAGCTTATTGAAAGAGATATTACATATTAACCAATTTTAAGAGTTATATTTAATTTCCCCCATACAAATAACAATTTACTTATACAATACATTAAGTGTTTATTTTTTGTCAGATCCCTATATATATTTTAGAAATCATGTGTTAATCCAAGTTTTATTACTTAGAGGTCTTTACCCTAAATTTTTTTTAAATTAAAATGTTTTTACATTAATCCCAACCATAAAAAATCAAATCAAATCAAATCAAATCAAATCAATTTTAAAACAACCAATCTATATCAAACTATATCAATCAAATCAAATCAAATCAAATCAAATTATATCAAATTATATCAAATTATATCAAATATGTTAACAAATACTGCCACCGAAGAGTCCAACTTATTATTATTAAATATGAATACAAGTACCAACATGAATACTAAATCAGCCGCCGCAACATTAAAGAAAAGTTTAAAGAAACATAAACAAGTCGTTGGTGAACTTGTCCTTGATAATTACATCAAGCAAGAATCTCCAGCCCTTGCTGAATTAGCATTGTGCAATGCTAACATTTCTCCAAACTCAGCTTACCAAGAGATTGATAGTGCTATTGTCGATGCATTTTTCTCTTCAAGCACTGAAAACACCCCAATGTTCGAATTTGAAGCTTTGGAATCTAACCCAAAGAATTGGGCTCCTTTATTTGACAACGATATTGCTGTCACCGCTGAAGATGTAAATTCTGCAGGAGCTGCTATCGAATCAATTGGTGATACTCAAGAATCTTTAATTAACAATGTCGCTGCAATTGTTATGCCTACTTCTACAACTTCATTCTTGCCAACTCCTGTTATTGAGGATTCCAAAATTAACTCGAGTTTGAATAAGGTTTCAAAACCAAATTCAAAAATGTCAAAGAATGCTAAGGTTGATCATCTAGGTATTGTTACTTACAACCGTAAGCAACGTTCTACACCATTGACTCCAATCATTCCTGAATCGGATGACCCTGTTTCCGTCAAGCGTGCCAGAAATACTGAAGCTGCTAGACGTTCTCGTGCTAGAAAAGTTGAAAGAATGAACCAACTAGAAGAAAAAGTAGAAGAATTGTTGTTAAGAAATGCTGAGCTAGAGAATGAAGTTAAGAGATTAAATGGTTTATTAAATGGTCAACATTAATAACTCAATACTCTTTTTTCACGACAGTTTTTCTGTTCACTTTTTGATTTTATCTTAGCAAGTTCAAAGTTGAAATCGCTATCTCATTTTTTTTTTATTGATATTCATATATTATTGACAATGATAAGATGGAAGCTTCTAAAAAAAAGGAATACTATTTGTTTACTATATTAAAATCACTGAATTTTTATTAATTCGATGATGATTAGTTTTAATTAAGCTATTAGTTCGGACTAGATTAATTTTCTTTTTTTTTTTTATGCTTTTTTCCAAATAATCATTATTTTTTTGTATACTAGTACATATATATCTACTATTTAACTTTTAAAAAGATACTTGTTAGTCAAGGAAAATAATCAATATTAATGTCTTCTTTCTCATATGTATCATTGTACGTATTTTTCAGCTTGTTTAAGTATACACGCAATTTTTTATTTTTTTTTTGGGATAGAAATACTCACACACATTTATTTAAAATATGTGAATAAAACATGTGAGTAAAACATGTGAATAAAATATTCTATTATAATATGGTATATCATAGATCGCTATTTATCCTCCATGTAGAGTAGAAGTGAATGAGACAACATCACCGTCTTCTAATTCGTATTCTTTTTCACCTTCCAACTCCCAATCAGTATCATTAATTAGAGTTAATATACCTGGTCTAACAGTACCATTATCTATAAATACGTCAATATCATTACTTTCTTTAATCATATTTGTTACAATGTAATCTATCAAATCTCCAACAGTTACTGCATTGCCATCATTTTTAGTGACATTAACTTTATGGATTCTTTCCTTTCCAACAATAACATCAAGTCCACCTAGGAATTCAACTTTTACCTTAACCATATTATATCAGTTTACGTGTGTCTCTATTAATTATCAGAATAAGATATCTTGAATAAAGTTGTGTATTAAACCACTTTACTCTACCAAGGTAAACTAATGCCTTCAAGATATATATATACAATTCATAAATTGAAATCTTCGATATAGCTTTTAACCTTGAAATTTTTCTCGTTGATTTATTTCACTGCGTTAACGGCCATAAATTTATGCAAAGGTGCTGCCCATGTTAATAAATTGCAAACGAGTAACTGTATGAATAACTTAACTTGCATCCTGAAAATGAATAACATTCTAAAGCAAGGAGTGTACATGTTATAAAATATTAAATTAACATTACCCATGAAGCCAATTTGTAATTTTTAGAAGTCAATTTAATCTTATTGTAATTCTTTCAAATACTTTAAAAAATTGAAACGGACAGGAATCGAACCTGCAACCTTTCGATTTCGATTGCAATTGTTTCCTTATAATCCAGAATTTAATTGGAGTCGAAAGCTCTACCATTGAGCCACCGCTTCATCTTTTTTACGTTTTAAGAAAAATTTACCTATTTATTAATTTAATAATACAAAATAGAGGCGACCGAAAATGCTAGTTAAGATTTTTGGATTGAATAAGGATTGAATAAGGATTGAATATTTCATTTAATTATGAAATCTACTGGATTAGATTTCATTTTATTGCTTCCATCATGATTAAGTTCTTTTTACTATCTATGAAAACTAAGTGTGAATAAAGGTGTTTAACAATGTTTACAAAACTGTTTCTTAGGGAATAGAATTGTCAAATTTGCGGATTACTAACCTTATTATATGATATTACTAGATATTTTCAAAAACGTACGTGTTTCCTGTATTGAAGATTATTTACTTGTTATCTAACACATGCTTACATTTCATGTCGACTGAATTATATAATATTACAATTAAATAGATTTAATAATAGTGTCTTCGAAGTTTATCCGAAGATTTTTTCAGATTTTGTAGGATGAAAGAATAAAAAGAGTAATAGCAATTATCCACATCCTTATTATATAAATCTCAAGGCTCCCAAACGTAAATTGTTTGGGCGTGTGGTCTAGTGGTATGATTCTCGCTTTGGGAAGTTTTCGGGTTGTCCTGAAATCAATTCAAGTATGCGAGAGGCCCTGGGTTCAATTCCCAGCTCGCCCCATCTTTTTTGCAAAATGTTTTTGTCACACAATTTTAAGCATTAAAAATAAAAATTTATAAAAACCTCCGGAACGGGGAATTGAACCCCGATCTCGCACGCGACAAGCGCGAATTCTAACCATTAAACTATCCCGGATATCTTTTTCTTAGAAACTTACATATATTATTATACCATATCGAAAGAGGATAATATATATTATGCGAGAAAATGCTCGTTTATGATTCACCACAAGATCAAAATTCCTGGATATGGTTCTAAAAATCAATTTGAATTATGAATCAATATCAATTTTTCAAATTGCAGTTGCAATCCAACTATGAATAAGCTATCTACAATCTTTTTCCTTTGCGAAAAGATTTAAACAAATTAGTTACTGAAATAATTAATTTTAATCACGGCTTAACAGTAAAAGCAATGTTACTATATTTTAATACTTCCTACTATTAACTATCGTTAGCATTTATCATCGTTTATAGTTTTTATACTCAGCAAACAGTTTTCTGCAATATTGTAATATGATTAAAGTTGCAATATATTCGTTCATTAGAGCTCATGATGGCAGTTAACAAAATAATATTAACATTTGATAGTTTACAATTTATATAAATTTTTTGAATGAAATTTTATTGTTATATACCTATTATGAGTCCAAAATTCTTTGGTGTCAGTTACTCCAAAACGCGTAATGTCAATCACTTCGGCGGCTAAATTAAAAAAAAGTCAAGGATTTTCCTTTATT
The DNA here is from genome assembly GCA_003705985.2 of Tetrapisispora namnaoensis. Taxonomy (NCBI): domain Eukaryota; kingdom Fungi; phylum Ascomycota; class Saccharomycetes; order Saccharomycetales; family Saccharomycetaceae; genus Tetrapisispora; species Tetrapisispora namnaoensis. Next base: position 164,951 of record PPKD02000022.1, on the reverse strand, counting down.
AAATGTCATGATTAAAACAATAATAACTTTGACACTTGTTTATTTTTCTTTAAAATATAACTGTATTTAAAATAATGAAATATTATTTATTTTATATTATAAGATATTAATAATTTTGTCTTCTATTTAAATAAAAAAAAAATAAATAAAGGTGAGCTTGACATATTTTTAGTAAAGCCATTATGTCTGGGTCAATTGGATTAGCAAGATATCCTGAATTTATTTTAGGAAATGAAAAAAATTTAGAAGGTGTCACTACAGTTTGGTTGCTATCTACACTGGGAACAATAAATTACAAGCATATTAATAATGATAAAAGCAATTCACACGAAAATAATTCTGACAATATCGCTGGGAGTGGTTTAAATAGAAATGTAAAAAAAAAAGATATTGTTAGTGTTTCCATTCCTAAAACATGTAAAGTTATCGAAAGTAATTCTTTCGAGTTGCCTTTAAGGTATGTTTCCAATTTATTGTTCGGTATTGCGATTTGCTACAATAAAAAAACGGAATATGTGCTTAATGATTTAACCAGTTTAATATGTCAATTACAAAGGAAACTTTATAGTACAACTACTAGCAGAAGAATAAATAACAAAAAAACAAATGTTAAAGGAACTACCATATATAACAATAAAGAAAATGACAAAAACACTTGTATTTCAAGTTATTTGACGGATGATCCATTATATGATATAAATAACATTAGAGATTTTGAAGCATTATTAGGAATTGACGGAGGCAATATAAATAAGAAAATTGCTAGTATCAATAGTGTTTCTCTTATTAAAAGAAACGATTTGTTAAATGAATTATCAAATTTTAATTTAGTTGATAAAAATAATAAAAATATGTTGTTGAGAGATAGCTCAAGCTATAGTAAATTTCAAGATCCCGATGATATCCACTTAGACATTGATTTTGATTTAAATATCGAAGATATTGATGATTTTAGCCAACATGGTACAATAAAAGAGAAACATGGTACAGAATCAACTTCGGGGTTGGATTCAGATCATGACAAAGATATGAATATTGATTATAAGTCTCAAGAATTTGCATTAAACTTTGATGACGGTAAAAAAGAAATAAACAAAAACAATCCTAACGTAGAAATATCTAATATTGAATTAGATGTAATGGATGACTGTGATGATAGTGAAACTAATGATTCTTTTGAAGATGAAACTTTTGTTAAAGAAAATGAATTAGGACAGGCCATTAAACGATTAAAACTGAATTCGAAGAAAAACTTTTTACCTTTATTCAGTCGATTAGAAATTGATCAGAGAATCAGTATACCTACTGAACAATTAAAGAATGATTTTGATAACTATTATGAAATGATGTTGGATAAAACCAAAAAAAAAAGAGTAAGAAACAATATAAAAAATTTAGACAATATTTTGAATATAAAAAAATTTACAACAATACAAGAAAATATGAGATTATTCCTGACTAATCATTTGGATAATAATTATACGCTTGAAAATTGGGATATTTTACTCAGTGTAGAAGGTGAAATCGTTGATAATAATCTAGAAGATAAAGATTCAAGAAACTTCTTTAATTTTATTGAAAGAGGTCGCAAGCGGTTTGCAACTGCAACATCTACAACTAGATCGAGCAGTAATACAGTACCAAGTCAAGAATATGGTAGAAATATGGCGCAAACAAATAGGCTAAATAGAGAAAGCGAAATATTTGATACTGATTTTTATAGCCCTCTAAATGATGAAACCAATCAAAATAATAATAATTTATTACTAAATTTGGATCAAATTGATGAAGATTTAGAAGAAGGAAGAAGTTTCATCCACATGAATCTAGATTTGCCACCATCATCCTTCGGGAGAAGTACAACAAGAAATACTGGAACAGTTGGAAGTGTTGAAAGTGATGTTATTAATATCCTACAATCGAAAATGTTAAGTGTCACTAAGAAGGGCGTCACTGATTCATCTATAAAAAAGAAATCGAGCGAACTAGAATCTGCTAGCTCAAATGATATTTATGGAGTCCTAAATACGAATATAATTTTAGATCGACAAACTAAAAGATTTTATGATTATATAAAAGAGAGAAGCTCCTATGTGGGTAAACATACAAGTTCATGTCCACCATTTAAAATGAAGATCTTATTTGAAGATCTCGTTCCAAGCATTATAAGCGGTAGTGGTAATGACTCGCTAGATACAGAAAAACCTGCAGCTTTGAGTAAAAATATAGCAGCTAGCGCATTTCTTTCTTTACTGACATTATCATCGAAAGATATAGTTGGTATAGGAAAATATAATTCTAGAAAAGATGTAACTCGAAATGACAATGACATATTAGGGGAATTTAGACTAATGAGACCAGATGATATTATCGTTTATAATTGAGCATAAAGTAAAGTTTTACGGTGTTTCAAGAGTTGCATTCTAACTACACGTTCCTTTTTTTAACAAAGTACGATAAAAATTATTTAAAATATAGCTTAGATTAAACTATTATAAACAACAAATTTATAGCTTATATTCCTGTATTAAACCAAACTTTTTTATAGAGCTTCTATTTCCAACGTAATTTACAATTTAAAATAATTGTCTTTCCTAGTCAATAATAATATGTAAAACCAATAATATTATAATGAAACAAACTAATGTTATTAGTTTTTTCTAATTATCTTGATAGAATTTCCACAACTTAGCATTAAAAAAACAGTTTTCTCAATATATGTGATTCCTGTGCTATTTAAAAGTCAAAGGATCATACAATTGCCAATACCCCCTGTGTTCATCGTTGGTATTTAATTACTACTAATAACAATCGCTGAACTGATATACCATCCTTTACAAATTTCCTCGTTTATTTAGTTCAATAAAATAATTGAATAATAGTCCCTCCTTAGAAATAATATTCCTAGCAGTTTCTTATTATAAGATTATGTCTTTAACAACTATCCGCTTGAGAAAGATATATACTAAAAACTAATAATTATTAAGAGTGTTTTCGATGCCCACTCATCAGTAAATGGCTTATTAATCTCTTCATATTGATCGAACTTAGAAACATTAAAAAAAAGAACGTCATACCAATACAATTTATTTATCAACACATTCATTTTAGTTGACTGATGAAAATGCAGAAACTAAATTACCACTCAATGATTGTTTAATGAAACACTTGACAATAGTGACAATATTAATATATTACAAAAAATAGTTTGTTTGAAAATATATAGAATATATAAAATAGTATATGTTAGCTTTACTGGGAGTTGTATTTGACACGTCTTATATGTTAAAGGATGAAATAACAAATGCCAGCAAGAATGGAACTTTGAAAAATGGTTTGTCGAAATTGTAATTCTTACGAACTATTTTTCGAACTATAGCTGATGCATTGTTGCTAATAATATCTTTATCAATATAGCCCTTATTCTTCATAAACTCAATTACCAATCCTGTGAAAATTGCTACATAAATTAAAACTGTCGATACCTTCGCAATTAGAATTCCAGAAGCTATTCCAGTTATCGATCCCCAACTCATATCCCTGTACATATCTTTCCTTCCTTGTCTGTTAGAGATTACTGAAGAGTCAATTAAACTGCTTTTACTTTCCCTCAGAACCGAGCTATCATTGTATATCAACCTTGGAGATGTTATAAGTAAAGTCGACCCAGTAAGCGATACTCCTACAATTTTACTTGCACTTCTTCTAAACAAGAACAATCCTAAGCTAGTTATTCTAAACATAATTAAAACAATTGTATTGCCCTTTGAAATATAAACAGATCAAACAACTTCCTTCACAAATTATTGCAATCCTAAGAAATATCTTTTCTTCAAACTCAACAGAACCTAAGCTATGCTATCAAGAAAATAATTTAAATTTTGAATAGCTATATCTGCAATTGATAACTCCAAATATACATGTTATACATTTACATTATCATAAACCATGGCAGAAACCAATTCGTAGTTCAAAATTTCAACCCTAATTATTTAAATGACATGAAATTTCTTGGCGATGTCCTTGAGATGACATTTATGAAACTTTTCAACACAAAATTTTCTTCAATCGTACAGTTTGAGCTTTTCAAATAATTTATTTCTATATAAACATATGTAATTTTATTTTTGACTATAACTTGTTGCAATTTCTATTTTCAAGAATTTAATCAATTGGATATACCTCTTATATTAACATAATGAAATGATTCATTTTGTCATTATTTTTGCTCTTTGTGAAGACTGTAATTGTTTATCAAATAGGTGCAAGAACTGTAGATTGCATTCCAGATGGAATGACATGAATTGATCGTGATATTTATCAAATTGTTGTTAAGATGTGCAGTTGAACGAAGTATAATGTATTTTAGGATGATATGAATGGTTCAGAACACAGTTATATGTTTGAAACAAAAGTAATACCGTTTATTCAGAACCGCTACACTGAGAAATACGTTATTCGTCTCGATTGGAAAAATTTTCTTATTATATTATGATGTAACTCTACTTATGTATATGAATTTTGTAGATATATGTCTGTGGACTTCGACAGTATGATCAGTCCTTTTTCTTTGGAGTAGCATGGTCTTTAGGGTGATGCTTACGTTGACGTCTTCTCAAACCTTCTCTTGCCCAAAACTCGTCTCTATATATTTCCCAACCTTCTCTTACTTCGGCACTAAACGCCCTTGGGTTCAGTACTAGTTTCACATCCACTGCTCCTATTCTAGCTTGGGATCGTATTTTAACACTATCCCAAAATGCAACAACTATATTTGTGTTCGACAAAAACAAAAATTTAGTCAGAATGTATACTACAACCCTGGCAACAAATCTTGTAATAAACCTAATAAAATCAATTAATCTTTCACTTAGAGAGTTTTCAACTTTAACTAATTTCAGATTAAATTGCCTTAAGCCTTTATTTGTTAATGAAAAAAATTTTCTAGGGATAACAATAGTTCTTTTATATTCACCACTAATATGAAACAATGCAAAGGTTACAGCAATGAAAATAATAGTAATCTTTAACAATGAGCTTGGCAGGACAGGTTCCTTTGCGATGTTGATATTTCTTTGATATATACTTGTAGACTCAGGGACATAAGTTTGTACCTTTGAAGTAATACTTGAAGACAACTTGGAGTTACTATCTAATGCTGTATAAATGCCTGTGAAGTATAGCACATATATCGAAAATGCAGCTATACAAAATAATATTGTTAAAAATGCAGTAAATTGTCGTCTCAGCCATTTTTGCTCAGATGCTTGTCTTCTTAAGTCGTCCTCTAAAATCAAAAGATTTCTAAATATCATCGAGGCTGGTGAGATATCATTAGAACTCTTAACAGTGCCCCCGCCTCTGCCACTTGATGCATGACTACTTGACCTCCGTCTACGATGCTCATTCGAAACATTTACATTTGTAGAGCCTATAACTGTAAGCGGTATTGCATTATTACTATTGTCCGTCTGTTTCCCTTTGCTTGGAGTTTCATCCAATTGATTAGCCAAATCTTTCTTGGTTTGAGGACTCAACCTTATTATAGGTGCAGCTTCATCCATAATTTAACTTACAATTTGTAATCAGTATATGCAAAAATGGAAAACCTCTCTATTTATATTAGTCCTGTTAACGTTGACAACAAAAATTAATTATTTTATATACCAGCCTGGTTCAATCTATCACACAGTTCTCCACAAGTAATCAATAGTTCTTCAAAATAAATTCAAATACCACTTCTCAGCATATCTGCATGAATTGAAGGCAACCGATATAACCTAATTCTTATTTCTCCATTTACAATAATTAAACCTAAAACTTTAAAATTGAATTTTGTATATCAAAAACTTCGGAAGGTTCTTACACATCATAAAAAAGGTTCAAATTTATACTTTAAAAGAAGCTAAAGATATATAAACAAGAGGTTAATCTTTAGAAGGGCTGATTAGTATTTGAGAGTTTGGCTAAAGTGGCAAAATTTTGGCTTGAAGGAAAAAATAATTGATAGGTGTATAATATTAGTTGCTATTAGAGTTTTAGTAGGGCTTTAAAGACTTTCGATGATTGAATATATGGATTACATTGTCAAAGCATTTGAAATTAGTACTAATTGGCAACCCGTTACTGCTAATCGTACAGGTAACTTTAATCAAATAGGATCAAATGGTTATAATTTAATTGGATTTGAAGACAATATCACTGCAGTTTCAGAGAATTTACTCAATTTTTATATTCCGAATGTGTTTAAGTTTCAATTGTCGAATAAATCTTCAGCGTTCACATTTAATTCAATAGATATAACGACAAAACAATCTATAAATGGTTCATTTGCTTATATATATACTGATGCCGAAAATTTGGATAAGGTAGTCAAAAATACAAGTAATGCCAATTTACTTGATATTGTTGAGACATATCAAGTGTATAATAAGAAGAATAGACTTAGAAACTGCTCAAACTACGAAGGAAAAACCAAATCACTATATTATGGTAGAATGTATTACCCAAGTTCATTTTTGGAGGCAATGGTTATTAAAAAATTTAGCCCAAGCACCCAAATTATAATTAAATGGATCAGTAGTTCCAATAATCACAATATCGTTACTGGCTATTTGCAAAGGAGTAAGAACAGAACATTTCAAGAGTTTATACTCTCTTCTAATGATTTGTTATGTGGATATAAGTTACTACATAATTTTGTAGAGTCACCATCGAAATTTAATAACTCCCTATACAAAAACTCACAGCTTTCAATCGGAGCCGAAGCTTGGTTAAGCATTTCCAATTTAAGTCCAACATGCTCTTCAACTTTAAGGTACTGCACTCATTCGACTAGTACAGGAAGACCATTAATGCTAACGTGTTCATTAAATCCTATTTTTGGGCATTTGTCTTCAACATATTCAGCAAAAACTACTTCAAATTCTACATGTTGCGTAAAATACGACTTTAATTTATATTCCATGGAATCAAATTTGTCCCTAGGTACTGAATTCTGGAAGAGTGACGAAGACATTTTATCTGATGATACGGGTACTAATAATCAATATTTTAAACGTAGTAACAACGGTGTATCTACTAATATACCAAATTCTGAAGCATTCCCTATTGATCAAAAATACAGTTCTACTTCTGATGATAAAAAAAATAAAGTATTAAATGACTTAAATGCGACATTTACGTCATCTCTTCAAAAAATAGATAACGAAAGAGCCCTAATTGAGAACTTCCAAAATAATATGTATAAAAAGAACTTTACTAGTGTGTGGAAATTTAGTACTTCACTTCGTGAAAAAAATTTGAGAATTTTATGGAATGGTAAATATAAAGGTTTCATACTTGTAGCTGGAACTGAGTTATTAAAACAAGAAAACAAAGAAGACACGACTTCTGAGGTCAATAAGGGCGAATTTCCTGTCAGTTTTGTAGCAGCAAAACTAGGATTTCAAATTCAATATTCAACTTGATTATTTTGTAAGTGCTTAACGTATATGAAAAAAACATTAATTTATAGATAAATAATATTACATATCAAAAACAAAATTGCATTATCTACGGGATTTTCTTCCTTTTAAGCTGTTTTCAAATTCAATCAACTCAGATCTAATATTTTCAGCTAGATCCTTATCTTCGTATCCATCCAACTGATACCATAAGTTATAACCAGATAACCTAGTACCAATATCAATAATACTTTCCATTATTTTTTGAACCTTTTCCAATGGCTCTACAGAATGAATAAATATTTGAGAATATTTTTTATGAATGTCCTTAAAAGTGACTGTCATTGGCGTATATAGTGGAGTGGGGCAGTTCTTATCTTCATAAACATTATACTGCGACATTATTTCTCCCTTCCTTTCTTGATCCTTAACATTTTTTGTTAGCTCCTTTAGTCTTCTATTCCTAAAGCGCATTATTTCTTTTCTGTTATGAACCAGTATCCAAGAATAAATATAATCATTAGATTCCGCTAAATATTCTATAACAGCCTCTTTTGGAAGTGTGTATCTACAAATGACATTTTCTTGATATTCGATTGCCAATTCAGATTCATTAACATATTTTTGTTGGAAAGCCGTTAGCTGCATCTCTTTTTCTTCCTCCTCTTTACCCAGATCTCTATTCTTTCTATATCTTCTTTTCGGAATCACAATTAGTTCTTCAGCTTTAGCAGTACCATTCATTGTTGATTTATCATTTAAGTTAACGCTATTTTCTTTTGAATTATTTATATTAGTTACAATTTGTTTATCTGACGTTAGAATAAGTTCTTTTGATTTATTTTCAGTTTTAATACCTACATCCTTATTTTCAACATCCTTAGAATGTTCAACATGTGCCAATGATTCTACTGTTTTCTTTTCTTTGAGCGCTTTGGAATTAACATCTTGTATACCGTTATTATATCGGTCGTTATCACCATCTTTAATTGTAGCAATCATTTGGGTATCTTTCTTTTCATTTTCCTCCGTAGATTTTTTTTTAAGAACATTGGCTTCATTTTCGACAAGCGTACTTCGAATCGCTTCTGTTTTATTTATAGAAACAGGACTATTCATCTTGGTATTGTTTTTTGGCGTCTCTGATTTTTGTAATGAAGGTGTATCACTAACTTCATCACTTGCTTTCACAATTTCCTTCTTTGGTTTAGGTGAATTATTTGCTACAGCAGGCATAGATTTAGCTATTTCCATGTACCTTTTAAACGTCGCAACTTGCTCCTTTGTGGCTTCTCCTTTTGATACAATCATCATTAGGCTATTAACCTTAGGATCTCTTTGTGCCATGATATTCAAATTTGCAATCATTTTAGAGTTAGATATATCATTATTTTTTTTAGAGTCAGATAGTTTGGATTTATTATTGTTTGATGCTTGTTTCAATTGAGATTGTTCTTGTTTTATCTTCCTCTGCTCATCCCTTAATTTTTTCAATTCCTCTTCTTTAGTCTTTTTCTGTTCTTCTTTTAATCGTTTCTGTTCTTCTTTTAGCTTCTTTTGTTCTTCTTTCTTTTCAGATTTTAATTTTTGTTGTTCAAGTTTATGCTTTTCTCTTTGTTCTTTTTTCATTTGCTGCTCTCTCTCTCTGTTTTCCTTCTTTTGTCGTTGCTTCTGTTTCTTTTCTAAAATTCTATTTTTTTTTTCTTCCATCATAGTCTTTCTTAACTCTTCTTTCTTTGTCTTCTCTATTTCTTGTTCCTCTTCCCATTTACTCTCTATTTTATCATTTTTAAATATAAATAACCTAACAGGAAATGTGTGAGGTCCTCCAATCATTGTACAATCGCACATTTTTTGCATCTTTTCTCTTACTAAAATATTACTACCATCAACACCCTCATTATCACCACTCTTTAAATTCTTAGTATAATATAAATCAAACATTTCACCACTAATCCATGTATTTCTAGAGTTGACAATTGACTTGTACAAAACACCAGAATTTATCACGGATAAGGGATGGACCAATGCAGAATTATATTGAGGAATTTCTTGACTGCTAGGCAGACCAGATATTAATTCGAATGGTCTACCTTCCATCTCTTCCTTAACAGTTAAAAGGTTCCCTTTGTCAGCCTCCTCTGTATCGCTAACATCTTCCTTAACCCGACGCCTCTTTCTTAAGTGTACTCTTGGTCCATCAACACCAACTGTATTACTACCGGCACGCAAATTCCTACTAGTGTCATCAACTTTCTGAGAATGTCTAGTTCTTGCAACGGCAGGCATCTTTATAAATATAGATACCCACTATATTCTAATATTACTTTCACAGTATCCCAGTCACTACTGAAAGTTAACTTCGAGCAATAAAAAACTCTCTTTAGTCTGTCTCTACCGTCTATAAACACAAAATGTATATGAATAGTTTCATTATATAGACTTATATAGCGGAATACGAATGTAAACGTCTCAACAATTGATATTATTTAAAATCATCGAATTTTATTTATATCTAGAATTTCGCATCACGAAAAGTTTCAATATTTTAAGATCATAACAAATTATCAAATTATAAGCAACGTTCTGTTTTGATTTTTTAATTAAGTTTATTTTATACATTGGAAGTGGTAATCAAATACTACTATTATTTTAAAAAGGATTTTCCAATTGCTGTAGTGTTAAATTCCCTTTTAAAACATAGTTTTGTTAAAAAACATTGGGGTCAGGGCCATTACTAAAGGAAAGGTTTTTTGAAGTGGGATATCTGACAAGATTATAATCGAGTGTTGTAATAGTAATTTAATAGGATCTATGAACAGTTTTGAGTATGTCTGCTAATGTTATTGATATGGCCAAGTATGTCACTGGTCCTGATGAACCTTTCCAAGAAATAGGGCCGCAAAGCATTAGGAAAAATGGATATAATGAATATGGGTCAAGTGTTAACAAAAATCAAGATAAAAATATTACGAAAAGACAGAAAACAACTGAAAACACTTACGAGGACTTTAAGCCTGGTTCAATCATAAAGATAAGGCTACGTAATTTTGTTACATATGAATTTGCAGAGTTTGATCTATCTCCTTCACTTAATATGATTATTGGTCCCAATGGTTCTGGTAAATCGACATTTGTATGCGCAGTATGCTTGGGATTAGCTGGAAAACCTGAATATATAGGTAGAAGCCGAAATGTAGATGATTATATCAAGAATGAAGAAGATCGTAGTGAAATTAACATTACTCTTAGGAATTCAAGTGCAGTCCATGGCATTGAAGGAGTTTTAGAAGCACTAGAGACCGTGACTATAACCAGAGTTTTAATACGTTCCAAAAAGAAATCAGAATATAAAATAAATGATGTTGTCGTAACAGAAGCAACAGTAAAGGATTTAGTATCACTGTTGAATATTCAATTAGATAATTTATGTCAGTTTTTATCTCAGGAACGTGTGGAGGAATTTGCACGTTTAAAGTCTGAAAAGTTGCTTGAAGAGACATTAAGGTCAATTGATCCGAGTTTATTACCAATATTAGAGAACTTAAACGATCTGCAAACAACTGAACTTGATCTTCAAGCAGAGATTACAAACGATAATAATAAATTAGCGAATTTGAAGAAAAGGAAAGAAAAGTATGAAGAATCAGTAGCTTCATATGAAGTGTTTAATAAAAAGAAACATGCTCTTCAACTTAATACAAATTTATTACCTTATGCTAAAGTTAATGAGTATAAAAATCAATTTAAATCACTGAAAGAAGACTATAAAGCTGCAAAAAAAAAGTTGAAAAGTCTACAACAAGACAAAGAACCGTTTAATAAAGAAAAGGAAAATTTGGATAGAAAATTAGTTGATACAGAAAGGAAAAAATCTTCTCTAACAGTCGAATTTCAAAAAGCAAAAGATAAACTCAAATTAGTTTCAAAAGACCTTAATGAAGTGCAAGAAACCATACATACAAAAAGGAAACAAATAGAATATTACAAGAATAGAACTAAGTTGTTATCGATCAAGATAGAAGAGAGTAAAGAAGAAATTAAAAATAAACAACATACATTCAATAATCTGCCATCATTTGATAGTGAACTTTTTGATGATTTACACTCTCAAAGTTCTCAGTTGATAACAAAGGAGTCTGATATAGAAACAAATATCAGATCTTTAAGATCAAAATCGAAATCAATCGAATATGAAATTAACAATCTCTTAAGATTGGAAAGTACTAAATCAAAACTGTTAACAAGCAAGGATAGAATTGGTATTTTAGATCAAGGTCAAAGAGATCTCCAAGAGGTCAAAAGAGCTGTTCTATATTTGAGACAGAAACCAGAAATGAAAGGAAAAATATTAGAACCACCCATTATGACTGTGTCGGTAACAGATCCATTGTATGCCCCATTTCTAGCTCAATGTGTTGATTATAATACATGTAAAGCATTTACAATAGTAGACCCAGAAACCTATAATTTATATGCAGATCAGATTTTGAAACAATTTAAGGTTAATTTAAGAGAAAAGAGACCAATAACATCTGAGCCAATTCTCTCTAGGAGTGAAATTCAATCTTTGGGATTTGATGGCTATTTAAAAGATTTTGTAAGAGGAGATGAAAATGTTATAAACATGCTTTGTCAAATCAGTAATATTCATTTGATTCCTGTTTCAAAAAACACGTTAACTCCACAGCAATTAAAGAAGTTAACAGTGCCAGATGTTAACGGAAATTTATTGTTTAGAAGAATTCTGCATGGTAACAGAATAATGGATATCAATAAATCATCCTACGGAAGTAAACAGGTTTTTACAAGAGATGGGACAATCAGAGATACAAAGTTTTACAGAGAATCTGTAATTCCTCGTGATTTAGCAGCCAGAATAAGTGCAGAAATTTCACAACTAAAACAAAGAATTATGGAAGGCAGAGAACAATTAGAAAGAGTAACACAAGAAGAACGTGAACAGAAGAACAAAATCCATGAATTACAACAAGAAAGAGAGCATATATCCAAGAAGTTGAATACATTGAATAAACTAAAGAAGGAACATTCATATCTAAAAAGTGCTATTGAATCATTGAATCAAAAATGGAAACAATTAGAACATGAATCGAAAAAGGATACTACGCACAAAATAAAAGATGATGAAGGTACAATCATGTCTTTATTCGATAAACAATCAAAACTTTTAGCAAAATATGTTACAATAACGGAGAGTATGAATGATTATCAAGAGAAATTAGTGAAATCTGAAATTTCCCATTATGAAAATTTAAATTTATATAATTCTCTTGGAGAAGTGATCAAAATGTTAAATGATCGTGAAATTGAGTTGAATAATGAATATATAGAAAAGAAAGAAAACTTCGAAAAGATTAAAATGTCGGACAATTTCAAGAAATGGACTGCAGAAATAGCTTCTTATGATTCTGATATGAAAGCTATGTTGAACGATCTAGCTGAGGAATATAATAGGAAAGAGCAATTCACTGTTCAATTTTTAAATGATCAAATTTTAAAATTAGAATCAGAAATTGCTCATTTAAATAGTGATGGGTCTTCTATAGAAATCTTATCTCAAATTAAACAAGAATTAGGATTGTTAGAAAAGTATCTTCCTGCTAAAGTTATTAAATTGGACAAAATAAAAGAATCTATGAAAACCAATAGAGAAAATTTGGAACCAAAATTAGATGACATTGTCAATAAAATCTCAAATAGATTTGCCCAATTATTTATTAATGCAGGAAGTGCCAGCCAAATCATTTTGGATAAACCAATATTATATGCCGATTGGAAGATAAAGATATTGGTGAAGTTTAGAGATAATGCTGATTTGAAGCCACTGGATTCACATACACAATCAGGTGGTGAAAAAGCAGTTTCAACAGTCTTTTATATGATTGCTCTTCAAGAATTCACCATTGCTCCATTCAGAGTTGTTGATGAAATCAACCAAGGAATGGATCCGAGAAACGAGAAGATTGTACATCAATCAATGGTTGAAAATGCTTGTGCCGATAATACCTCTCAATATTTCTTAATAACACCAAAACTGTTGACTGGATTATTTTATCATGAAAAGATGAGGGTACATTGCGTTATGGCAGGTCCTTGGATACCAGATCCATTGAAAAATCCACATGCTTTACATTTAGGAAATCCATCAACGTATACCCTATAGTATAGTACACATAGTTCAATTTGCATTTTAATAAATCTAATAAATATAATAAACACATAAAATACAATCAATACAATAAATAAAACAAAACAACATGTATACATATACATACATACTGAGAGTTCCATGTTTTGATGTCAATGTATTGATATTAAACCTTCATCTTAGAATGCTACTTCTAGAGTAGAAACTTAACTCGTTGAAATTATGCGAATTCTAGAAACTTAAAATATTGATAGAAGAGATATATAAAATATAGAAATTTCAGTCAGTTATAAAGTGTAGTCGTTCTTACAACTTGGATTTCATATTTTAAACTATTATAATTACAATGGTTATAGGAGCATCCAACTTATAACTGAGAATGTTACTCATCAGTAAAAGGGTTTCTAAGAGATTATTCTCTAATTGCAAAATAACCCAGTATGGCAGTGATACACTTTTGAAACCTAAAAAGAAATCAATTATTTCAAAAAAGCCAATTAAAAACATACATCCATCTTCCCCAGTTAGAACCAGATTTGCTCCCTCACCTACTGGGTTTATGCATATGGGTTCATTGCGAACAGCTTTATACAATTATTTATTAGCTCGTAATACTGGAGGTCAATTTTTACTGAGATTAGAAGATACTGATCAGAAAAGATTGGTGGAAGATGCAGAAAGTAACATATATGATACATTAAAATGGTGCGGAATTGAGTATGATGAAGGTCCAAATATTAATTCGAAGTTACACGGTCCCTTTAAGCAAAGTGAACGTACTGAAATTTATAAAAAATATATAAAGGTATTGCTAGAGAAAGGCGATGCTTATAAATGTTTTTGCTCTAAAGAGAGGTTAGAAAAACTGAAAGAATCTGCCCAGAAATTGAATCCACCAAGCACTGCAAGTTATGACAGACACTGTTTACATCTGAAGAAAGAAGAAATAAAACAAAGAGAATTAGAAAATACGCCATATACAATTCGATTGAAATCACCAGAACAATATCCAAAGTTCGAAGATTTATTACATGGGAGATTGTCTATCCAACCACAATTTAATCCTCAAAAGAAAACTTATGATGATCCAATTTTAATCAAATCGGATAATTTACCAACATATCATTTTGCCAACGTTGTGGATGATCATCTTATGAAAATTACCCATGTAATTAGAGGAGAAGAATGGATGCCTTCGACTCCTAAACATATTTTTTTATATAATGCATTTGGCTGGGAACCTCCAAAATATATACATATACCATTGCTAACCAGCATTAATGACAGGAAACTAAGTAAAAGGAAAGGTGACTCATCAGTGATGAAAATGAAAGAAAATGGAGTTCTACCTGAAGCTTTAGTTAACTTTGCTGTCCTATTTGGCTGGTCTCCACCTAGAGAACTGGCTGAGAAAACTCATGAATGTTTTACAAAGGAAGAATTTATTAAACTTTTCAACTTAAATTATTTGACAAAAGGTAACGCCAAAGTTGATGATAAAAAATTATGGTTTTTCAATAAACATTATTTAAGAAAAAGATTAGAGAATAGTACCACATTTGAAGAAATAAAAGATCAAGTATTGCAGAATTCTCAACAAGAGTTTACGTCAGCTATTGCTACTCCACAAAAGGTTAATAATATATTAAGACAATACGGATCTTCATTATCTAGTATTAATGAGTTCAATGAAAAGTTCTACTATTTCTTTAAAGTTCCAAAATATAATAATAATAATAATGTTATGGAGTTTTTGAAAGCTCAAGATAAAAATATCACATTGAATATTTTAACTTTGCTTAAAGATTGTAACATCACATCAGAAAATCTAAAAGAAGAAGTATCAAATATAAGTGAAAATCTTCAGTTACCAACAAAGACAATATTTCAATCATTACGATTTGCCCTCGCTGGTTCAAATCCAGGTGTAAAATTGCCAGTCTTGATAGAAATGCTTGGTCCAAATGATATAACGCAACGAATAGATAATGCCATAGGGTATTTACAACAAGTAAGTGGCCAAAATTTCTTCTAAAATAAATCAAAAGACTTATCATACGAGGCAAGCGGTTCAATGACACGTTTTATAGATAGATAAATAATTCTTGTAAATATATCACTTGCAAATACTTTTTAATGACATTTATAGCAAATTATTATCATTAATTGAATACTGACAAATATTTACGGCGCTATCATTCAAAATATGAATTCCAGCAATTTCTAGTGATTGCTAGCAAGTATAACAATGGATTTATACTCTAATAGGGATAATCTGAGTCTGTTAATATATAAAAAAGGGTAATAAAGACCAATTGATTTCTATATAAGGTATAGTATCCAATAAGGAAAATTAATTGTTAAAAGAAGACTTATTTACAAGAAAATTGTATTAAAAAATTTGAATTATGTTTGCAGCCATTGCATCAGGAAACCCTATTCAATTGTCTGTTGAAGTTCCAAACTCAAACGGGTTACAGCACACAATCGTGCTATCATCGACGAAACCAAAGTTATATTCTCATATCTCTCTTTTTGTGCTCCCGAATGTTACCTTTCCTGCAAATTATATTGCTACTGTTTATTTCAAGCTGAACCCCACTGAAGATTTCAAATTGTTTGGTTATCTAGATGCCGACAAACCAAGTGCTATATTTAAGGTGAAGCTTCCCAATAGTAATAACCTTACACCAGCTCCAGTTGGGGATGGGCTAGGTGAGATTGACATGGACACAGAGGAAGCACCATCAATCGGTGCGACGAGCAACATATCCGAATTGATAATTGGTATTTCAATCGAACCTAGAGAAGTCGGTTTATCTAGACTGGAGGAGTGGAAACGAGAACGTAGTGTTTCTGCAAGTGGATCATCTTTGGTTGTCGCTAAACCAGGGGCAGGAAGAGGCATTTCTACTGTGGGCCAGTTAGCTTCTGTTTATCCAATTTTAACTCAGGAATTAGCTGCTAAAATTGTTCAACATGCTTATAACTATTTATCTGGTTTCTTAGATATGAACGGTAACGTATCAATCAAAAGATTTGATACATGGTGGGATAAATTTAAAAATAGACTGGCGAATGATGGATCATTTCTAGATGAAGTCACAAGTAATTAATTGTCATATAACTACATATTTTAGTGCTATTCCAACTTTTTAATGAACAGTATAATGACAGAATTGAAATTTAATACATTATGATTAATTAAACTAGATACATATTCTTGGATATAAACAAAATATTATACTATAGTTTGTAATTAGTTAGCAGCTTTCTGTAAAGCAGCCTTGATATCTTCCAATAGATCATCACCATCTTCAATACCTACAGATAATCTAACTAAGTCATCATACACACCGGAGGCTTCTCTTTGTTCTTTTGGAATACCACCGTGGGTCATAACAGCTGGGACTTCTAATAAAGATTCAATACCACCTAAAGATTCAGCTAAAGTGAATAATCTAGTAGAAGAAGCAAATTTAGAAGCACCTTCAGCACCACCTTTAATTCTGAAAGAAATCATACCACCACCTAAAGCATCTCTGTGTTGCTTCTTTACGACAGCATGGTCTGGATGAGTGGGTAGACCTGGGTAGTTAACGGCCACAACGTTTTCACTTTGAGCTAAAAATTCAGCAATCTTTGTAGCATTTAAAGCAGCTTGTCTGACACGTAAATGTAATGTCTTTAAACCTCTATGAGTTAACCAAGCATCAAATGGGGATGGAATAGCACCGATAGCATTTTGTAAAAATTGTAATCTCTCGTAAATTTCTTTGCTGTTAGTGGCTAAAACACCCAAAACAACATCAGAATGACCATTAATGTATTTAGTAGCAGAGTGAACAACAATGTCCGCACCAAAGTTCAATGGGTTGGATAAGTATGGAGATAAGAAAGTGTTGTCGACAACTAATAAAATATCTTTGTTTAAAGATTTGATGGTCTTAGAGACTAATTCAATGTCAGTAACCTTCAAGGTTGGGTTAGTTGGGGATTCAATCCAAACTAACTTAGTGTTTTCCTTAACTAGCTTTGGTAAGTCAGCGACTAAGTTGTTAGTGAAATCGGTATCAACACCATGAGTGTTAGCAACCTTAGAAAAGTATCTGTGAGTACCACCGTAAACATCACCGATGGAGATGGCATGTGAGTTTTGTGGTAAAGATTGTAAGATGACTGCAGTGGTAGCAGAACCAGAAGAGAAAGCTAAACCGTATTTACCGTTTTCTAAAGCAGCAACAGCATCTTCCAAGTTTTTTCTGTTTGGATTTTGAGATCTGGAATACTCGTATTCACCAACTGGTTGAGCAGGAGCGGTTTGCTTGAAAGTGGTGGATAGAGAAATTGGCTCGATGACAGAACCGTGTACATCGATGTGGGAACCGGCATGAATAGCCTTGGTAGCGAATTTATCAGTAGCTTGAACACCCATGATGAGTCGTGCGATAGTTTGTATTATCAAATATAGAATAAGTAGAGTTATGTAACACTAGCCTTATCCGATCTATGGAATGAAATTACAAGCTTCCACAAAAAAAATAAGACAAGAAAATCACATTGACTTAACTCCTTTACGATTACCATAAATCATGAAGTCCTTATATACTAAATTCAAGATGACCATGGCCTTAGTCTTGCCCCGGATGCCACCACAGTTGGTCACATCGACCACAAGCAATTACTAATGCAAAGACTCACTCACCTCCAAAGGCTCTACAAACGTAATTGGCCCTCCACATTCCGTTGCCGTTGCATCAAACCGCTATTTGTCAGCTTTCAAGAACCCATAATAGGTTTCAAAAGTTCCAAAATTGCAGACCCCATCTCATCGCACAGAGGGATCTTGAAACTTTTTTCAGTCTCGACAACTGGCGAGTTTTGATGTCCGTCGGTGATGGCGCCGTTTGGGCCACAACGCCGTCGGCGCCGTAGGGTAAGTATGGAAACTAAGAAACGACACACAAAACTGACAAAACTGTGGCGCCATTCAGCGCCGCCGCCGGCGGCGCTGCCTTTTTTGCTTGTATCCTTTTTTGCCGTGCAGTCGGGCAAACTGGGCGCGAAGAAATATCACGTGAATTGTTGTACATCAGGGTAATACTAATATCTGCACACCTGTACACCACGCCAGGGATGGAGCATACAGATGCCGGTGTCTAGGAAAGCAAAGAAGCTTTACGGATGGAATGCTGATTGAAAGTTTTCTACACCAATGGAATTCGATTATTCGATGAGTACTTAGATATATGTATATATGTATGTTGTCAGAGGGTTAGATGGGGACAGCGCTTGGAGCTGTCCCTAGGATTGCCCCTATGGCTGCATTTGTCGGATTCGCTTCAAATCGTCGTGAACCTCGAGGTCTTTTAGCCCGTTCAGATCGGGTGCGCCAGGAAAACCATGGTAGTATTTCTTGAGGCCTGCCAGGTCGCTCAACTCGTTATTTGTGCGCATCCTGTCGACTATCACTTCTAGTTTATCCACTGGGTTGGATCTGTACCTGAACTTAATGTTCTCAGCTTCGAAGTCTTCCAACAGTTCCTCTCCCGGGTAGCGCTGCTGTGCTGGACCAGCATAACCAGTGATGCAACTTAAGGACTTGCCAGCGATCTTAACAGGCACATGGTAGTTCATTACAGGGACTGTTATGTCCATATCTCGCCTCTCTTTGTTGATGTCATACCATTGTTGGGTAATGTTGTTTAACATGCCATTTCTCAAATCGATTGCCTTCTTATAAAAATCCTGATGAATGAATGTACGCGTGGCTCTGGTCTGTTCGTCAATGGACTTCAGTTCGTATTTCTGCTGTGTGTATGCCCTGCACAATTTGTAGTCACGAATCGATGCAATCTTATTATAGTATTTCTTTAGTTCCGGATGCGAGCCTTCCAGACACATTTGTAACTCTGTCTGAAGTTTCACAAGCTTGTTATCATACAATTTTTGTCTCAATTCAGCGAACCTGTATTCAATTTCTGTTATCTCTTTTAATGCTTCCAATCTTGTTTCTTCAAGAACCATTGGCGACACTATCTCACTCTTGACAAGATCTCCAGTGCCCATGTCCTCTTCTGAAGCATCGTTGCCTTCGTTATTTAGACTGCTATTATTTTCAATCACTTCTTTTTCGTCGTCATCATCTTCTTCAACATCTTCCACTTCAGCATCCTCGCCATCGCCATCTGGCTGCTCAGTGTCCTGGTTTATACCAAATTCAAAATCAGTCTCAGGCTTGCTTTCAAGAACCTTCTCTGCCTTTTCCTTATGCTGGGAATCTTCTTCCTTTCCAGCTTCCTCTACCTGTCCAATAGCCTCTAGCACATTTTCAGATTCAACACTGGTTTTCTCAGTTTTAACCTCTTCATTTGCTTCCGGCTTTACATTTTCTTCAATATTTTTGGAGTTCTCTGCTGGAAATGTTGTATCCGTTTCAATTGCCGGTTCGTAAGCGACCTTGGCCTTTTTCAATTCTCTACCTTCGTTATCTTGTTGACTGGAGTCATCTTTTCCACTGCCAAATACTTCTTCCACATTCCTTTTATTCAGGTGAACACCATTCTCATCCTCCTTAGGAATAAGATCAGACAACTTTGGTGGCTCATCGATAGAGACATTATTAACGCCAGCACTAGGATCCATCGTCTCTGTCTCAGCGTCACTTGATATATAGTACTCTGACAAATTAGAATTGTTGTGTGAGTCCACAGTGCTTAGCAAACTCTCTCTATCTTCCTCCACACCTGCGTCCAAAGAAGATTTAGAATGGTCCTTCACAATTGCCTTCAAATCAGCAATGTCAGCAGTAGGAGCAATACTTTTTGTATTCGTTTCACTATGTATTCTAGCGTCCTTTGCTGTTTCTTCGTTCATCTGGATTAACTCCACAAATCTAGAAACCACAAATAATATTTTTCTTCACTAAAAGTCTCCCTTATATATATATAGAAATATATTTCTTATGTGTATATATAGGAAATATATCGAATCAAACTGCAAAGACAAAGACTTAAAATATCAAGTTTTCTACCTTATTTTTTCTTCTAGTTGTGATTCAGTCTATGTTTTTCATTCCAATGAGGACAAAATTCAATATCAACAACGATATAAAAATTATAACTCTGATAGCAACATGAGAAGTAATAGCATGTAAAACCTTTTGAACTTTTCAAATAAAACTCTGTAAACCAATATACAAATTGTAAATTTGTTCTTATTTCTTAACAATTGAAAAAAGTCTTTACGCAAAATGAAAAATCTCAAAACTTTTTTGGGAAATACAAATACAAGTTACTCAGAAAAGGACGCAGGATAACTTCATTTTTACCTTTTTAGGAATTAATTAATTCCTAAAAAAGTAAATACACTTTTAAGGCATCCAGTTTGAATTATATATATAAAGTTTCAAAACTCTTAAAAACGTTTTGACAACTTTTAATTAGATGACTACTCACCCTTGGTTACAACGATAAGACAACAGGGTACAAATCTGTGTGCATGAAGGAGCCCTCGTTTAAGACAGGTTATAAAAAGATTTTTTAAAAAGACTAGTTTTTAGTACACTGAAAAGATGCTTGGTTTAAGAGAGTCGTACGAATTAGAAAAACTACAAGATTTGGTCGATGAAAGGAAGAGATTTATAGAGGTTTTGGGGTTAACACCTTCGAGTAAGGATACTCTGCTGTTTCGGAACCAATTAGATGTCTTATTGGGACTGCTGAGAAGTGAGAACGGCGCTGATATTGGGGAATTTGCTGAAAAATACAATGGTATTTTGAACCAGGTTCAGGAGATTGATAAGAATCTGGATCTAGAAGGGTATAAATATGAAATTATTGCAGAGAACCCTGTACCCGAACAGTCGGGTGGGAACCATGAGGAAGAACATTCTACAAAAAAAGTAAGATTTAGCACTGATATGGTGTCTTATAAAGATGACACGAATGAACATTCTGATGATGAGATGTCGTTTAAACCTTATAGTGATCTAGAAGACACATCTTCTAATACAACCAGGTCTTTTAAGAATAATATAATACCTGCAATATCGAATAAAGAATTGTTCATCGAACAACAGCAACAATTGCTAGAGCAAGATTCCCAGTTAGGGGTGCTGTCGGATTCAGTCAGTAGGACTCATCAGATGTCAGTCGATATAAATAGAGATATCGAAGACCAAAATAACACAGTATTATACGATTTAGAAAACTTGATCGATAATAACGGGAGAAATTTGAACAAAGCTAAAAAGAGATTAGAAATATTTGAAAAAACGGCTAGAGAAAATGGACCTTGTTTCACGATTGTGGTTCTGATATTTATCTTACTTTTTTTGATCATTGTGCTCTAGATCAAAAGTTATATCATATACATACACCCTAACCCATTCTACTTCATACTGCATTTTGCAAATACATCAATAAAATAGATACTTTATACAAACTTATATATCCATTATATGATAGAAATGGTAAAAACAGCAAAAATAAATTATTTGAATTAAATTATTTCTTTATAACAGTTACTTCTTGAAATTTACATAATTACTAGGAAAATTGTTATTATTATGACTATTATTATTGTTTAAATATGGATCTCCACGCTGTTGCTGATACTGACTCTGATGATAACCTGTATCATTTTTATTGGTTTGATTAAACCTTGATTGATTATTAACATTCATATTACTAATATTATTACCATTTCCATGATGTTGTTGCTTATCAAAAATCTTCTGAGCTAATACCGACAGTAAATTATTTCCATTATGACTGTCTTTAGCGATATTATTATTGCTCATTTGGTTTTTAAGATTCTCATTCATTATATAATAATTTGGGGTTTGTGGTCTATATGTTGAATTCCCATTAAAATTTATGCTTCCTACCATATTGTTGCCGTTCTTATTATCATTATTGCCTGGTTTGTTGTCACTTCCGTTATTATTTTTTAAAATATTTTTCATTCCCGTATTTATCAAATTATTGTAACTATTCTCATGAATACTATTATTACCAAATACTACTGATTTTTTTTCAAAATAGAAATATGGATCATCTATAAATGACTTTTTCATATCTAATCCTATTCGGGCACTCCATACTAATTGATCATCTAAATGAGTTTGCAACCCTAAACTAGTGTCATTCATACTATTCTCATTCAACTGAGTAACCATGGCGTTATCATTATTGTAGTTATTCATACCATTATGCCCATTTTGACCGTGCCCTTCTCTTTTCAGTTGCATCCTTAACTCACTTTCTCTCTAAATGCGAATAATAGATCTCATTACAGGAATTCAGCAAACCAAAACCAAAGCCAAAACCAAATTCAGAGCCGATTACAATAAAACAGCCTTTATAATCTCATTTCTCTTTTTTGAGATCCAGAGCAAAATTGACCTGTTCTTAATCCAAATATTTTGGAAAGCTTCAAAAACTTTTTGTTCGGAAAAATAATACAGCTAGAGAGATAACGTCGGTAAGATTGAATGCAAACAAAAGAAGATGCCTCATCTACTTCATCTCAGATCAAATATTCTTCTCATCGATTATGTATCTTTTATTCACATTGAAAATTTTTTTGATTAATCATAGCGTACGAACCCAATAGTTCCACAATTTACAACGTCGGTAAATAAATAATAAATTATGCCAGTAATAATTGAGACTGAATTTTTAGTTAACTTATATATCAAAATAGAATTAAAGAAGACATTAAAGTTAATATCTTATGAAGATGCATGGTTTTATGCTGTAGTCCTTTTTTTTTTTTTTAACTTTTTAGTTTTAAATTTCTTATGGAATCGAAAATGTTTTTTTCAAATGATTTCAAATTCTGTTAATAACGGAATATGGTCGCTGGGGTGATTAGCATTAGGTAAACCAAACTGTTTTGATTTTTCAAGCTCTCTGGAAACTTCAACTCCTGTTAAAACCTTTCTTATTTGTAAATCAGTGTCATGATACCACACATAATCAAATATTCCTTTCAACTTTCCAGAATAGCATGTGTTATCAAAGAGACCTTCGGGTATATCGTCGTAACAACTTCTATTTAAGTATGGTTTCATTGGATTAATCATGTTTAAATTACCGTGATTGATAATTTTCCCTTTCAAGAACCTTATGACCAGTGAGTCCCTGGTAGAATTCAAGTCACCTGAAAAAATGATCTTGACATCTTTTGAAATTGTCGGATTATCTAAATTGGCACCAATTAACAGTTCATTGATAATATGAGATAGTTTTCGCATGATAATCATGCATTGCGTTAGCTTGACTTCATCATACTTCCAATAAAGATGCGTATTTATAACAACAAATATTGTATTAGTTGCTTTATGTCTTAATGAGACAAATAGACAAACTTGATTTCTGGTGGTAGCAACACTGAATAGATCATTTGTTCCAACTGGTTTACCTGAACCATCTGTTAAAGTAACTATTTTTTTCTTCATGTAATCAATCTCTTGTTCTTCAAAGGTACCAATAACATCATTTAAATACAACTTAGTGGAAGAAATGTACTCAAATTTCTCTTGATTAAAAAATATACCTTCCCCATCCATTTCTTGCTTAGTCTTTTCCCAATATGCAGGTGGCGTCTTTGCCACAAATTTAGAACCATAATTTAATTTCTCATTACATTTAGGTTTCCAATAACTAATATAATCTTCCCATGTCAGTTCTTGTACGCACATGATATCAGCTTTATATTTTTGCATCAGCTCAAATTCTAATAGTTTATGTCGATATTTCCAATCTCTGTATTGTTCTGGAACATATGTGTACACTTGTGGCCACATGTAGTGAGGCGATAACATGTTATAAGTCAACATAGTGAATCTATGATCTGGATTCTCATTTAATAATGAAGTATTCGATTTTGAAGTCGATAGCACCAAATTATCAGCAGACCTACTCAGAACAGTAGGAATGACATTTTTATTGCCTCGTACAATTGGTAGAAACCTTCTAGATAACATCTCTGTATCTGTTGTCGATGTGTTGCTTGTCAGATCAGGGTGCCCTTCTCTTAAGTAGCTAGAACCTTCTGCCACAACACTCAACTTTTCAATTTTATTCAACTTGCTTAAAATATATCAAAACAAGGAAACTAATATAATAACTCTAATAAAAAATTTTAGTCGTCAAACTTCCTTTTAACTAATATATATATACATATAATGTTTTACTTTTTTATTATATATATATATATATCCCATCAAAATCAGTAAAATAACAATGATCAAATCAAAAGATCGCTATAACTCAATCAATTGACAACCAATTTTATTCGCACTTAACCTTAATAGAATAGATTAACAACCCAATTCTCTAATAAACTCTGTAACTCTCTTAATAACACTCATAAACACCAATAGAATATCTTAAATATAATTTAAAATCTTCTTTAAGTGTATTAAAGTTAATATATTAAGTTTGTTTTTTTTCCCTGATGCGTTTTGTTACACTACAAGTAAAATAAAGAATACAGTAACAATTAACAAACAAGTTTAGGTTAAAATAAACGGAAAGAAAGATGTTCAAGTCTTGCAACCAGCACATCAAACATTGTAGCTCTCAGTTTGCTTATATATAAAAATTGGTAAACCTTTAGCGCAAACAGTGGAGACATACGAAGTCCAAGAAAGATAGAATGTTCTTTTAAAGGGCAGGAATCAGTTTCAGTTCCTTTACTGTATATACATTTATTAAATAATTTGCAAGACCGTATGATCGGTTCTGTGTCATTAATGAACAATCTCAATTACTATGCCTATGGGGATTATTTTTCGAGCATGTCGTTGTCGTTTCAAATGTCTTCATAGTTGTATGAACTCATTAGTAACTTGTAAAGCTTATTCACGGGGAATGGGGGACCATTCCTTGTGAAGAAGCCCATAATTTCCCAAACAGTCCCTTTTCTTGAGGATTATTGGTTCTTTGTCCAATGGCAGGCTTAGGTATCTTCGTATTCGAAAGAACGTTCCATATTGAGCAGGTATTAATTGTACTTGAAATTTAACATTTCTGCTTTTTACCTGATTCGTCTACAAAATCATGCGTTATTTTCTAATAATTTAGGTTCAGAAGTTGAATAAAAAAGCTTCCAAGAGTCATAGTTTCTAGCACCTTAATCCCTGACGTATGGCGAATATTAAGCACAGAGATACCAGGGCTCTAGAGGATATTGACAGTGGTTGCTGCTTTGTATTTTGAACAACTTGCAAATTCTTTCTGATATATGTAATATAATTTCGAGATTATTATAATATTTTTTTGAGTTTCGTATTTTTTTATGTAATGAAATATTTATATAAACACAAATCATTATTCATTTAGAGTGTATTTTAACATGAGATGATATTTACTTCGATGCGTTCTCTAATAAGTCTTTACAAACCGTATAACTTTGTTCGCTGAAATAGTTGACGTCTACGTCTTCATCTTGTGTTAAAACTTCTAAAACTGGCAAGAATTCTTCCTTTATCAAAGTTTTATTGTTTTCATCTCTTTTCATTAAGCTTTCTGCTATCTCTGCAAGACCCTTAGCGACGTTAAATCTGATGTTTGGAACCTCATCTTGTGCTAACGAGGTTATGAAAGGTAAAATCTCTTTTTTCAGTAGTTCATTGTCGATAATTGTTCCAATCTTGATTAAAGTTGACAATATTGTAATTCTGTATATAAAATTTTGGAAAAGTTCTTGATCAAAATTAATTAGCTTATCTGTGACTTCAAGTTTGCACCATTCTGAACCGAATATTTCAGTCAACTTCTTCATATTTTCAACAGCTGCCTCTCTGACAGAGTAAACAATGTCCCACAGCCATGATATACATAAATCATTAAATTGTTGATCAAATAATTCAACACCTAGTTGCTTAGCCAAAACTGGGATATATTCAATTATAGCAATTCTAATTCTCCAATTCATATCTTTTGCTAGTTCTGAAACAGCAGGTAATAGTGATTCTGAAAGAGTTTCGATGCCGATAATCTCATTAACGACTTTTAAGTTACCAATAATGTTTAAACGAACATCTGGGAATTCATCCTTTAACATATTTATGAACAAAGGCAATAAATGTTCTGTAACTTCATCTTTATTCAAAAGTTTAACCAAATCAGTGATGCAAATAGCTAATGAAGCTCTAACATTCTCATTTTCATCCATACTCAAGCTTTGTACCGTTGGAATAATTTGTAAAATGACTATTGTCTTGTCATTTAATAATTCTGAAAAATTAGCCACTTTTTTAGCTATAGCTTTTCGTACATCACTTTCATTATCTTCGCATAAAAGTATGAATGGCTTTAATAATTCATCCATATATCTATCTTCGTCATCAACAAATTGTATAGCCAATTCATCAAATTTGTCAGCAATGGCATAACGAACACGCCATGCTTCATCTGCCGTTAACTTTATCGCAGAATTTAATAGATCATCCATATGCGAATCATCTCTTTTGATATTAAAGAATTTTAAAATTGAAATTAAAATATCAACACCTAATAATCTTACAGAGTCCTGGTTATCGGTTGTAATCTTTTGAAACATGGAAGAAATATAATCCCAATCTTCATCTGTAGAAAGGTTTATGTTGGCAGTCAAAAGATCAATAATTGCAGGCAAATTTTTAGCTGCAGCTCTTCTAACCATAGGCGTTTCATCCTGAACTAATTGGAAATAAAGTGCCAATATATTTTTTCTTAATGTATCATCTTCTACTCTTGTGATAACTGATTTGAAAATACCACAGGATGAGACCTTTGATGAGAACCAATCTGCAGTGGCAAGATGCTCAATAACCGAAATGAAATCATGAAGTAAATGTTCTTGAGATAATTGTGCAGCAACTTTATTCAACGATTCAACTGCCTTATCTCTTACCAAAGTTTCTTCTGTAGTAGCTAAAATTTCCAAAGCTGCTAATAAGTAATTACCATATTCTGGGCCACCTACATAAGGAACAAAATCTCCCAATTCTTCGGCTAAAACTGCAAAAACTTCATCTTCATCATCTTGTGCTACCTCCGTCAAAAATGGAATCAACTCATCCCTTGTTCTTTGTGGCCCTAATGCAAGGGCAATCGTATTTAATTTTCTCATAGCCTCAACTCTATTGGCAGTATCGTCATGCTTCAACTCATCCATTAACAAGTCCAATGGATGCAGGTCGACGTCATTATTGGAACCATGTTCAACATCTTGAAGAACGGTTTGCTCAGCTGAAATTCTTGACATCAACTAAATTTTTATTATTTTATTTTAATATTATTACAATTAATTCAAACGAAGTTCCACACGAGTAGCAAACCTTAATTTTAATAAATATCTAAATATGTTTAACAGCGAACGACAAAAACCACAAAAAATGTCTTGGATTGTAACCTTTGATCAATAAATAAGTTTCCAACTGAAAAATTACACTCACAAATCTATCAGAATAAAATATTCATCCAATGATTCACAAATTTTACCTTTTCAAATTTGATTTGTAATGGACTGAAAATTCACAACCAAATTCACCTATAATATCTAGACCTTTATGTAATCTATATGATCATATATATTCTCCAATATCTATATGTACAGGTAACTATAACTACAATTATTAGAATACATCCCTCTATTCCTTTATAAAACAGTTTTAATAATGTTATGTTATTCTTAATTTAGCCTATCGTTAAATCAGATATCAGCAAAAACGAAGGTTGCCGGGTAAATAATATGGGCTCTAAAGCCATAGCCAAAGAGTGGAAGAGAGATATGGTTCATCGGTTGGCAATTTTGGTGACTAAAAGATGATTAGACACTAGTGAGGATTCTGATTAATTGGATGACAGCAGGCAATATCCTCCTCGGGATCGAGCGCAACGTTTGGTTCAATTTGGATGCTAATTTGAAGTTATGGAATATTGAAAGGACAACTGCCATTGAAATGAGTAATGTGGTATTTGAGATTTTGTAATTCTTTATAAGGTTGTAAAATTTGGTAATGTGTATCAGTATTTGCTCCTTTGGATTTTGATTGTTGGCCAAACTGCAGTTTGAATCTGTAGAGGCGGTTATGAGTTCAGCTTTATCTGAAGAAGTGCCGGTTGGGTTGATCGGTTGTTTTAGGTTTTGCTCACTTGGCCTCAACCGATCAGAGATTAATTCATAGTACGGAACGCAATTAAGTGTGGTATTTTTCAATATTTTAGTTATATTCTCATTAGCTTGACAAAACTCTTGAAATTGAGAGAATGTGACCTTTCCTATCTTATCATTGTCTAATGTAATAAAGTAAAATTCTAATAATTCGCACAACTCATTACTTTCTGGCTCTGACAAGGGAGCAAAGGTTTTATTATTCAGTACCTCTCGTATCTTTTCTCGCAGTTGTCTTTTTAACGTGAAGTCTTTCTCTCTAAATCGGTGATTTTCAAATACAAAATTGGAGCAACTTCTTAAATATTTATTAAATAATACAATATCATTTGTGACCAACCCAGTGTCTATCATTTGATGTATCAATAAGTCTCCAATCCTATTATAAACATCTGAATCTAATAGCCCAAACTTTTTCGCTTGAGAAGATGCATTCAAAAATAATTTTAAAATATCTCCTTGTCTCTCAAATACATCACAGTCAAGATATTCATATTTGTGCATCTTAGTTAATGACTCTTCAAAATTTTTTGAAACGAATTCATTAAAGCAATCAAGATAATCTTCTCGATCAGTATCTTGCTCTCTTTCATCTTCTCCATCAAGAAAATCTTCTTCTAATAAATCTTTTAACTCTTGAGACATCCCGTTAATTTCTACCATGACAACCATTTTTAGACGTCAACAATCCAAAATGATACAGTTTCTTAATATGAAGTACTTTATTCTTATCAATATTCAATTACCTATGTAAGTTAAATATTTGATCATCCTTTATTTATAGTGATATTTTCCTTATCAGCAAATTTTTTATATTACGGCATCTTCGAAATGCGATGACATCTTTTATGACAGTAATTCTAATAAGTTCTGATGAACATAAATATGTATTTTTATGGAAGATTAATTAATATTTACATAACTCCTTACTTACATAAAAGGCATAAATATGGAAACAGCAATTGAATTATTTACAACACAGTAGGTTCAAAGTTTCAACCATGTATCATCATATACTTCTTCGATGAGTGGTCTATTTCTAACTTGGATTTCTAACATTCGTTTAATTAAATTTTGACATTCTTTACTGATAGAGACACCAGGAATTAGGAAATTTACTTCTGCTTCAAGAATTTCTTCAACTGATGTAAATGGTAATTGTTTGAAAATTAACGTGTACAATAGAACACCTAGTGCCCATATATCTTGAGGTTTACCTTCATATGCCATTGCCCTAATTATTTCTGGTGCTGCGTAATCTATAGTTCCTGAAAATGATAAAAATGGGCCAGTACTCGTATAGACAGCGGAACCAAAATCAATTAATTTACAATAGCCTTTGGAATCGATAATAACATTTTGCTCTTTAATATCACGATGTGCTATACCCAGGGCATGAGAATGCTTTACTGCTGAAACAACCTGTTTGAAAATTAATTTATATTCAAATTCTGATAATTCATGCTTTGATTCAATAATATCAAATAAATCAACACAACCATTGACACCATGCACGGGGGACTCTAAATAGTAATTTTCTTTATCTTCAAAATAGTCAAGACACTCTAAGACATTAGCATGCTTGTTTTCATGGAAAAGTGACAAAATTTTAACTTCTGAAGGGATTTCCTTTGATGCATCTTCTTTTAGCCAATGTTCTTCTAAAATTTTCTCTTTAAAAATTACTTTGATAGTGATAATATATTTTTCTTTTTGATGAAGACATAAGAAAACTTGACCATACGCACCAGCTCCCATATCTTTTAATATTAAAAAATCGGAAAATGTTTTTCTTTTATTGATTTCATCACTTTCCACTGTTGCTTCGTTTGAATATTTAACTATAACACCTGGTAAAGAAAAAATATTTTGTTCATAATGGTCATAAAATTTAGGTACCTGTTCATTTTCTATTTCCAATATTGACATTATAAATTCATGATCAATTTTAAACAACCCTTCCTTTAAAAATTGATTTCTATCTGTCTTGTAAAACTCCTTTACATTAGTAAATGAAGGGATGCTGATACTAGTTGGATTTTCATTAAAGTTTCTATTTATCTCATCTTCACTATCAATTTCTTCTTTATTATCTTCCGTTAATTCGGTAGCTTTTTTAAACAAAAGGTCATTATCAGCTATATGAGTAAGATATAAGAGCATATTATTTGTATCCAATATGTTTATTTGAACATCAATTTTCAAAATACTTCCATCTTTATGTATACCTTCTAAACTTGGGTATTCAAAATATTCTGAGCTCTCTTCATTTATTGTTGCTTGAATTTTTCTTAGAAAATGGTGGGGAAATACTGAGTTTTTGTTATCTGGATTTAAATAGTCAAGATCATGATAATGATCCAAAATGTATCTTAATATTTCGTGTAGAGAAGGCAAAATACTCCGTATGGAGTTAACTTTCAGATCATTGAAATCCCAACCAAATACTTCCTCAATAAATGGTCTATATCCATTTATTATATTTAAATTTCTAGAATTTACTATTAAAACACCAGATCTTATAGGTAACGAAAAACATTTAATATTAAATGCCCCATCTTTATATTCTGTTTTCATTACTGTCACCGGAATATTTCTTTTTATGCCATTAATTTTGGATGATAAAGTGAAATATTTATTACTCCTCAAATTCTCATTGAGTTTCCCCTGATTATTTTTAAATATAGAATATAATGATATACTGACATCTGACAACATCATATCTTCAATATTTATATCTGTTGTAGATTTTTCAGTGAATTTTGTTAAATTAACCAATTCATTAGATGTTGAACTAATATTTAGATCATAAATGGCGTATGCTTTGCAGATTTGTAGATATATTGAAAAACATTCCCCTAGAGGTTGTATCCAAATAAATACATTACATATCTTATCTTTTTTTTTAAATGGGACTAAAACTTTTGAAACGATTTTGCATTCACTAATTTCTTCACAAACATTATCTTGAAACTGATCATCGATAAACTGCAATAGATTCATCGTTGATGTCTCATTGTTCTCTTCCAACGGTATACCTAAAAATTCATATGCAAATTTATTAACGGACATGAAATTAAATGGATGCTTTGAACTCGCAATGATACACGGTAAATTGATGTCTAAGGGTATAGTTGTCCAGTTGGAATAACCCACATTTGAATATGTAGGGACCGCTAAACGTTCTATCAAAGCTTTGTTTTGTTCAATTTGATGCTCTTTATAATGAAATAAGTTTGGATTAATATAGGCATGAACAAATTCCAAGATTGGCATTATAAATTCATCATCTAACAATTGTCTTTTACCATCGTCCCCGACCAAAATATCATCGAGTAAGTTCAAAAGAAATGTCGGCGTAATTTCTTCTTCCTCTGGTAAAAAGAGCGTTTGTTTCAACGATGATCCAGTCGCTAAAGGGGTAGATTTATCTTTCATCAGTTTAAGGCCCCTTTTTAACAACTGTAATTTACTTAAACACAGCTCTCGCATCCAAACATTATAGACAGAAATATCCTCAAAATTTATGTTTAAATCAAGACCTCCTCCAACACTATCTATACTGAACACACTGCTTTCTCTTCTGCTAATGCTCTCTGACATCATCGAGCTGATAGAGTTCGATCTTGGCTGTGGGGTGCGGTTTTTATAAAATTCACTTCTCCATGGTGACCGTAACAACACCTTAGGTTTCTCTGCTGAACCCTCCTCACTCAATGCCCTTTCAGTTACATCCACCTCAAGCTTGCTATCTGTAGCTCCTCCATTCAGATCTCGCTTCGAATATCCTTTCTTCTGGCTTAATTGCAACGATCTAAAAGATGCATTTGAGTCATTCGACGCACCCATAAACGGCATTTCACCTCCCAGTTCAATAAAAAAGACTTTAGCTTAATGCTACAGATTCTAAATGTCTTGAGTATACTTTCTGCTACCTTTTATCAACACACTTCAAGTTAATTCTATACTCAAAACATTTAAATGCCTATTTTCTAACTTGTTTAAATACAATTTCTGCTCTAACCCACAATTTTCGTAATCCTATGCTGTGTCTCAGATCCCTAAGAAAATTCTGAGTGTTTTATTACAACCACTTCATCGTTAATTTCGCGCAGCACTTCACCGTTGCCGGTTTCGTTTTCGTATTATTAATTTCCTAATTTGGAACCATAATTCCCTAAAGGGAATCAACTTCCTTTCTTGCCTTGCACGGATATCCATGGAGGAATAAGAGTAACTATCGTAGCTAATTGAAGAATGTTGCTTGACACAGGTGTTTCTCTCACTATAAAGAAGTTGTCCCGGAAACAGAAAACAACTTGCTGCGGGTGTTTCTGACTAATATTTTAGCTCCATCTGGGATTTTTGCAGTGGTCGAAGCAGCGTCACAAAAGGAAATGTCACAAACGTTTTACTTAAATTTTAAGTTCTAGGTATATATATATCAGATGATTTCAGGTATATCCAATTATTAATAAAAATAATTTTTTAATTGCATGGCAACTCCTTCTCTGTTAGTTATGTTTTTGTTTTGAACAGTAGATATTCAAGTGTTTTGCTGTCCCTGCGCCAGATAAGCTGGAATTGCAGTAATAAGGAAGATGGGTTCCAACTTTGTGTTAGCTCTATGTATACCAGTTGGGTTTGCAGTTCTATATGCTAAACTCAGTCAAGGAGTTAAAAAGAAAGAGCGAGTTGTAGATATGGGATTCTCTTTAGAACCCTTAATGCATGTTCTGAATATGGTGTCGCTGTATTTGCTTACATACACCCTCATTAGTATTCTTTATTGGTACGTTATGAGTCCCGTTTACTACTTCCTTTTGCCTTTGCTGGGAACATTTTTGAAAAATCTGTTCTTGGTACATTCCTTGATGTACGTTAACGTGTGCACCATGTATATGGTAAAAGCTATCACAAGGTCCTCGCTGATCCAAAGGACTATGGCAACAAATAATTTAAGGGTGGCTCATAAATGTGATGATAAATGTTCATTCCCATTAGATAAGCGGGTCGCATATAAGCGTACTAGAAAAGTCTGGTCCTTCGTCAAAATAGTCATACGATTGATATTCACCATATATATATTGCTGGTATCATTAGCTCTACCGATAATTGGGCCGTTTTCATTGCAGATTGCCATAAATAAAACAAATGCTACATCGATACTTCCGCATGCGAAGGATTCAAAATGCACAAGAAATTTTAAGTTAAGCTACAAAAAAAATCTAATAACCAAATTATTTCACAGCATTGGGTATCTGTTCCCATATCTTGCATTATATTTATATCTAACAGATATTCGAGAATTAATTCATTGGATAAAATCTGATGGATATTTAACAAATGCTGAGAACCATTTAAAACATAAAAAAAAACGAACAAATAACAAAACAAGTAACTTTAGTTTTACTAATCCTTTTCAACCTTTTTATAATGATGCATATAGACAAAATTTATATAAAAAGTTGTAATAAACAATTCCGTGTTTAAAAACATATATTTTTGTGACAGAGTTATCTAACTGTTCCATATCAGTTCGACGTATTTTAGAACATTCATCTCTACTTAAAAATTACAAATAAGTAATATATTGTATTTTTACTGTAGAATCGCACTAAACCTAACTTGATTAATTCATATAATTGACATGGTGGATTCTTCTGGATTAAACGTCTTAGAAGGGCAAGTTATTATTGGAAATGTTGGTGATAATGCTGACGATTTAACAGTTTCAAAAAAGATACAAATCTTAATTAAGAAAGAATATAATAGACGAAAGAAACATTTGATTAATTTATTGGATAGTTTTGGTAATATTGATGCCAATTCTTTTGTTTTATACCAAATTAAGGTATGTCAGAAATAGTTCTAGTATATTAAGGGATATTCAATTTTACTAACATCAAAGAAAGGATATTGTTCTAAAAGGATAGTAATAGGGTATAAAGGAGTTATTTTCAACAACGATATATTTTACTCCATTATTATGGTATTTTATCATTTATATTTCTAATTTTGTTTTAACTTTCCTTATATTGGGTACAATATTAACACCGATTGTTACACCATTTTATATGATATTTACTGGTCCATTGGCACCATTTTTAACAGCATATTACATAACACTTGTTACTCAATATAGCACACTTAATACAGGATTAGGATTATATCGTAATGATGATTATTTAATAGAAATCATAAACTTAACATTAATACGAAGAAATAGAGGTTATTTAAGAAAGGCACAACTACAAAAGAGTAATTTTGTAAATGCAAAAGATAATTGGTTCTCTTTACTAAAAAAATATAAAACAGTTGAATTCTGGGTCATTGATCTTCCTCAAATGATGATTAAATTATCTAAATATTCTTTAAAGTTATTTTTCGTATTAGTCATTTTGTTAATACCAGGATTGGGGATAATTGCCTTCCTATTGATCAATTCACCTAAAAATGGTTTTAGATACGGCACCCCATACGCAATTTACAGAAATAAATTTAACAAGGAAGAAATAAACGACTATTTTTATCAGTGTTTTGCCCACTGGTGGGTGACAGGTATCCTAACAAATTTAACAGAATTAATTCCCTTTTTATGTGTTATAACAAGAACTTCAAACTATATAGGTTATTCATTATGGGAGTATGACTACGTAGTATCAAAGACTTCTCCATTAGATGACGAAGGCCCAAAGAAACCAACACCATTAAGAGTATGTTTATTTCCAAAGAAGGTTTCAATGGACCAGATTTTTGAGCCACAAAATTATGGATACCTGAACGAGTTAATCTAAACTACTTCTTAAAATTACTATAAATTATTTTATTATTATCATTTAAATATTGTTTTAGCTTAATTACATCTATAACTCTTCGTTAATAAAAATTTATTGTTTGCTTTCATTATATGAGAGTAAATTATCTTTGTGTACAATAAATAATATTTTATTATAACAAGGAATTATAATTGCTGTCGCACTTAAATAAAAATGACATTAATTATAAAATCGAAGTAAATACTAAGTTCAATGAGAAGATAGAGCTGTAATTTAAAAAATAATGGGACAAAAGGAGATCAATATTTTGAGTCATAAGCAACAGATTCCTAAACCTTTTAAGGTGTCAAAAAATTATAACTTTGGTAAAAACTCAGATTTTGAAATTTTACTACCTCTGGAAAAAGTGCAATCACCATCCATTGGTATTGAAAATGTTTATAAAAAGAGACACAGTATGTTTAAGAATAACTTTACTAATGATTTGATCTATAATTCAACAGTATATTTCCCTTTAACAGTATGTATAACCATTTAACATAATTTGGTTCATATACATTTATTTAATAAACTTTTTTTTACTAATATAAATTATAATATATCTGTAGGGTGTCTATGAGGTTTTGATGAATCGAGTGTATTGGAAATTTACATTATTATCTGCAATTTCCTATATTATTACATTTAAAATTATTGCCATTTTATATTACATATTTTTATTCCCTACAACTGCTATACTTTATTTATTTCTTTTAGGACCGTTTGGTCCAGTTTTAGCTGTAATTGATTTGATCCTACATTCCAACTCTTTAGCAAAGACATTTTGCAAACATATTATATTAACTAGAGTACAAGAAAATATTTTTGATATCACCTTAGAGCGTAAAGGATGCAATGAAATTTTAAGATCAGCAAAATTGTTGAAAGTAAAACCTAATCCAGATCAAAAAGTTAAAAATTGGAGACATTTGAATTGGTATAAAGATATTCTAATCTTTATTAAAGGATTAGTTTATAGCACTATGATTTATTTTTTACTATTTCTCATATCATTATTTCCATTAATAGGACCACTAATTGTTAACTTTTTAGTAAGTCCTAAGAGAGCTTCCGGTTACATAAAGAGATATTTTGTACTGAATAACGTAGATAAAAAGGCAACTAAAGAATATGAAAGATCACATTTAATACATTTTGTATGCTTTGGTGTAGTTGCTGGTATACTTGAGTTTCTACCTGGGTCGTCAATAATAACATTAATTACAAATACAGTGGGTGGGGCTTTGTGGGCAGAAACTATAATTAAAAAACAAATTTGACTTATCAGCTAATATTTTAAATTTCTTAACTAACTATTACATAGAAATAAATATGGATTAAAACCTTTGCTTGCATCTTTTTGAGCATAGGGTCGATTACCATAGAAAATTTATAAAAAGTATGTTAACATATATTATTCCATAATATTAAATAAATTCAATTTTTTTAAGTAAAAATTGAAAGAAATATAACTACATCCTAGTCCATTGATTCCAGTCCCATACGTTTCCAGCATCTGGTATTGGATTATTTCGATTCTTTGAACTAGTTTTGACGTCTTCTGATTTTATAACGAACATATCTTCAGGTGAGTCTATTTTTAATTTTTTGGAATCACTCATCAAAGAAGAATTTGAATTTGCCGGACTTACTTCTAATTCATCTAATTTTCTTTTCTTTAAATTAATACGGTTATGGGAATTTGTAAAAGCGGTTTCATCTAGTGGTGACGTTTTGAAAAACTTCGCTTGGCTGAATTTTCCAATCGGGTATATATCTGTAAATATTGAGGATATTTCCTCATTAGGTATTTTATATGATCTCGTCGCAGGTTCTGCTTTGCTAACCATTATCAATTTATTATCGTTGTTGATTCTGGCAGTAATAGGATCTTGATCTCTAATTCTTTGTTGTGCCTTTGTAGGTTTTTTCTTTCCTGTACCATTAACAGTATCTATGGTTATTTGAGGAATTTTATAAGAACTTCCGATGTTTTCATCCTTTATGCCCATTGTATCAGCTAAAGTGCTTAAGAACATTTCAATTTTTGAAAATCCAAAGACATCTTGACGATGTTTGAAACGGGATATAATTTCAGCCTTTTTAATATTTTTATTTTTTAATATCAATTCTTCGTTTAAATATGGATTTTCACCTTGGCTTATATGCGATTCTAATTGTGTAGTAGATGCGCGTACATTATTGTTGGAAACAGATGTCAATGGTGAAGGGGAGAGGTTCGTGTTACTACTGGTATTAGAATCCTTAGTAATGACTGGCAACGATGGAATATTTTGCGGCGTAATAGCAGCAACACTTGATATGGATTTCTTCCCAGTTTTGCCTTTGATTGAAGGACGTTTAGCTTCTTTGTTAGTAGGAGATGTTGAATTAATTGCCGGTGAGCCTTTTGCTCCGTCACTCACAGTAGCTAAATCAGTCTGATTTGTAAGAGGGGTACCTCCTATGCTATTCATTTTTTGTTGTTGCTGTTGTAGCATTTTGGCATTTAAATTTCCATTACCGTTAATCATTTGTAAATAATTTGATATTTGGTCACTTGAAATAATTCCGTTTTGCGCTTGAGGCTCAACTTGTGATTGTGTCTGGGATTGAGCTTGGGCTTGAGCTTGAGCTTGAGCTTGAGCACGAGCACGTTGTTGTGCTTGTACTTTTGCTTGTACTTTTGCTTGCATTTGAGCTTGGATTTGAGCTTGGGCCTGTGCTTGAGCTTGGATTTGAGCTTGGGCCTGGGCTTGAGCTTGGGCCTGGGCTTGAGCTTGGGCTTGAGCTTGGGCCTGGGCTTGGGCCTGGGCCTGGGCTTGGACTTGTGCTTGAGCTTGTACCTGCTGCATTTGATGGTGTTGTGGTTGTTGATTTTGTTGTCCTTGGGACATTTTACCTTGCATCTGTTCATGTATTTGCTGTAACGAACCTTGAACACGTTGCTGCTGTCTTGATAAATTAGTGACACCTTGGGATTGATTAGATTGTGGTTTTTGGGAACCAGATTGCTGTTGCATTTGCTGTTGTCTTTGGATTAACTGCTGCCTTCTTAGTAATTGAATTTTCATACTCTCCCAGTATTTTTGGTATTTAATAATAAGTTTGTCTACTGTGTCCAATCTAACAACATAAATACCTTTTGAGCACTTCTCTAAAATTTCTTTTACAAATATTCTAAGTTGCAAAACTTCTTTTAAAAAGTTTTCACTCTTTGTTAAGATGTAAACTTGTGGAGCATAATTACTAACCTGTGCAAATAGTTGTTGATTAAGTTGTAATTTTCTTTTAATTTCATCTTTCTCTTGTGGAGACAACGTATTAGTCAAATCTGACAACCTTAGTGGAATCCTAGCAGCTTCAGAAGAAATCCTCTTCACAATTTCAATATCTTGTGCAGTTGGTGCTAAAGTTTGTAACAAATTTTTTTGGTGATTATTGATTTGTCCATTAGTGTAATTACTTGGCGTGGCACTATTGTTATTGGGAGTGTTTGAATTAGAGTCCATAACGTTCATATTGATATTATTATTACTACTGCTTGACTGCTTAGTCTGAGCTGGATTAGCATTGTTTACAACTGATGCATTATTATTATGGGTATTGCTATTATTATTACTATTGTTATTATTATTGTTGGTATTACTGTTACTATTGTTGTTAACTTTATTGTTCTGGAATTGTTGTTGAGCTATTCTAATGCTTTGGATTTTTCTTAAAGCTTTTTGATTGATATACTTTCTTATGAAATTCTGCCTATTTGCATCAGTCATAGCATTTCCATACTGAGTTTTTCTAAAATTCTTACAAGCCTCTATAGCTTCCTGAAGAAGAACTCGTTGCTCCTCTAAAGTGAATATTTGATTAATTTGACCTAAAATGTTTGGATATTCACCATTCCTATTTGGGCCTAAATTAGAGTTCATAGCAGCAGCCGGGTTCTGGTTCCCATTATTTGTCACATTTCCTTGTTGTTGCTGGACCTGTTGTCGCAACTGCTGAGATTGTGTGTGGGATTGTGTCTGTTGTTGCTGAGTTTGTTGTTGCTGAGTTTGTTGTTGCTGAGCTTGCTTCTGCTGCTGCTGCTGTTGTTGTTGTTGCTGCTGCTGCTGTTGTTGTTGTTGCTGCTGTCTTTGCTGGAGCTTAGATTTGTATAACAATTGTTGATGAATCTTGTATATCTCCTTTGCAATCTGCATGTCTTGCTGCGAAAGCCTTTTCTGTTGTGCCAATTCAGTTATCTGTTGCCAGGTATTGACATTTGGCGGGATATTTGGAATTCTTGAAAGAAGTTCCCGTGGAATTGGAGCGCTCTTCATTTGATTGATGATCTGCTGTTGCTGGGCAGTCAGTTGAGGTCTCTGGTGATGTTGCTGCTGCTGTTGTTGAGTTCTTAACTGTTGGGCAGCCTGTTGTCTTAGCTGGGCCTGTTGGTTCAAAAACATCTGTGGGTCCATGTTTATCGGCATGTTCCCACCTCCGCCGGAAGCTTTTACATCGCTGGTCTTGGTTTTCTTCTTACTGCTCAACGTATTACGCATAGTGGAAACTTTTTCTCGCATATTATCCATATACTCCTTCCTTGATGACGATTTAGCAAATAAGGCCGCCTCAAAGTTCTTTGCATGAATTTTCATTTTCTCAGCGGTCTCAGTGTTCCCACCATTGATCTCGTTAATGTCCATAAGCACCCGCAACAGGTCTGCCACATTCTTCGATCTCTCTTCCAAATCAGTATGCTCCATCATAAACGTACTCTCCAAGCTTCAAACTCTATTCTATAGCTAATAATCTCAACGGTTATTGCGATCCCGGTATTGTGGGGGAGGAAAGTCGTAACTGGGGGAGGGGGTGATAATGGTTTGCGTATCTGTGAGATGAATTCTTCGCCGTACTTCCTTTGCACCACTTTTAAAATCAGACAACACAGCACTTTGGAACTTCTTTCTATCAAAATAGTCAACTAATGCCTTTAAATATGTTATATCAATATTATCGTACCATTAAAAACGTTAACTCAAGGGTTTCTCCAGTTTCTCAGAATGGCTTTGTGTTGTGTTCCTTGCATCGTTTTTCCAACAAACATCATTTTTGGGTTTTACCAAAACCGCTATCACCGGGTAATCCTGTTCCGTAGAAAGTGATTACAATGCCGGGTAACTTTACCCGGCATCAAAGTATGGTTACCCTGGCGCTGTGTTTTTTGACTTTTTTGCCGCCGATGAGGGAAAGGCATCAAATTTTATTTGTTTTGACCGTTCTCTCGATCACTTCCACAAGTCATTTTTTGCCAATTGACATGATACACAGATATATAAACAGGAAGAACAAAAGCCTGATCCCTTTACTCCCGATTCAGAACAGCATGGGAGCTGGTCTTGTATGGAGAGCATGGGCGACAGGCAGTGCATATCTGCACTGCCTGTCGCCTATCTTCGCACAAGACCAGCTCGGGGACACGCACTAGCATCGTTATCGGAATGGCCAGGTGCGAAATACAGAGTTGCTAACGCTGTATTTTGCCCATGGCAGCTGTCGTCCGCTAGCGGGTGCTGGATCGCTCCCAAGAGCAATAATCGAGAAGTCTGTACATATTACCCTGTGGAGTCCGCTGGCACGTTGTGGCCAGCGGCAGGAGACTGGGCAAGGTACTCCTCAACATTCACCCGGCCACTGATGGTACATTTGAGTGCAAGCGTAGGCGCACACATTTGAATCCGCAGCATCGGCGACTATCGTAGAAGACGACAATACGTCTAAGGCATACTGGGCGGCGCATCGTCGGTGAGATCTCTCAGTTTTTGCTGAATTAGCCTGTTTGCTCGCCGGTCCGCGGAGACGGAACAGCCTTGGATAGGAAGCAGGATCACGTGCAAGAGGGCGGGTTGATGTAAAGGGAGCCTACCCGGACATCCGGGTAATGCGTTTCTTTTTCAGGCAAATTCACGAATTTCGTTAAAAATATTCTTTCTATACGTGTTAATAACGATTGAAATCTTCGAAAGTAATACTTGCTACTAGATTATCATGTGAGAATCGGTTAGATAAACCTTATAATGCCAAATTATGCTTATAAGTATCTATATATATGTGTGTGTGTGTGTATGTGGCATTAATTCTGAATCTGGCTTTTAGCATCAAGTAAAGAATTGGTTTCTGCTTTTATAGAGGATTCAAAGAAAGCTGCTCTAGGTTGCTCTATCCTGCTGCTACTCTGCTTCTGTACATTGTAAGCTCTAGTCTTAGACGTTCAACAAAGTAGAGATATCGCATATGTCAGATATAAAAGATGAGAAAGACGACATAGTCGTTGTCGAAAAGGAAGAGGTCGAAGAGATGGAAACCAAGAAACCTGTCGAAGAGACCAAAGAAGAAATTAAAGAGGATGAAAAATCTAAAGGGGAGATTAAAGGTGATAAGTCGGTAAAAGGGCCGGTTGCACAAGAAACTTCTTCTTTGTTAAGGGTTGAGGCCGTTGTTATGCCTTTAATATTCACTGCATTGGCTTTCTTTATTAGAATGTACAAAATTGGCGCTGCCAACAGAGTCATGTGGGATGAAGCCCATTTTGGTAAGTTCGGTTCATACTATTTGAGACATGAGTTCTACCATGATGTTCACCCACCCTTGGGTAAAATGCTTGTTGGTTTATCAGGTTACATTGCTGGATACAATGGTTCTTGGGATTTCCCTTCTGGACAAGAGTACCCAGATTACATTGATTATGTTAAGATGAGAATGTTTAATGCTACTTTCTCTGCACTATGTGTTCCTGTTGCTTATTTTACTGCAAAAGCTATCGGATTTTCTTTACCAAATGTATACTTGTTCACCGTGATGGTCCTATTCGAAAATTCTTACTCGACCCTAGGTAGGTTTATCCTATTAGACTCAATGTTATTATTTTTTACAGTGACCTCATTCGGCTCTTTTGTCATGTTCTATAATCAAAGGAACAATTCTTTCGGTAGAAAATGGTGGAAATGGATGTTAATTACAGGTTTAAACTTGGGTTGTGTTATTTCCGTTAAGATGGTTGGTTTATTTATGATTTCTGTAGTTGGTATTTACACCATTGCTGAACTATGGACCTTTTTGGGAGATAAGAAAATGTCATGGAAGACTTATTTAAGTCATTGGTTAGCAAGAATCCTATGTTTGATTATCGTTCCAATTGGAGTATTTATGTTCTGCTTCAAGGTACATTTCGATTTGTTAACAAACTCAGGTTCAGCCGATGCTGTTATGCCTTCTTTATTTCAAGCTGGTCTAAATGGTTCAAAAGTTTCTGTTGGTCCACGTGATGTAGCCATCGGCAGTTCAATCATCACTTTAAAAGCTCAAACTTTAGGGGGTGGTGTTTTACATTCCCATCAAAATCTTTATCCAGCTGGTTCAGGTCAACAACAAGTTACTGGGTATGGTTATGGTGATGAAAACAATGACTGGATTATCCAAAAAGCAAGAGAGGAACAACCATGGTTACAAGGTCAAGATACAGAATTTGTTGAGGATGGTCAAAGAATTAGGTTGGTTCATAAACTAACAGGAAGAAACTTACATTCACACGCTATTCCAGCACCAGTTTCAAATTTTCATTTCGAAGTTGCTGGTTACGGTACCCTTGAAGATGGTGATGTATTTGATGATTGGATTGTTGAAGTTGTCAACCAATTAGGTGATGAAAATAAAACATTAGTGCATCCGTTGACAACAACTTTCCGTTTGAAACATGCTGAATTGGGTTGTTATTTGGGTCAAACTGGCCAATTCTTACCTGAATGGGGTTTCAAACAATTAGAAATGGCATGCATGAGAAATGTTAAGAAATCTGATAAAAAAATTATCTGGAATATTGAATCGCATATCAACGACGAATTACCTCCACTTC
This sequence comes from Tetrapisispora namnaoensis, assembly GCA_003705985.2. Lineage (NCBI taxonomy): Eukaryota > Fungi > Ascomycota > Saccharomycetes > Saccharomycetales > Saccharomycetaceae > Tetrapisispora > Tetrapisispora namnaoensis. The sequence goes on along the minus strand of PPKD02000022.1, from coordinate 121,454 downwards.
CAGAAGATTTCAAATACCCACAAAATGGTTTCCTTTCTAATTTCCTTTTCTTAAACTTAGCCATGATGTCAACAAACAATGCCTTAGTTCCAGATCCAGAAAAATTTGACCATATTTCTTCTTCTTGGTGGGAATGGCCAATTTTATACAGAGGTCTAAGATTAGGTGGTTGGTCTGATGAAAATGTTAAATATTTCTTATTAGGTACGCCATTAACCACTTGGTTATCTACATTTTCAGTTTTAGCTTTTATGGCTCTTGTCATAGTTTTAGTTATTAAGTGGCAAAGACAATTAGACAGTTTCAGCAACAATAATGAAGTAAGTTTGTTCACAATTGCTGGTATTTACCCAATGTTTGGTTGGGGTTTACATTACACTCCATTCGTCATCATGGGTAGAGTTACTTACTTGCACCACTATTTACCAGCCCTTTATTTTGCCTTGATTGTTTTAACCTACTTTGTTGAGGTTATTACTTCGAGAACTAACAATAGGTTAATAAAGTATTCCATTTCATATGGTTTATCAATTGCAACTATTTCATGCTTCATTTATTTTGCCCCTATTTCCATGGGTATGGAAGGTCCATCTTCAGATTATAAACACTTAAATATGCTATCGACTTGGAAAATCCATGAAGATCTATAAACTGTTGATATTACTGTATAGATATAATATAATTTTGAACTACAATAATCATTTACTTTAATAAAATAATAGTACTATATAACATATGATAAAAGTTCACTATGTAATACAAGTTTAAATTAAAATATCAGGGGTTTCAATAAAATGATTCCAATGGAACTGATGATAATCTATGAATTGATTTATGGTGTCTTGCTTGAGGTGGTCGAAGAAGTGTTTGGGGTAATTGATGAGTAACATGCAAGCTATAGTCAGGAACTGCATCGACATCTTGCTCTGATATAAAAGCATCAATATTTTCTTCAGTTGTATTTTGGACTAGTCTGTCATACTCAGGAGGGCATAATGACCTAACATCTTGATATAAAGGTGGAACTTCATCTTCCCAAGATATGCCTAATCCTGATCTTTCTGTTACTACCAGTCTAAATTGCATTCTCAAAACACGGGCAGCACCAGTTGGAACACTGACTATTTTTATATTTGTTGAATTTCCCTTACCATTACCTGAATTGGTAGTAGTATGGCTAGATATGGTTGACATCTCCTCTTCTTCTATTGGTCTACTTCTTACATTTCTATTTGCAAACATTGGAGATAATTCTGCTAAACGTTGATCCTCACTTTTAAGTGAAGTTGAACTACTGTTAGAAGATTTTTTTAGATTATCCAAAGGTTGTCCATTAGCATATTGGAGAGCTTCTTCGGCAACTACTAACTCAACGGATAATAAATGACTCACATAGATCCCAAGAATAGGATCTTGCATATCACATGATATAGTTACCGGTTTGCTTGTAGATGTTGTTTTATTATTCCTAGCTGTTGAAACATATCTGAGATGATTTGACACACCTGAATTTAAAGACATACAATTTATTTCTGTCACTATATCAATATGTCCATTATTAGTAAAATCTGTTTTCCAACCTTTTTTCATTTCACCATTTGAAAGAATGCGGACTTCTTCAGTGAATAAACTTGTTTCACTTTCTAATTCATGTTGGATTTGTTTTTGTCTCTGTATTTCTTGTTGCTGTTCGACTTCTTGACGCATAGCATCATCACTGGGATGAATAAATTCAGTAGGCTCATCATAATCATCATCATCATGATCTCTTTGTTGATTGGTTGCGCTGAGAATATTTGATGAATCCAGTTGTCTATCTCTGGAGGCGGGTGTAGTAATGGAACTTGGGTTGTCTGCTGAATTTGAAGTTCCATTTCTGTTTAATAAATTTCTATTATTATTTCTAAAAGGCATATTATTGAGGTTACCTAATGAAACCGTAATTTGAGGACCTATATCACCATACCTTTTAATTGGTACATGCTTTTTTTTTTTTTTCTCTTCTTCTTTCAACTTGATTTCCTTCTCAAATGCAGTTAACTTGTTCTTATGTGCTCTACAGGTATAACCTCTAACTCTAGTTGTTTCTTCTATTTTCCAATTCAGCTTACGCATACGCCATCTTCTATCTACTGATGATATACCATCAATTTTTAGTTCTAATGGAAATGTAGATTTTGGATGAATCACATTAGGTATGACAGCAGCTGCAGTCAATTCAGTCGGTGGAAATACCCTTAAAGAATTTTTATCTGGACCTCTTGTTATGCTTCTTGTAATTGCCACAGGCATTTCCAACTCTAATTTTTCAACTTCTCCAAATTTCTGTGAATTCTTAAATGGGATTTTGTAAAGTACTTCTGCAACTAACTTGTATTTGATTTGAGTTTGAGCATTTGCCCCTAATGCACAACTAGCAGGTACAGATCCTGGAATTAAATATGAAAATGGAAACTGATAGGTACCTACTGAGAAATCTGTATCTTTTTCTTGTACTAACCATCTTTTCATTATATTTATTTTCACATTACAATTTTCACAAGTTTCTAGTTGATTACATTCAGGAAGAAAAGGTTTACAATATTTCACAACTTGAATCATTTTTAAATGGACTGAAGAAACTGTCACTTTGGTATAGCCAGCAAATATATCTATTTTTCTTTTTGTTAGTTCTGGAATATCCGATTCAGGATTTGAAAGAGTCAGCCCATTTAAATTGGATAACTGTAAAGAATTATCAAGTAAAGGTGCGCTTAAATAAGGATCTTTAACTTTCAACCTTAGTAACCCATTTAAAACAGCCCCTCTTGAATCCAGTGCAGTTCCATACAGCACACATGGAGGAGATTCTATTTCAATCGCAAGCTTTACCGGTGAAAATTTAGTGCTCGATAAATCTTCTGGTAATACCTTGTCATCAGTGCTTGTGGCCTTCGAAGCACTACTTAGTGGCAAAAAACTTCGAAATACCATTAATTAGAACAAACCTCTCGTTTCTATCAAATCACCCAGTACAAATACCTATCCACAACTAATCGCCAAAAAAGTTTTTGGGATTCTCTTCAAAATGGTTCAATAAAGATAGATAAAGCAGAACAACAAGTAAAGGTTGTGGACTTAGCTTTGATACTCCCACAGGATGTAATACCTCTTTAATAAATTTTTTGTTTCCATAAATGAATCACTTTTTAAAATGTACCCATCTTAATTTCACAGATCGAAATTTCACTATTAAAGTTTTTCGATATTTCGTGTATTCTCATCGCAACAATATTTAAATTAGTTAAACGTCATATTATTAATGATTACATTGTTGAACACTGTATTGTCAGTTCTGAGATAGTTCTGTGGCGATAATTATTTTATTGAGAGGCTTATTTTAGGGATCCAAGAGGTTGCTGCTTGTTTGAAGCTTTGTTGTTGCTCAAAGCTTGGTATTTTATAGAAGGTAATCTATTTTTAGTAAAGCTGGCAATTAGCAAGCTGTTTTGGATACTAAGTTTATGGTTCAAGCAATGCAACATCACAACAACAAAATCACTATATATAGCAGTGAGGACTATTATCCTACACCCTCTCAAAATGTTATTTCCTACAAGATGCCTTCGTTGACTCATGCTAGAAGAGCTGTTATTAAAGCAGATGTTTTTGCTTTGGTCGTCTATTTAACCTCACCCATGGATAGTGTTGATTATAATATATTCTCTGATTTCTTTTTAATATACCGAAACTTTTTATCATCCATGGAGTTGTATGATTTATTGATTTCTAGATTCAAGTGGTGTATCAATGAAATTGTAGTAAACTTACAAAAAGACTCAGAGCTTATTGATGAAAGATATGATCGAAGGAAAATTGGAGAAGTGGCTTTAATTAGAACATTTGTACTTTTAAGGCATTGGATTTTAAACTATTTTATTAATGATTTCCTACCAAATTCTGACTTGAGAAGAAGATTTATTAAATTTCTGAATTTGAGCACAAACGAAGCCTATCCAAAAATTATAAATTCTTCATTGATCAGTTTGAAGAAGAGTTGGATTATAAACTGCAGGAAGACATGGGATAAATTACAATTTAATGAACCTCCATCTGTTGGCCACGATATGGAATGGTTGGTTTACATTGTGAAAGACATTACACAACTTGAAGAAGAAGAAAAAAGATTTAGTAGATTAAGTAATTATGCCTTACAAGAAATGTCAGATCCTGATGTTCGTAACAAAAATGTTTTAGCAACTTTTAGAAACTCAGATGTATTTAAGCTTCCTACAGATAACAATCTCAACAATAATGTTCATAAATTTCAAAAGAGAACGATAAGGCAACGTAGAAATCCTAAAACTGGTTCAATGGTATTATTTCCACAAGATAATTTATCTAATAGATTTCAAACATCTAAAGCTAATATGATTAATGATGAAGTATCTAGCCTAACTAACCATGATAATTATCATAGCCATACAAACTCAAATAACAATGTTCCTGAGAGGAAGGTTAGTATATTATCACGAATTACAAATATGTCATCTATCATGAAAGAGGTTGAGTATCCAAAATCTTCTTCCCTTGAAGGAATTATACCTCCTACTCCTTCGAAGAAAGTAGAGTTTATATTAAAAACTAATATCGTATCAAAAGATCTAATGAATAGTGAAGACGATGATGACGAAGAAGATCAGTTTGTTGATACATTTGAAAATATACCGATTCCTGATCACAAAGTAATTTCTCACAAAGAGAATTCTAATGACGAAATTTCTGAGAACTCATCGATAACACCAAGTGTTAAAGATATTGAAGATCAAAGTGCAGTTACTGAAAATCCAGATTCGTTAGTTAACCCTAATGAAATAGATTTAACAGGAGAATTAAACAATACTGAAAATTTACTAGATACAAATGGTCCTGTTGGTTTATTATCGAAATGGAAAAATAATCATACAAATCAGAATTATTCTTTAAATGAGAAATCCAAAAATGAACATGGGAATTCATCATCGGATTCAAAACTGGAGTTAGATAAATTTGTAAAATATGTCATTTCTATTTCATCAATTGGGCCAAATCCTAGTGATTCGGAAGCTATACTACATGCTATATCAACCAATTTTGATATATTAAGCGCTAGAACCATTGATGAGGTCGAGTATCTCTTAACCATTGAGAATGATTTAATGCGCAAGATGCATGATAGGAACCCAGCTTATGGGGCAAACGAACTTCAAAATAAAATTATATCCACTCCTGAGGGAGAATTTAGTACAGTTGATAATTTAAATCTTTACCATACTGTGACTACAATTGCCAATTCGGTTATTTCATTAACAAATTCCCTGAAAAGAACTAGTAAACACGACTCTTCTCCATTTAAATATGATAATACTCAAAGAAGAATGGTGAAAAGTACTACTCAAATTTTCCAATCGGACAACATCTATTTAAAAATGAAGAAACCTTTAGAGGAATCAATTGTAAGTAACCCAGAAATAAAGCAAGACAGCGGACCTCAAAGATTAATTTTTAAAGGCAGCCAGGATGAGTCGCATATAAAAAATAACTTTATACCACAAACCAAAAATGGTAAGCATTTTTCGACATTAGTTCATAAAAATACCCCAAGCTCTTCTCCTTTAAAAAATATGATTATAGATTTACGAGATGAATCTGTTGAAAATGGTGTCAGTAACTCTACAGCATCATCAATATCATATGACTCAATGCTTTCTTTAAGCACTCAAAAATCAGAAAGGAATTCAAGGACAGAAAGTGATCAAGTTCTTAACTTATTGAAGAAAAAGTCTGCCAAAAACAATTTACGAGAAAAATTTACTTTTGAACAAAGTTCCTCAGTAGAGTCTGATATAAATACCGTTATAACTGACAAATCTTTAACTTCTGAAACAAATTCTTTGAATGGAGGTAATAGCTCATTAATAAAGTTGCAAAAAAAGAAAAAATATGAAACTTATACAGCTGTGAGACCTACTAGTGGGAGAATCAGTATTATGAAGAGGAATAGTTTACCTGTTTATCACAAAAAGGTTAGCACAGTAGAGTTAGAAAACTTGATTGCGGAAGATAAAGAATATAAAGAAATGGATAAAAAATTAAGAGAGCTTGAATTATCTGCTTTTGATGACTTATCAGTGATAAATTCTAAAGCAAATTCTATGCATGCAGAAAGTGTAATAAATCCATCGAATTTAAGCGTGGATACATCGCAATTGATGAACGATACTTCTCAAGAAATGAGTGAAAATTTAAAAATACAGGAGACTCAGATGTACAACAGTAATAATTTATCTAATATCCCTAGCATTCACTCAATTGAAACAAATAATTCGATGGAGACGACATTTGAATCTGTTGAAGGTGACAATCATAGCTCTAGAAAAAGACTTTCGGCATCAAATGTAAATAAATCATTGCGAGAACAGTTTTTAAACGATAAGATGCCAGATATAAAAAAAGGAAGCAAGATAGATTCTTTAAGTTTGAAAAATTCATATGATACTATAAGTTTCGATGGTTCCCCAGCAAAGTTTTCGAAATATGTTTACCCCTCCGATAATGAAAGTAATAATAATGCATCTCCTGATAAAAATATTGATAATATAAAGGAACGATTTTTACAAGTTAATCAAAAGCATAAATCATCAAATAGTGAAGTAAAAAAAGAAACATCTGTATCTGATTTTAAGGAGATAGTCATCAAGGATGATGGTGAAAATGAAAATGAAAATGAAAATGAAGGATTTCCAAAAGGTTTAGAAGCCATAAGTAATTTACCTGATGAATCTATGTACGATGATCCATTAGCAATTGCCTTAATGAAATTAGAAGGTACTTTCACCAAGAATAACGATGAGGTAACTGAAATCGATAATGATTTGTTCAGAAAAGGCGGAATCCATATTCCAAATAAATCAGTCAAGAGAAATTCGATGTTTTTTGAAAAGAGGAGAAATACGATTATGAATATACCATTTACCCCTCAATCTAAAAGAGAAATTGCATATGAGGAACAAAATATTGGTGATGTAGCTGCTAATAACATACAAAAGCTCTTTCAACAGTACAAGATAGAAGATCAAAGGCTGCTAATATCCAATAAATCTCACCATATCCCTTTTATATTAATGTATGATTCGATTGCAATTGCTGAACAGCTAACATTGATTGAAAAGGAACTATTGAAGGAGGTTGATTGGGAAGAATTATTAAACTTGAAAGTGGTTCATGAGGGTATCCCTGTAAATAGCTGGTTACAATTATTAATCCAAAATGAAACATTATCCGGTATTGATTTGGTTATTTCGAGGTTTAATCTAACTGTAGACTGGATTATTTCTGAGATTGCATTAACAACAAATACTAAACTAAAGAGAAATACTATTCAAAGATTTATCCATGTAGCAGAACATTGTAAAAACCTACAGAACTATAACACTTTGCTGGAAATTATTTTAGCTTTAAAATCTTCCAAAGTACAAAGTTATAGAGAAGCTTGGCGTCTAATTGAGCCTGGAGATATTCTGTCTTGGCAATTGCTACAAACTATTCCATCATTGGATAGCAACTACTCTAATATCAGACAACTACTTAATGATGTGGACCCGATAAGAGGTTGTATACCATTTATCGTAGTCTACTTATCAGATTTGTCTCTAAATTCAGAAAAGAGAGATTGGATAATAGAAAACCAGGTTGTTAACTATAACAAATTTGAAACTAACGTACAAATAGTGAAGAATTTTATCCAAAGAGTTCAATGGTCGAAGTTTTACGATTTGAAAGTAGAAGATGAACTACTGAGCAAATGTGTGTATATTGCATCGCTGACCAAAGACGAACTAGAACTTTTGGAATAAATTTTAAACGCTATTTAAGTAACAAAACCGCTGAATAGAAAACTTATATTTTATATATTGGAGTTTATAGAATTAAATATATTTAAAGTTTTTCGAGATGTTGACACTACTGCTGATGAAAGTGTAATGCCTGACTAATTAACAGCACTTATTAGGGTGCAACTGATCATTGTAATGACACCTTCTTACAAAACCAGACACTTAAATCTTGAATTAACCTTAGTAAGTTATCCCGGGTAATACGATACGGCTATTTCAGTTCGAAAAATTTTTCAGTGCGATGAGATGAGATGAGATGAGATGAAAAATTATTATACTTAATAGTAAATAATAGTTTTAAAACCTTTAATGATTTTAATATATAAGCATGGAGTACTCCTGCTCTTTTAAAGATTACATGGGTCTTATTTCGATTGCTTTTTTGTGGGTTATCGAAAAGTGTCGTTTTAAAAGTTTATTGCAAGCGAAATAGAGAAACGCAATGTCTGACGATATTATTTGGCAAGTTATTAACAATCAATTTTGTTCATATAAGATCAAAACTGATAAAGGACAAACTTTTTGTAGAAATGAGTACAATGTCACGGGTCTTTGTAACAGACAATCGTGTCCATTAGCCAATGCTAAGTATGCAACCATTAAGAGCGTCAATGGGCGGTTGTATTTATATATGAAGACTCCAGAAAGAGCACATACTCCAGCAAAGCTTTGGGAGAGGATAAAACTTTCAAAGAACTATGCCAAAGCTTTGAAACAAATAGATGACCATTTATTGCATTGGAGCAAATTTTTAATTCACAAAAATAAGCAAAGACTAACAAAGCTGACTCAAGTTGCCATAACTGAGAGACGTATGGCATTGAGAGAAGAAGAAAGACATTACGTTGGTGTGGCACCAAAAGTGAAGAGAAGAGAAGAGAATAGGGAGAGAAAAGCATTGGTAGCAGCAAAGATAGAAAAGGCAATTGAGAAGGAACTATTGGATAGGTTAAAAAGTGGTGCATATGGTGATAAACCATTGAATGTTGATGAAAAAATTTGGAAAAAAGTTATGGGTAAGATGGAGGAAGATGCTGTCGAAGAAGAGATGTATGAAGATGAGGAAGAAGAAAGTGATTATGGTGAAGTTGAGTACGTTGAAGATGATGGAGAAGAAGATTTGGTTGACGTTGAAGATTTAGAAAATTGGTTAGCTGATTCTGATCCATCCGCTTCTGATTCTGATAGTGATGAGGACAGTGATGAGGATAGCGATGAAGATGATGAGGAAGAGAAAACCAGTAAGAAGAAAGCCGCCTCTAGAAAGAAACGTCCAAGAGTTGAAATCGAATTCGAAGAAGAGCATGCCCTACCTGCTGAACAACAGCTTGCACAGTAGCTACATCCCCCATAAATTTATAATTACAATTGGTAAAATTTATTTTGTAAAATATCGTCATCTCAATTTTATTTTTATTTAGTAATTATTTAAACTACATACATAGTCAGGATCGTATTAATTAAGGTAAGATTAATTACTACCATGAATTAAATCTGTAATCAAAACACTAACGAATGAAATTATATTCTGTGTTGTTCATTAACTGATACTTTTTCCAAAATATTTAGAGAGATAATACAGATGTAACAATAATATAAAAAAGAAGATAGGTCGTTATCATAGAATGATTACATAATTTGATATGTTATTGTACTCATAAAATAATGTTTTTAATATCCAGATCTTTATGAACAAATGCTTTTTTACCACCGGCACCTAAATAATCGCCTGCAACTTGGCCATTACCTCTTATCTGATATTGATAAGTGACTAAACCATCTAAACCAACAGGACCACGAGCATGAATCTTAGCCGTTGAAATACCAACTTCCGCTCCAAAACCATATCTAAAACCATCGGCAAATCTTGTTGAAGCGTTCCAATACACACCAGCTGAATCAATACCTTTTAAGAACTTATTAGCATTGGCTTCGTTTTCAGTAACAATTGAATCTGTATGTTTTGAGGAGTGTTGATTTATATGCGCAATAGCTTCCTCTACAGAATTTACAAACTTGACAGCACAATTCAGCGATAAAAATTCATTATAAAAATCCTTTTCCACATCAGCATCAACAATTTTAGAATTAATTTCATCAGTCAATAAGTTGGATTCCTGAAGGCTATGTAAATATAATTTTTTAACATCATCAGTAACATGTACCACAACATCACCCTTGGTTATTAATGTAGTTAAAACATCTTCCCAGTTCTTGGATTCCTTATTAATTAACAGTGTTTCCATCGCATTACAACCAGCTGGATAATTTGTCTTAGCATCTAAAACTATCCTCTTGGCTTTTTCAATATCAGCATCCTTATCTACATAAATAGAACATATACCATCAGCATGGCCTAAAACTGGAATTTTAGTATTATTCTTAATTTGTTTCACCAGGGCATTAGAGCCGCGGGGAACAACCAAATCAATATAATCATCTTGGCTTAATAAATCAGAAACATCTTGTCTAGTTTCAATTAATTGCACAGCTCCTACGGGAACATTACATTCGTTTTCATATTTTTCAATACACCCATTGATGGTTTTGGACATTTCTCTAAAAGTGTTGACAGATTCCTTACCTCCTTTCAAAATACCAGCATTACCTGACTTTATGGCCAATGCTGTAATGTTAGCAATAACTTCTGGACGAGATTCAAAGATCACTAATAAAACACCCACTGGCGCAGTGACCTTGTACAAATTCAAACCTTCATCTAGTTCTTTTGCCATTAAAACTTTCCCCACTGGATCCTCTAAAGCAGCAATTTCTTGAATACCTTGCAACATGGTTTCAAACTTATCACCCTTAAATAAATCTAATCTTTTAATTAAAGAACTGCTGATACCAGTTTCTTGAGCGATCTTTAAATCAACTTCATTGGCAGCCTTGATAGCATCGGCATTCTCCTTTAAAGCATCATGAATCTTATGTAAAATAAACACTCTCTGCGCATCAGACAGCACCTTCAATATATTACCAGCATTACGAGCTCTCTTGGCAATGACTTCCGCTTGACTACTCATGATTCAAAACCTTTAAACAACAAATCTATAGTTACTAACCTTTAATACCAAAAATCAGAATATTACTGTAACTGCAACACAAACTTAAGGACTGAACTAAACCAAGAATGGAAAAAGAACAAACGTAAAAACCAACTACAATTAAGAAACGCTCCTCAAACTTAAAATTGACTAATTTTGTAGTTGAGACATACTATTCTACTCGTTGGATCTTTTATAAACTAATCATCAGTTTCATGAGGCTGTTAACTATTTGAAACCTTTGTTCTTGAGCCCATTAGTCAACCAAAAATTAATATGCATGTCGTCGATAGTGACGTTCGTTGAAGTATGTATTCTGTTACCAATGCCATGCTACTTAGAAGGCTTAAAAGACTGTTACGTGCTTCATATGTCGGTATATTAGGTAGATTCGTGAGCTGTAATTGTGTAAGTCCATTTAAAATGTTGCTGACTTGAGTCCAGATCAAAAAAACTACCCTCTGTGTCTTCTTGGTCTTTTCAAGACATGAATCTCTATGCACTCTGGTAGTACAGTGGCTGGTTCGTACTTATAGGTTATTCTAGGTTTTGTATCCGGGATTACTTCTGTAGTCTCCTGCTGAATGAACTCGTTTCCATCCTCGTCGTCCTCTATTAGGATCACGGGCTTGGTTTGAGCCTGCTCATGTGCTTCTGTTATTAAAATACGTTTATTGTTCTTAAATGAGACTATGTTCCTTTGCATCATGTAATCTCTGGCATCTTCATTGAAATGAGATGGGATATTCTTAAACAGTAAGTAGTTTCTGAGTTCTGTGAGTTGTTTGAGGTTTTTAATGAAAACGTTCAGCTCCCAGTTGTGAATGTAAGTAATCTTCAACGTCGACTTTGATGTCCTGACAATAGAATGGATGTGGCACGAACCAATCATGCTATTCACTTCTTTCCCTTCTACTTGGTAATATTTCTCTACGATGTCGGTCTGGAAGTCAAGAACCTTTCCAATTCGAAAATCGTGATCCATAATTTCTTTCGAAGTCAAGTCATATATTATGAATAGTAGGTCGTTTTTGATCTCGTTACATAAATCTGTCAGATCCTTGTTCGACAGATATATCCGTGTATTAGGAGCCTTCAATAAGACTATCGAATTATTTGCCAATAAAGGTGCTTCAAATATTGGATCCGTTTCGTTTGTAGCCGCATTGGCCATGTTTTGAGCCAATTGCTTTCTATTCACATGAACCCTCAATGGCAACAGAACATTGCTGGATAGTTTGATAGTGGCGATAGTGCATGGCATTTTATTATTGATATGTTCTATATGCTTATACGTTATAAACCTCCTTGTTATCCACAACCAGCAGCATTATCATTTTTTAAAAATATGAGATGGTTACTTTCAATTGTATAGTTTTCAAAATAGCGATGTAGTAAATTAGAGACATATATTATTAAAAACATTGAATATATAAAACGGTTATAGCTTATAAAACATATATAACAGTGAGATTATGACCAGCAGGGATAAGATATCATAGATGATGTAACGTAATTTTTTATATTTGAAGATTATACAACTCTTCTTCTCTTGAAGTTCTGCCTCTCGGAGTTTTAGAATAAGCTCCAGATGTTTGAGACGTTCCTTCCGACCGTCCACTTGCTCTTTATATGATCGCATTTTTTTTTCCAAAAGACATAATTTATTTGTATAATCATCTAGACATATCTTTGTCTTGGTGATAAATGAATCCTTGTTATCTTGGTCAAATCGATTTAATAGATTATCTTCTTTCATTGTCTCTGAATATTCAACTTGCAATTTAGCCAATCTTTTTTTCTGTAGTGATATAAAAGCATTCATCTCATCAAAATCAGACAATTCTTTCTGCAGAACCTTTTCCTTCTCCACTATAGAATTTTTAATAAGATCGTTTTTGACAACATTCTCAATCTCTAATAATTGCGACTGTATATGTGTGTCGTAATAAAACAATTCGTTACAATTTCTTAAAAGAGCCGTCTGACTATCTTCAAATGGTGTCCGAGAAGGAATATAATCTGGTTCTTCAGTTGAAGAGGATATTTGAGAAGAACTCATAGAGGCAATGGATACAGCAGATTCGCTTCTACTACTTGGGAAATGTCGTACACTTGCCATATGGTTATCTCTCGTTTCTAAATCGTGGAAGTCAAAATCAAACACAAGTACCTCGTTGGACACATCTTTCCTTGTGTATCGATAGCTACCAATATCATGCTTATATCTTGGTGAGTTCAACTCTCTCGCATGCAGCCTTTTCATTGGTCTGTCTCTCAGTTCATATGCCTCTTCATCCAGCACCCCATACGGCTTCATATTCTTCAAAAACCTTCTAACCATCCTCTTCTTGTTAAGATTAAAAGACTGGGTCTCGCAGCTTGCAAGTCGAAGGTCCTTATTTTCCTCCTCCGCCTCCTGTGGGCTCAGCATCCTTAATTGTTTCTTCAAAATTAATTCAGAAAACGCTCCTGAGCCAGCTGCTGTAAAGTCTTCTTCCCGTGGGCCCGTCCCATGATGCCTGTGATGATGATAGTTTCGTTTTTTAAAGGCGTCTGTACCAATGCTAAGCTCTTCCCTATGAACCAATCCCGTCCCATCATAGTCTGTCACCTTGATGGCAGGCAGTTGTAAATATCCCATGGTTGCTCTGAAACTCTTGGCACGTCCCAGATAACCTATATAGTTGATACAAACAGGAGTGTGCGTGGGTGTGTCAATAGATGTGTCTTCTTTTCTTCTTAGGGATTGTATATGGTACTAATGAATTTCAAACACCCTTTATATTTATATTTATATATATATATACATGTGCGTGTGTGCGGGGATGCATATCTACACGTGACAGTCCTGACACCTGTGCCACATCAGCGTCACAAATTGTTGTTTCGGAATTAGTGACGCCAGCAATATCTGGCGGGGTAATTTGTATAACAGGGTAACCCTCCATAGCTCACCCGGACAAACTAGTCCGGGTGAGCAGCGATCTCTGAACGCGTGGCGCGTAATTTTTTCAGTTTTGTGGCCAGTATCCTTTTGGTTAAAACTGAAACACAAAAAATATTCATGATATCATGATTTTTGTGATCTGGAATTAACTTCAAACATCTTATTCTTCTGATCTTCATTCCTGCTTCTCTTCTCGAAGATCCCTGGGTAGTATATACATAGATTATTTAACACACATATAGTTACGTTTAGTTTGCTTACTATTTATCTTGCAATAAATATAGTTGTTTATTAGTAGGTTCGAGAGATTCTTTTATCAGGTTACAAACCCGCCAATCGCAACTCCCCTTCCCCCCTTCTGGATATTACAAATACGCGCCACACTCTACAAGGTACAATGTCTTACGAAGTGGGAACTCGTTGTTGGTACCCTAACGAAAAAGTTGGTTGGATAGGTGGTGAAATCACTAAGAATGAGCTGACGGACGGGAAGTACCATCTTGAATTGCTGCTTGAAGATGGGGAAACCGTGGAGATCGTTACAGATACGTTAACCAGGGACGAGTCTGCGGACTCGTCGTCTGGGACTGCTGATGCAGCAGTTTCAAAAGAAGGTATGGCAGGCACTTTGCCATTGTTAAGAAACCCGCCCATTTTGGAATCGACGGAAGATCTGACATCTTTGTCGTATTTGAATGAGCCTGCTGTTTTGCATGCTATTAAGCAGAGATACTCCCAATTGAATATCTATACTTACTCTGGTATTGTTTTGATCGCAACCAATCCTTTCGATAGAGTGGATCAATTGTACTCTCAGGAAATGATCCAAGCATATGCTGGAAGAAGGAGAGGTGAATTGGAACCACATTTGTTTGCCATCGCAGAAGAAGCGTATAGGTTGATGAAAAATGATCAGCAGAATCAAACGATTGTTGTTTCTGGAGAATCAGGTGCTGGTAAGACAGTTTCAGCAAAATATATCATGAGATACTTCGCATCCGTAGAAGAAGAACATTCGGCAATGAATGATGATATAAGACATCAAGTAGAAATGTCTGAGACAGAAGAAAAAATTTTGGCGACAAACCCAATTATGGAAGCATTTGGTAATGCAAAGACTACTAGAAATGATAATTCTTCAAGATTTGGTAAGTATTTAGAGATCTTATTTGATGGCAAAACTTCTATTATTGGTGCAAGGATGAGAACATATTTATTAGAACGTTCAAGGTTAGTTTATCAACCTAAAACTGAAAGAAATTATCATATTTTTTATCAGATGTTAAGTGGGTTACCTGAGGAGAATAAAAAAGAATTAAGTTTAACTATTTCAAGTGACTATTTTTATTTGAATCAAGGTGGTGATACAATTATTCAAGGTGTTGATGATGCTGAAGAATATAAAATAACAGTTGATGCATTAACTTTAGTTGGAATAACACCAGATGTTCAATCTGAATTATTTAAAATTTTAGCTTCCCTTCTACATATAGGTAATATTGAAATTAAAAAAACAAGAACAGATGCGTCTTTATCTTCAGATGAACCAAGTTTACAAATTGCTTGTGATTTATTAGGTATTGATGCGTTTAATTTTGCCAAGTGGATAACTAAAAAACAAATTACCACTAGATCAGAAAAAATTATTTCAAATTTAAACTATGCTCAAGCAGTAGTTGCAAAAGATTCAGTAGCAAAATTTATATATTCTGCTTTATTTGATTGGTTGGTTGAAAATATTAATGAAGTATTGTGTAATCCAAATGTTACTGATAAAATTAAATCATTTATTGGTGTATTAGATATTTATGGTTTTGAACATTTTGAAAAGAATTCTTTTGAACAATTTTGTATTAATTATGCTAACGAAAAATTACAACAGGAGTTTAATCAACATGTCTTTAAATTGGAACAAGAAGAATATGTTAAAGAAGAAATTGAATGGTCATTTATCGAATTTAATGATAATCAGCCTTGTATTGATTTAATTGAAAATAAATTAGGTATATTATCACTATTGGATGAAGAAAGTAGATTACCAGCAGGTTCAGATGAATCTTGGACACAAAAATTATACCAAACTTTAGATAAACCACCAACTAATAAAGTGTTTTCTAAGCCAAGGTTTGGCCAAACTAAATTTGTCGTTTCTCATTATGCTTTAGATGTTGCTTATGATGTTGAAGGTTTTATTGAAAAAAATAGAGATACAGTTTCAGATGGTCATCTAGAAGTATTGAAAGCTACAAAGAATCAAACTTTGCTGAAAATCTTAGAATCCTTAGAGAAAACAGCAGAAAAGGTTGAAGAAGCTAAAAAAGAGCAAAAGCCAGTTAAGACAGCTGCTAGAGCTGTTCAAAAGAAGCCGACATTGGGTTCAATGTTTAAATTGTCATTAATTGAATTAATGAACACTATTAATTCTACAAATGTCCACTATATTCGTTGTATCAAACCAAATAATGAGAAAGAGGCTTGGAAATTTGACAACTTAATGGTTTTATCACAATTAAGAGCATGTGGTGTTTTAGAGACAATTAGAATATCATGCGCAGGTTTCCCATCCAGATGGACATTCAATGAGTTTATATTAAGATATTATATATTAATTTCACCAAATGAATGGTCAACTATTTTTCAACAAGATACTACGGAAGAAAATATTGTCGATTTATGTAAGAAAATATTAGCAGTTACAGTTAATGATACCTCTAAATACCAAATTGGTAATACGAAAATTTTCTTCAAAGCAGGTATGTTAGCTTATCTAGAAAAATTAAGATCTGAAAAAATGCATCAATCAAGTGTATTAATCCAAAAGAAATTAAGAGCTAAGTACTATCGTAAGCAATATCTGGAGAGAAGAAATTCGATCTATTTACTTCAAAGTTACTTGAAGGGTACTATTACACGTCAATTAGTTGAAATGGAATTTAAAACCAAAGCAGCAATTAAAATTCAAACCTTATGCAGAGGTTATGAAGTACGTACTCATGTTAATGAAGTTATATCTAGTATTGTTAGAATACAATCTAAATTAAGACAACAATTACTTCAAAGAGAACTGTATGCTAGACGTGAACTTAACGCTGCTGTCTCTATTCAAAGTAAAATTAGAACTTTTAAACCAAGATCATCATATATTATTACAAGAAAAGGTACTATTGTTGTACAATCTTTGGTTAGGAGAAGAATGGCTCAAAGAAAATTAAAGGAACTTAAGACAGAAGCTAAATCCGTAAACCATTTACAAGAAGTTAGTTATAAACTAGAAAATAAAGTTGTTGAATTGACTGAAAATTTGGCAATGAAGGTTAGAGAGAATAAAGAGATGACTGAGAAAATTCAAAATTTACAAAAATCATTAAATGAATCTGCTAATGTTAAAGAATTACTAGAATTACAAAAAGCAGAGCATTCTAAGTCTTTAGATGAGACTAAAGTTGAATATGATAATAGCATTAATGAATTCAAAGAAAAACTTGAATTATCTAAACAAGAAATTGAAGATACTAAGAAAGAATTGGAAGAAATGGTGACAAGGCATGAACAGTTGAAAGAAGAAGCTATGCAGCAATTGGATGAATTGAAAAAGACAAAACAATTATTAGCTGAATCAAATACTGAAACTACAGATCTACAAGGTCAAGTAAATTCTTTAAAAGAAGAAATTGCTCGCCTGCAAAATTCAATCAAAACTGGTGCTATCGCAATCGGTGGTGGCGTAACTGCATCAAATGCTATTAATATCAACTCAACTCCAAGACATAGTAGAAGATTTAATTCTCAAGATGATATTATACCAGATGGTGTTCCTCCAAGCCCATTAAATATTTTAAGCAAAACTGTTAGTAATAATGATGATGTCAAGTCAACGATTAGTACAATCTCTAAAATTAATGATGAATTATTTGTTTTATTGAATGATACTAAGGTTTTGAATAAAGAAATTGCAGAAGGTTTACTGAGAGGTTTCAAGGTTCCAGAAACTGGTGTTGCTATAAGATTGAGTCAAAAAGAAGTTTTATATCCAGCTAGAATTTTAATCATTGTATTAAGTGACATGTGGAGATTAGGTTTAACAAAGCAAAGTGAAGGGTTTTTAGCAGAAGTATTAACTACTATTCAGGATGTTGTTAGAGGTTTGAAAGGTCATAATATCATTCCGGGCGGTGCTTTTTGGTTAACTAATGTCCGTGAATTGTATTCATTTGTGGTTTTTGCACAAGAATCTATTGTTAATGACGAATCATACAATAAAGACTTAAATGAAGAAGAATATAATGAATATATTTCGTTAGTTACTGAGTTGAGAGAAGATTTTGAGTCTTTGAGTTATAATATTTATAATATATGGTTAAAGAAGTTGCAAAAAGAACTTCAAAAGAAAGTTATTCCTGCTGTTATCTTATCAGAAGCTTTACCAGGTTTTAAGAACGAAAATACAGGTTTCTTACCAAAGATTTTTGGCTCAACAAGTGAATATACTATGGATGATGTTTTGACATTCTTTAATAATATTTATTGGTGTATGAAATCATTCCATGTTGAAAATGATGTATTCCGTGACACTGTGGTAACATTATTAAATTACGTTGATGCAATATGTTTTAATGACTTGATTATGAGACGTAATTTCCTATCTTGGAAACGTGGTTTGCAATTAAATTATAATGTCACAAGGTTGGAAGAATGGTGTAAAACCCATCATATACCGGAAGGTGCTCAATGTTTAGTTCATCTAATCCAAACGTCCAAGTTATTACAACTAAGAAAGCAAAATATAGCAGACATTAAGATTTTATGTGAGATTTGTGCTGATTTAAAACCAGTTCAACTTCAAAAGCTAATGTCATTATATTCCACTGCTGATTATGAACAACCAATTTCCCAAGAAATTTTGAATTTTGTTGCCGATAAAGTTAAAAAAGAAGCAGCAGCTAACCCAAGTAACAAATCAAAATTACATGCCGATGATATTTTCTTGCAAGTCGAATCTGGTCCATTTGAAGATCCGTTTATTGGTGTAGAAACCAGACAATTTGGTAAAATTGAAGCTTATATTCCTGCGTGGTTAACATTGCCAACTACGAGAAGGGTCGTAGAACTAGTAACACAACAAGTTACTGTGCAAGAGACTAATTAGGTATTTTAAGATACATATATAACATCATTGCATTGATGAATTATACCCATGAATATATTTACCAACATATAAATGTAGATATGCATTTTCTGTATACTTATGAAAACATGATTTTTCGTAATTCTGTAATTGGAACGTGTAAAATATATAATAAAAAGCAATCTATTTTTATAAAAGTGATCTCTTTTGAGCATAATACTTATAAAATATAAAATATAGTCTAAATCAATATACATGCATTTTCTAAATGTAATGTAGAATATATACTTTCCGTAAAAACAGATTGATGAAATATTTCAAATAATTAATGATACTAACGTGTACCATATGCATTTTTCAATTTATCAACTTGCTGTTGCAATGATTGAAGATTTCCAAGGATATCTTGTTGTGGTGCTGCTGTGCGCTGCTGTGTGATTCCAAATTGTGGGATTATTTGCTGGTAGGATCCCTGTATATTCTGCATCATTTGAGGTTGAGAATTACTTTGCATAATTGGTTGCTGGGTTTGGAACTGATACATATTGTTATTGGTATTGTTGGTATGCATACTAACCAGATTTTGATCTGGTCTTGAAGGATGAGATTGTATCATATTATTAGGAAGATTGCCTCCGGCTAAGTTAGAATTATTGTTGGAAGGGGATGGCGTGTGAGACAACAATGACTGAAAATAATTATTTGCAGCAACCGAACCGCTCAGTGTAGATGTCTGATGTGCTCCTGAACTCTGTTGATTCATGTTGTTTGCATAAACATTACTCTGAGGTGAAGTGCTATGATTAAGTGCTATTGAAGATGATTGGGGAACTCTCAATTGTTGCATCTGTGAAATTACTTGTTGTGGTTGAGAGGCTTGGAAGTGTTGTTGAGGTTGAATATGATGTTGAATCTGTGAACTATTTTGTGGCTGAAGCATATGCATTTGTTGAATTGGTCTAGAGTTTGGTTGTAACATAGAAATTGGTGGCGTAGACTGTGCACTATTTTGAGGTGACAATGAACTAACTTGGTATTGACCTGTATGTTGAGATGTAGCTTGAGGAGATATATCATTGTTGAGATGAATATTACCAATATTATTCATTGTATTCATATTTCCCATATTGCTGATATTGGTCATACTGGAAATAGTTCCTAAATTATTTATATTACTCATATTATTTAGGTTTCCCATAGTATTCAAGTTATTCAAATTAGAGATGCTTCCAATAGTGTTCATATTGTTGATATTATTTGCATTATTCATATTGTTCACGTTGTTCATGTTGGCTGTGTTGTTAATGTTGTTCATATTGTTCATATTGTTCATGTTGTTCATATTGTTCATGTTGTTCATATTGTTCATGTTGTTCATATTGTTCATGTTGTTCATGTTGTTCATGTTGTTCATGTTGTTCATGTTGTTCATGTTGTTCATGTTGTTCATATTGTTTATTGTATTCATATTATTAACATTGTTCATATCATTTGAATGGTTTCCTTTGTTATCATTATTCATTGAATCAGGTGGTGAAGTAGTATATGTGATATGTTCTTTCATTAAATGATTTGCAGATCCAGTTGCTGTCGGAGTTAATGCTGGGATAGAAGAAATACTTTGCATGCTATTGGAAACACCAGTGCTGTTTGGTAATCCTGCTCCAAAACTTACATTTTGGGGTTGAAGTTTAGACTGTTTTGGTGCATCTGAGGGGTCAAATTGACTGCGCATTAAATAATTAGCAGAACCTGTAGCAGTAGGTTTCAATGGTTGTAATGACTGTTGAGTATCGTTAACACCAAGATCTTGGTTAGTATTAGATCTATTAAATTCCTGACGGAACAAATGGTTTCCAGATCCTGTAGCAGTTGGTTTAAGTGGTTGCAAAGGAACCTGTCCTGGAATACCGTTAGTTGAATTATCACCATACATGTTTTGTGACTGTTGTAATGCTTGTAGTGATCCCAAAGTGGCCGAATCAGGAGCTTGAATATTCTTGAAATGTGATAAAGAATCTTGCATATCAGCCAATTCAGCTTTTTCCTCTTCTGTTTCTTGTTGTTCTGTTGGCAATTCAGAAACTAATGCAGAATTGTTTTCACTCCTTTTAGCTAGTTGGGATAACAATTGATCCATGGGCAAGGTAAGATCTAGAGGTCCACTAGAAGCTGTTACGGTAGCAGGACTTATATGATTATCATAAGTCTTCTCATTCCCATTTTCTGCTGCTGCATCTTGATATTTAACTTCATTTGAAAATCTGACCTTTTTATTTGCAGAGTTCAGTACTCTTCTACGGATTCTTTTAGTAGTTGATTTACCTGTTAGCAAAAGATCAGTGAATGAATCAAAATCTACACCTTCTTGCTCTGGTACTTCTACTTCCTCATATATTTCCTCTTTTGTACCTGATAAAATTGAGCGAGGTTTCGGAATAGGAGCTTGTTGTGAAATCATTCGCCTTCTGGGTAATGAGTTAGTTAACAACGATGTGGAAATTAATCTGATAGCTGCAAAAAATTGGCCAATGTTCAATGAATTCTTACATGTCCTAAAAATACGAGTAACATACTCTTTTAACATAGCTGATATATTGAAGTTCTTCATAAAATTGAATATATCAATCAATGTGACTAATTTGTTATGAGTCTTTGCGATAATATAGTTATACCATCTTAAATAGGTTCTAGTTTCTTCATTTGATAATTGTGCTCTTGAAAGAGATAATGGTACCTGTAAGTCGTCTGCAGTCTCTTGATACGTATCTTTATTTGAGCTCTCTGGCGTGGAGTTAGATGGATTAGAAGCATGTGTTTGAACTTTTGCCAGAGCTTGCGCAGCGTGAGGGTTTGTTATATTTGACTTTGGTTGGAAACTCAAATGGGAATCGGATTTGTTAATAGTTGATAAATTTTCAAAACCCATATTCGATGATGGTACTGTAGTTGAAGCATTTTCACGTGTACTATTAAAAAAAACTCCATTAAGAGAATCATTCGAAGTTGTGCTCACATTTTGGTTTGCATTAGAATCAGTGAGCATTGAATTTTGATTCCCTGCATCAGTATTTTTCACAGATGAATTATTTAACCAATCAAAAGACATTCTAATATGCACTTTATAGTTAATTAAATCTCAACCACTGTAAGGGCACTTGTCCATGTATCTTCGAATTGGGATTCTCTCGACGACAACAAAAAAGTAAAAAATGTCCTAACGGATACCAATGTGCTAGTAGTGTCTATATATAAATTTATATCACTATATTTCTAAGTTTATATTTGTACTTGTAAGTATATATTTGTTTTAGGATTTTACTATTTTCCAACTTTATTTTATTATCCTATTTTTTTAATGGCCAGTAAAAAAGAAAAAGTTTCAGAAATGGAATACTTTTTGAAAAATGGAATAAATTTAGCTCAAACTGCTTGATAAATTAATGATATCTATTGACGGTTAATCATTGATGGAAGTGTTAAAAGAGGCACAGCTACTTAAATCATGATATTAGTTTGTGTATTTTAATAGTCCTAACCAAATTGGCCTTTCTGGAGATCCGTATATATGCTAACTCGTATTTGCAGATAAACAAGTACTTCAAAATAGAGATGGCTAAAAAAAAGCAGAAAAAAAGAGCTATCTTTGGATCAGAGAGCGATGATGAGACAAACAATGGTGATTCTGGTAATAATAACAGTTTTGATTCTTATATGAAGGAAAAGACAAAAAAAGTAAGACTTAAGACGATGAGAGCTTTTGAAGACAGTAAAGCATTATTTTTAGAGAAGCCTGAAGAAATCTCAAAGGCCCAAGAAGTAGTTCACTCAAATGTCTCGATAATCAACTCTATGCTAAAGTCCAAAAATGACCGTGATATTGACAAATTGTATAATCAATCGGTAAAGATCAAGGCTGAAAAAGCTTTAAATTCTCATACAACAAAAGCTGAAGCTCAAAACTTCGTTACGGATACTTATAAAGTTAAGAAAGCAGAATATGAAAAGGCTCAAAAAATAATATTAGAAGAGGAAAGCAGGGAATTGATGTTTGCTCAATCTCATAAAGAGCTATATGCTTCTGAAGGGGTAGCCTCATACATATTAACAAATAATGAAATACAACACTCTGCTTCACGTACTGGATCAGAGATGCAAAACGATGAGAAAGTAGAAGATTCAGCCAATATAAAGTATACAAATGATGTATATAGATCACAAAAGTATGTGAGAAGGAGATTTTCTCCAGTTTCTAGGGAAATACCAAATCAGCATCAACAAAGACAACAAATACAGAACATAGATATAGCAACTAAACGTGAAGCCATCAAGGAGTTCCTTAAAAGTAATATACAGGCATACAATGTCGATGATTTATTACAAGAGTACTATTTAAGAAATAAAAACTAGCATCGTGACTTACACAGAAGTGAGAGAAAAATTAACATATTTTGAATTAATCTTGATAAAATTATTATATGTAACATTACCATAACAAATGGACCATGGAGAAATAGGATTATCGCTTCTTATTGTCACAATCATTTCTTATTAATTTTATTATTAAATTTAAATATAGATATATATTGTTGTTATTATTATAGTATAATAACTTGTACTAAATGAATGTCCATGATGAATTTTAGGAAAAAATGAGTACTGAATAAAATTTCGAATTTTTTATATCGTGTTTTTGTTATATCACTATTCAGTACCGTTCTTTAATGATAAGGAAGATTTGTTCTTCATATTTACCTCGTCTTGAACAACTTTAAAATTTGGTTTTTCTTTTTTAGAACTTCCTCTACTTGGCACACCAAAAGATAATATATCATTATAAACCAGTTTTGACTTTTTAGGATTTAGATGAGTTTCTTTTATTGGTTCTTGTAATATATCATCAACTATTTTATTCGTGGAAAGTTCAAGTAATTTTTGCTGTTTTTCGTTAACGTATTCTTGAGATTTTCCAACAGCTTGGTGGAATAAATCAAATGATTTTTTTCTAATTAATTTCTTTTCTTTTGATTTTATTGATCTTAAAGGTTTAGATACAGGTTTCTTATCAACCAAAGATTCATTGTCAGTAATTTGTTCTTTATCGTAAGCATTTATTGTCGTTGCAGTTGTAGATCTTTTTTGAGCAAGAATGGAAGTTGATTTTAAGCTTTCTTCGTGTAGAAGAGAATATTTCAAAGCATTAAAATAGTCATCTGACTGACCATTGAGATTATTAAATGAACTAGAAGCAACAAATGACTGGTTTCCCATGATACTTGTTTTTCTTCTTTTCCCCATTTTAATGTCATCCAAATAATCTAATAAGCCATATTCCGTTTTAAATTGATTTGAATTTAAAGATTTTGTCCTTTCATATTCTATATAATCTTTTTCTACCTCATTTACTTTCCATTTAGAATTTAAAATTTGCATCTTCAAATAAAATTTAGAAAACTCTTTTGAGTAGGCTTGATTATATTTTGAAAATACACTATCTCTAGGTTTGAATGAGAATTTAGAGACATTTATATCGGGATCAGGGTCTCTTAAAATACTTGAAGGGATCTTTAATAAATCTGAAATTGTTAAACTTTCCCCGTTAGGAATAGGAATTTTATTTGATGGAGTTATACAATCCATATCAACTTCTTTTCTTAGCACTTTATCAATATCAACTGCAGAGAAAAATGCACAATTTTGAGGTAAATCATCGATACCCATTTGCTCACAAAACATAGCCCTTGTCCAGATATTGCTAACTTGTAGTGCCATGGCCGCCTTATATTTATCGTCTTCAGATACTAAAAATCTTATTTCATCATGAATGGAAATACATAATCTGGCATTAATATTGTATTTCTTAATTAAATAAGCCATAGAGCAGCATAGCAAATGTAAGTAATCAACACCTGAAGACTGGATGGCCCAATTGATTCTTGAAGGTAAATATTTATTTACGTTCAAATTTTGTTTCATTAAAGAGCTTGTTATACCACAGCCAAGAACAGGAGTTCGAGGAACTTCTTGGTTTGCAATATTTTCTAGCTTATTAAATAATATTGATTCAGATCCACCAAACCAAAATTTTTTAAATATTTTAGATGATTTGCTCTGTCCCTTAGTATTCGCATACAGGTTTGCTGCAGCTATTTTAGCTTCTTCTTCAGATAACGTTGGATTAAAATTTTTTAGTAAGCGGGATGCAAATTTGACGCCTGCACCATATATTCTCCCATAATTGAAGATTTTAGCTTCATTACGCGAACAGCCTAATAAGTTTGCAGTTTTGGTATGCAAATCAGTTCCTTCATTCTTTGTACCCTCCAAACACATCCAACCTATTGCGGTGCCACCATGAATATTGAACACAGAATCACCAACTAAGGAAGCAATCCATAATTCTTCACTATCGACATCAGCGCCAACAAAACAATATCCGTCTGGAGCTGTGATTTTCGCTTTTAACTCAGAGCCTATTCTATTTGATTTGGCATTTGAAGCCGTAAGCCAAGTTTTTTCAACAGCCCTTCTTGTCACAGTACCCATTGGGATGATGGGCGGTAATATTATGGATGTATTATCACTCAAATCGTTTTTATCTGTGTCATTTATCGATAATGTTTTGAATTGCTGGGAAAAATCGCCTTTTTTGACAATAAATTGAGACATTATCCTTTCTCTACTAGAGATCCAGTATGAGGCAGATGAATTAATCTTTAGTGCTTCATGTGCATGCTGAGATTGAGAAGACATGATATTTTTTTCAAAATAATGAATATATGGTTTACTTAACAGCGAAGAGCAGTTGAATTCTGGACCACTGGGATGTGGAACTTTGAATAATACTTTATCTTCTATCGATTTTGAGTTAATATCCATTAATTCTTTATTGTAATCTTGGATGGAAATATCGTCAGCTAATATATAATTTTTTTTATTCATGTTTTCCACATCTTTTTTTTCCACTGGGAAACACCATCCACTCATTTTTGTCCAGACAACCGGAGAACCTTCCCATGACAATTTAAATAGTAATGGTACAAGTCTAGTCCTAATTGTAATATTTGGATTTTTGCTTTCTTGAGTTGGAAAAAGTGCTCTATACCATTCAGGAAATCCTGGTAATTTCTTAATTGATGGTTGATTGGTTTTTTTAGATATTCTGACAGGTTTAATCTTCCAATCTAATTGTCTTAGCCATGGATCATTTTTAATAATGCTTTCAAAATTAGGATCATCTTTTAATTTTACAACTTCGTCGATTATAACTTTAATTTTTTTCTCAATTAAACATTTGGATTCTTGATAAATATTTTCAGAAGTATTGATATAATTCTTCCATTCATCATATTTGGTTGGCAAAACACAACTACTTAGTGAAATTAATGCACCAAATGAAATAGGATGAGGGCATTTTTCCATGAAAAGTGGGTAAACTTTATCAAATACTTTTGACGTAATTTCCACATCTGTTGCACAGTAATTGACTAGGTGTTGAAAATTATCAACGATATCTTGCTTATTTTTACTAGCAAAAAAATCTCTGGGTTCTTTGTTCATTTTAATATTACAATGTAAGAATGCTACATCGCTTAATGAGTTCATTGATGCAACATCTAGCCATGGATCTTCCGCAACTAGTGCATTAGCTTCCGATGCTTCTAAAGTTTCTTCATCGGAATTTTGCTTCTTTTTTTTGTTTTTAATAAATGCTGGTCTTTGTCTTGAACATAAACCTGATGATGCAACATGTAACGATTGGGTGTCAAAGAAAAATGATTTTGAAGGTTTAAAATTATATTCTTCCAAAACCCTTGCTCTATCATATGCCACATTATGACCAATTATTACTTTTTCTTGTTCTAATGTATTTAATGGTACTAAATGCTTATATGTTCTGGATTCGCCAGTTAAAAAAGGTGAAACCCAACAGTACCAAGCTTTTTCTGATACAGCCGTTGCTAAAGTTGCATAGTTTGAAATATTATACAATGTTTCAACATCGAAGACTAATGTATCTTCTAAGGGATATGCTACCTTTGTTGGAGTTGATTTGCCGTCTTCGTATCTATACCAACCCGATTTGTATAACCATTTTTCTGGCTTTGGTAAAACCTTTTTAAATTTATTTTCACATTTTTGTTTGAATGGCTCAGAAACAAACCCACCAATTTTTTGAAAATGCTCATCCAATGAATTACCTTGTAATTTGGGGAGACTAAAAGAAATAGGTTCTTCTATTTTCGTTTTTTTATCTAGTAAACCATGATTTTTTAATGATAATTTTGATAATTCAATTAATTGTTTTTTTTCTTCTGTTGACATTCGGAATTCTTTTTTACTAATTTTATTTGAACCAAATATTTGCTTATGTAATGAATTGCTTAAATATTGAATGCCTACAGGATTAATTCTAGGCTTTTCATTAAAAGTTTCATTGGTATCTATTTCATGTTTCTGTTCATTGATAAGAGTTGAATATTTCTTAACTAAATTACCATTATGATTATTAGGTTTAATATGCCTATATTTATATTTATGTTTATATTTGATCGAGTAATTTATTTCTGAATTGTATGATAAAGTATTATAGCGTTCTATTATATTTTTAATTGACTTCGTCAGTCGTAAATTTGATGACTTAGCATTATTACAAATCATCTTGGAACTTATTTTGATTTTCTTAACAAAATAAAATATTTAATGGTAATCTTAAAATGAAGAAAAAGAATAAATATATTAATAATTACTGTTATTTCATCAATCTGCGTGTATATATAAAACTCACAACACTCTTAAAGTTATTGTTATTGTTGTTGTTGTTGTTGTTGTTGTTGTTTTTGCTGTTGTTGCCACTATCTTTAAAATTGTTAGGTAACTTTTGCTTATAATAAAAGACTGTTTACTAAGTTGCATTTGGAATATCCATAATATTGTTCGTTTTCTCGGCTGTCACCAAAAAAACCTTGTCTACCAGTAAAAAGTGTATATGAAATTTTATTTGTTTACAATATTAGCCTTCACGGAAAATGAAAACTTAAAAAATGTACCACGTGATAATAAATAAATTATTCTAAAAGTAATGTATAAGTATAACTTTTGCTAATAAACAGTAAGATTAATTTTGCTTCTGTTCCAATATTAGAAAATAATAAAATTTCTTATTACACTTCAAATATTTTAAACATCATAACCATCAATGGACAAACTTGGAGCCAACCCCAATAAAAAAATCAGATTAGTTATTAAAAATAAATTCAAAAAACAACTTACTTCTCGTAATTATCTTGTCTATGTTTTTACTATTTGAAAAATAATTAGTCAATAAAATCACAAAAAAATAGAAATAAGTGCATTAGTTATTAAAAATAAACTTATTAGTAAAAAAAATTAGCCGCCGATAAATCAAAAAGTTGATAGGGAAGTAGAATTAAAAAAGGATAAAAGATAAAGAATTGTGATCCTTTATATACATCAAAAATTTTGAAAAAAAGATTGACACAAAAATGAATTTACAGTAAAATAAAAATTAGCCGCCAATCTCAACATTTTTATGCTTCTATGTTTTTATGACAATCGTTCTTTTTCAGTTATTATGTAGTTTTCACACTTCATTTATACAAATTGTAAAATTTATTAAGAAAACATTAATTTGTAGATTACCCGGAATTTACAAATATATTACACGTGATTTTAGTTTTGCTGTTGCAACATACAACAAAACAAAAAAAAAGAGAGACAGTTGAATGTACAAAGCAACAACTTTAAATTTTACTGCATCATATTCCTCCTACACATATATCCCTATATTCTACTTGTGTTGCATAATAAATGCATATATTAAAAAAGATAACCGGTGCATATAATTAGAGTATCGCTTGGTCTGGTAATACTAAAAATTATAAAGTACATTGCATTTTCTATTTTTCGTTTTACAATTGTCATTGAAATTTTATAATATTGCAAGTTTCACTATCTAGGTATTATCATGGTTGTTCTTTGTTTTAAGTTAATTACATACCGTTAGTTCATACTATTTGTATATATAGAGATACATAGTTTTCATTAGATGTCAATTATAATTTGTTCGATTTAGTAATTTTTTTGATTCTTTCTACTCATTGTCCTAGAAAAAAACAACCCAAGGAAAAGAAGTTAAGTTAAAACCAAAAATGTCTGCTGCAATTACTTCGTTAACACCTAATCAAGTCAATGATGAATTAAATAAGATGCAAGCCTTCATTAAAAAAGAAGCTGAGGAGAAGGCTAAAGAAATAAGATTGAAGGCTGATCAAGAATACGAAATTGAAAAAAGTTCTATTCTAAGAAACGAAATATCTAATATTGACTTAAATTTTGAAGATAAATTAAAAAAATTGAAGTTAAAACAACAAATCAACAAATCTACCATTAAGAATAAAAATAGATTAAAGGTTTTAAGTTCAAAGGATGAAATATTAAATGAAATTAGTGAATTAACAAAGAAGAAACTAGTTACTATTACCAAGAAGGAAGCTGAATATAAGAAAATTTTAAAATCTTTGATCGTCGAAGCAGCTTTAAGATTATTGGATTCAAATATTATTGTTAAAGTTAGAGAAGCAGATGTTAAGTTAGTATCTGGACTAATTGAAAGTATCAAGAAAGAATACAAAGAAATTTCTAAGAGAGACGTGGAAATCTCCGTATCGGAATCTTATTTAAATAAGGAGTCCGTTGGTGGTGCTGTTGTCACTGATGCTATCGGTAAAATCGAAGTAAACAATACTTTAGAAGAAAGATTAAACTTATTAAACCAAGAAGCTCTTCCAGCAATCAGATTCGAAATGTATGGCCCTTCTCAATCAAGAAAATTTTTTGATTAGTCAATATGCATATCATTTTTCTTTTCTGAACGGTAATCATCAAAATTTAAATAAATACAAAATATAAATAGAGAATAATAGTTTAAATAAACAAATTAATAAATTTATAATCCTTTTTTTAAAATTATTCAGGTTGCATGTCAGACAATAACCATTTTACATGACTATATATATATTAATATTCAAATTTGGAATAATATGAATCTTTTTCAATCCTCGCACTTGAAAGTGAAAACTTACTTTTGAATAATGAAATATTAAAATATTACAATATGTCAAACATATTATATGAAGTCTTCTTACCTAGATGACGATTATCATATTGAGGCTATTGTTTAAGTTTAATAACTCTAATTAATATAATAGGCTCAACATTATAAAAGGCCTCCCGCAACACACACATATATAATTTGTATTGTTCAAAGACCTGACACAATAATTAAGATAATATAATTGTCAAATTATTATACAGTGGATTTAGAATAATGAATGCAAATGCATTATCCATACTTCGACATAACATTAGATATACACGACTTTTAACATTTGCAAACTTGCGAATAAAAAGCCAATTTTTTTTAAACACTACCAAATCCAAATGCTATAATAAAAGATATTATTCCGATGAGCCGATACCTCGTTCATTTAATAATAAGATTAATGCCTTGTTACCGACATCAGAACATCAATTACTAGCATTAAAACCGATTACTCCTAATGATGCATATATTTCATGCACTGTCTTTAACAAAAAAGGAGATATAACTGCTGTTTCTCAAAAGTTTGCTAAATGGTCGTTTTTAAAGGAACATAATTTATACCCTCGAGATTTAAGAAAAATTGATACCTCATCAGTTGATATAATTCCGTCAATATTAGTCAAATCAAATTGTATTGTGCTAAATATGCTTTACATAAAGGCATTGATATGTAAAGATAAAGTTTATGTATTTGATACGACAAATCCTGATTCTGCTATGAAATTGGGTATATTGATGTACGACCTAGAAGCAAAATTATCAGAACCACACAAAATTATTTCTGATGCTATGTCATTATCTAATGGTAGCATGAATTTATCTAAACAATTTTATGAACATAAGGCTTTAGAAAGCATTTTAATTAATATCATGAGTTCATTAGAAACCGAATTTAGACTTCACTCTTCGGTATGTAGACATATTTTGACTAATTTAGAAAATGAAGTGAATAGAGATAAGCTGAGAGACCTTTTAATTAAATCAAAATATCTTTCTTTATATTACCAAAAGGCATTATTAATAAGAGAAGTACTAGATGAACTTTTAGAGAACGATGAAGATTTAGCGCATATGTATCTAACATCACCCAAAATCGAAGAGGATGATTTCGCGGAACTTGAGATGTTGTTGGAAACATATTATACACAGTGTGATGAATATGTTCAACAAGCAGAATCATTACTACAAGACATCAGAACAACGGAAGAAATTGTTAACATTATCCTCGACGCAAATAGAAATGCTTTAATGTTATTAGAACTAAAAGTTAGTATATATACATTAGGAATCACTGTCGCAACATTGATACCAGCATTATATGGTATGAATCTGGAAAATTTTATAGAGGAGAGTGTCTATGGTTTTGGAGGTGTCGTAGGGGTGTCCATAATTTTTGCTATAATTGTTACTCGTTCCAATTTCCGCAAATTGAGGTCTGTAACAAAAATAACCATGCTAAACAACCACTCGGGATACTTATCTGCAAAACATAAGAAATTAGCAACTCAAATTACAAATGAAGAAATACCAACTTTCTTAGGAAAATTAAAAGCTGCAATAAAATATATTTGGAGAGGTGAAAATTCAATAAAGCATGCTTTGGTTTTGAAGAAAAAGAGAGAAATGGTATGGAAATGGCTAGTTAATGATAAATAAATTTGTTATTAAAAACTTAATTGGCTTATGATAGAAAAAACAATTTTTTAATCTCATCGTCGATTGCATTATAGCATTATCAATTAAATATCAAAACGTAAATTTTGTTGTTTAATTATGGAATCGGAATAATTAAGATACCAAGAACAAGGTGGATATCTGCTCCGCTACTTTTGTAAATAAATCTAACCAAATTGCATATAAACGATCTTATAGATGTATATAATAAAATAAATCATACATGGACAAATATTCTTAATGTTACGTTATTGGCAGATAAAAGACTCAGCTTTTCATTCAAAATTTAAGAAATATATGATCCTTAAATAAAAAACACACTATCACCTTACTCCCAGTAGTTTGAAATAATGATATATATTTTAGAACATTCTAATAAATATATGTGTTCAACATTCATTATTCCTGATTTAAATAGGTTTAATCATTAATTTATTATAGTATATTTTTTTCCGATAAAGGGAAGGGGCTCTGCACTATAGAAATTTGATTTTTAAGAAGACAACTACTTAAACCAGTAATTATTTAAAGTTTAAACATACTATTGTTTTTGAACACGATTAAACTAATTGATCAGGTCTTTCGTAAGGATTTGTTGATTTGAATAGAATTTTTATTGAAATCCAACTATCTGAGTTTTATACTTCTTATCTATTCTCACTGTTTCTCATTCACATAGGAAAAGATTTCCTGTGTTTCAGATTAAAGAAACGCTATTAAAGAAATTGAATTTAACGTGGTCTTGTGAGATAAACACTAAATTATTAAAGATATTAATTTCTGGCACATTCAATTTTTTTAGGCTAAAATAAAAATAGTTGAGAATGCTGGCAATGGCTGCTGCAAGTGCTTCAACGAGCCAAAAATTTATTGAACCAATTATTTTTGACGCATATGATTCTAAAATTATACAATATCAATTTGCATTAAATAAGTTAAATAAAACGGAGAAGGTTTTGACTGCATTAGAGAGAAATTTGAAAGCTAATCCTCAAAAATTCATTATACCTCTAGTAAACTATATACTTCCATTACTAGAGGGACCAATTTTTAATGTTAATCGTCGTTTAAGAAAAAGATACATACTCATTTCTGAGTTTAAACAATGTAAAACGGAAGAAATTCCAGTCATAATTACTAATAGTTCAGTAAGTTATGAAGTTGAATTTCCTAATATATCTGAACTTGGAGAAACTTTTAGGGAGAATTTGTACAACGATGAATTGCAACAGAAGTCACTACAGTCGTTAAAGTTAATAATAGCAAATACGATTAAATTTTACAAAACTAGGTTAACACAAGTTAAAGCAGAAAGAAAAAGAAAAAGATCTTCAACTACACTTCGAAAGATATATACGCTAGATCTTAGATCAGTTGAAGATTTGATAGACCCGTCTGAAATTAATTTGAGTCTGGATTTTGCCGTGCTTATTAAAGATAGAGAAAGTGACACTTCATTAGAAACATTTCGCAAACTTCAATCCCAGGTTTTATCCAAGTTTATTCTATGCATAAAGGATAAATTGTTTGTTCCACTCAAAAAATATTACAAAGTTCTATCGAAATTTTCATCCAGTAGAAATACTATTATAGATCCTCAAAATCAATTACCATATTGGGAAGAATCAATTCATAGAATATATGCATTACTATTTAGAATATTGAACATTCAATATATGATTGTTAGCATGATGAGAGAGTTATATATTCCTAATAAACACTACTTTCATAGTAAATTGACGTTATTGCAATCGGAGAATGTTCATGATTTTGAAACTGCATTATTAAATATCAACGATATTTGTACAAATTCGAGAGAACTTTTTATTGATGAGTTGTTAAAAAGTTTAGAATATTATTCCGAATCGAACTCAACTTTTCAAGTCCAACAAAAAATTGTCGTCGAAGCATTTCAAATAAATGTTTCAAAATCATATATAAAGTTGCAAAACAATATAGATAATGTATTTGAGTTTTCAAAGATTTATCAATATATTCAAAATAACAACTCCATTATATCTAGCTTGAAAAATTTAGATGACGAAAAACTAACAAAAATGATAGATGAGAGGAAAGCTGTTGATGAACTAGCAAGCATAGAGAAACAGCAAAAAATTGAGCAGGATAAACATAAAAGAAAAGAAGAAACATTAAGAAAAGAGATAGCTGGAGATAATGAAACTTCTAAAAAAGCCAGATCTTCCGTTAAAAGAAGCATGAGTAGAAGATCATCATCGCATATTTCCTCAACCAGCTCATCTAAGGGTGCGTCTCCAAGTATTATGTCTCCCAATATTATATCTCCCATGATATCTCCCCAATTGTCAAGAACCAACTCTAGAGGTAATTCACGAATGGAATCACCAAGTTTATCGCGTGGAAGTAATGGCGACCAAAGAAATAACTACCTTACTTCACGTTTAAAGGTCACATTAGATAAATCAACTAAACCTACATCAAGAAAAAGATCTTCCTCTTTGCAGTCTGCATTTACTAATACTAAAACGAAAAATGCAACATCACCATTACCTTCACGTGCAAATTCTTTACAGGTAGGTTCTAAATCAAATCAGAAAGTAGTTCAAGAGTCTGTTCATCATTTGAGTAGAAAAGGAATTAACAATAAAAATTCAAATAGTCGTGAGGTTTCAAAAAGTTCTCATTCGAAGTTGAAAAATGTACCAGCTGTCCATATTGATGTCGAAAGAAAAATAATAGAACCAAATTCATTAATCAACACAATAAGAGAAATCAAAGATGGAGAATCAATTTTAGATGTTGACATTCCATTAAATAATTTAGAGAAAAAAAAATCAATTTCTATAGAAGAAGTTAATTTGATTAATAAAGCAATTGAAAGAAAAGAAGATTCAACTTCAAGAGAAAATAAACATGAAAATGACTGTAGCAATTCTTCAAAAGACAAGCACACTAACACAAAGATGAAAGATTTCGATTCGGATGTCGAGACTGAAGAATTAGTTCAGCAATTGAAAAGGGTAAGGTTTGTTGGTGTTCCTCCTATGAACGCCGCTGAAAATCCTAAACCCAAAAGACAGGGCTGGTACAAGAAACCAGACGTTTTGCATTATCCTCCACCATCAGTTAGGATGATGCATGGAAAGAGGTATATTAGGAATCAAGAAGGTCTTGCTTTTAAGACTAGTCTTCGAGACATGAATAACGATGAAACGACCAAGTTTGAAATTGAACTACCTAAAGAATCTACAAGATCAAGGATTGCTTCAAGAGTATTTGACAAATTAAGGTCATAAAGTATTATGAAATCTTTCATATAAGTATCTGATACTATAGATATTATAATCTTTTATTTTATAGATTATATACAATGTTGTAATACTAATTTAAAATAAACATATTCTTTATACTCATATGATTTTTATTTATTTTTAGCTTATTGAATATGGCGAACATTGAAAAGTTAATTTTAAAAAGCTATTTAAAAAAAGTAATTGTAAACATGTATATAGCACCAATCTAATTCATATATTTTAGCTGTTGTATATTTTCATAGTTAAAGATATAAAACACTGTAGGAAATTGAAAGTTGGATACTAGTTGATGATACTTTTATCTTCTTTGCTTCCAAAGCCTAAAAATGGCTCGACTAATGATAAAATTGCTTCAAGACATACGAATGATCTGAATTATGAAAATGCAAGAATTGTAAAAGAACTAACTGAAAATAAAAAAGTGAAGAACGATAATACAAATTCTGTTGATGATATATTCGATATTAATATTAGAAAGGGTGTTTCATTTAGTGATTTTGTACCACTAAGACAGAATGATTTTACTGTAGGTGCACCAATGCCAACTCAAGAAGAGATTCATGAAACTTTTTTGCGCACCAAAAGTGTTTTCGAAAAGATTCTATCCAACAAAGCTCAAAATAAATCAAGTATTTCACAAAGTTATAGTGGAACTAATGCTGAATCATATGAGATCAACTATAAATCGATATCAGGAGACAAAAGTGACAGTGGTAGAATTTTGAAAATTGTTCAACCAGTTGCCGATCCTCTTCAACCAAATACTATCAAAGCTAAGAAAGTTGTTGCGCCAACAACTGAAGAGGAACAAACACCAATTTTCCATAAAACTGATGCAGAAAGGAATGAGAAAAATTCTCTTTCCAAAGAAGAAAAGGCCAAATGGGATATTCCAGCAGCCATTTCGAGTTGGAAAAACCCTAATGGTTACACTGTAGCATTAGACAAAAGGTTAAGGTTAGATGCTAGATATAATAAGGATAATATGTCTGCATACGAGATTAATGAAAAGTTAACAGCGCTCTCTAGTGCATTGGAAGACATCGATCGTTCGACTAGAGAAAAATTAAGACAAAAAGCTGAGTTAAAAAGAAAACAAGCTGAAGATGAAATTAAAAATAAGGAAGTAAAACTTAAATTATTGTCAGCCAAGGCGAGAGAACATGCTAACTTGGTTGAAAAATCACGTTATAATGGCAACAGTAATAACTCAATAGAGTTAGATGCCGAAAGAACAAGGGCACTTATAAGAAAAGCTAAAACTCAGGATGTTGAAAAACAAATAAAAACTAGTAAAATGAGTACATCAGAAAAATTAAGAAAACTTGCAAATGCACAAAAGAGAGATATTTCTGAAAAGATAATATTGGAGACAGCCAAAGCTACGAAAGTTGAGAAAGTTTCCTATGATTCAAGGCTGTTTTCCAGAGGAGCGAATGCTCAATCAAAAAGATCAGAGGATCAGGTATATGATTCCCCTCTGTTTGAACAGCAGGATATAAACAGTATATATAGGCCAAACCTGACTAAGTTGGACAATAGAATACAAGAAGAGACTATTTTAAATAAAATTGACGCAACTAAAAGCTTTGATCCCACAATTGCAAATACAGGTCCCGTTGAATTTACAGAAGCTGAAATAAAAGGAGATATCTCTAAGCAAAGAGAAGATTATGGCATACGAGAAATAAAAAAAGATTAATGCTAATCATGTATATTTTAGTTTAATTTTAGTTTACTGTTAATGATAGAATTATATAAAATCAAATCAATGCTATTATAAAATTATGCAAAAGGTTGATGCACTGATACTTTATCAATGTACTATATATATATATATAGTATTTTAATCATCATTATTGTCATCTGTAATAATATTTTTGAAGATGTCCATATTGATACTTGCATCTTTTTGCATTGACATCATTTGTTTGTGACTTCTCTTAATGGTAAATTGTTCCATTTTTTTCATGGTCCCACTAACCTTTGTTGTATTAATAATAACAGGAATTCTGTTATTAAGTTTATTTATTAAGACTAATGAAGACAAAACAAGATCTGTATCTTCCCTATGGCATCTCAAAATGCCTTTCGAGGTCATATTTGAAAAGTATTTCAACTGCAATAGTGAAGAAGCTTTGCCAGAACCGTAATCTCCAAAATTCAATTGCAATGAACGCCTTATATCTTGAATAATAATCCTGTTTGTAACCTCTGCTGGAGTTATCTTATTACATTTTAACAAAATATTTTTCATACTAAAATCATCTTCTAAGTTTGTCGTCTCATCGGTATTTGGATAAAGTATTTCGAATAATATATACCTGCTCTTTAAACGGACCATTTCAAAGTCGTAAAACTTCTGTCTTTCTATAAAAAATAAAGAGGACCTTAATGTGATGATAGATTATGAAGCCCTTGTGCTTCTAAATATTTCTATTAAATCAAATTTAAATGTTAAGTTTGGCTTGACTTTAATAGAATGGGTATATTTCATTATCACTAGTTTTACGTGATTTTTAACCTTTCGGAATATTTGAAGCTCATGAAAAATTTAAACAAAGCTTCTAATCAATGACATAAAGCCAAATAAATAAGTCCAGGTTAAAAATTAATTTATTGATTGAATATATTGACGTTACATAATTATTTACATTTAACTTTATTTTAAGAGTTATTCTTTATTTATTTTCCAAGGTGTTCATCAAAAATCTCTTTTAATGAATGAATAGCTGTCTTGGCTCTATCTTTAGTCATGCCTTGTCCTTGATATACGTTTCCTCGTCCTCCTCCTCTACCTGCCAACAAACTGTTACACTTATTAATTATCATTTCACCTGAAATACCTCTTGATTTGGTACTTTCACTTATGTAGCAACCATATACAATTGCATTCTCATCCCCCATAATAATTAATAAGGATTTATTATCTTTTCGATTATTAAATAAATTGAGAATTTCATTTAACGTTTTCATAGAAGGCTGTACATCAATATACGCAATCATATATTCTGCTGACTTATTAACCTTAAAATAGGTTTCGACTGTTGAATCAACTTTTTTGTAAAGTTTCCTTGACTCTGATTTTAAATTTAATTTCAACTCCTTATTCAAAGTTTCCCATTGCTCTTTTAGGATCTGCTTATTTGCCATACCTATTGATAAATTGTTTATCAAAGCTCCCGATTCTTTCAACTTTTGTTGTTTTTCACGTAATGATTCTGTTTTAGCTATATCGGACAACCTAGCTTTAAATTCGTCAGCATCTCTATCAGCAGTTATTGCAGCTGATCCAGTAACTGCAGCTATTCTCCTAATTCCTTTGGCAATACTTGTTTCTTCCGTTATAATCAACTTTCCAATAAAAAGAGTATTAGATACATGGGTACCTCCACAAAATTCAACTGGATTTGATGAAGACTCACCAGCCGATGCTGATATCAAGTTATCCACATCTTCACCAACAGAGACAACTCTAACAGGATCAGGATAGTCTTCACCAGGGACGGTTCTAATCAAATTTATTTTCTGTGCCTTTTCTAAAGGTACATTCTTGAAATAGACTTCTTCCTCTTTCTGTATTATTTGATTACAAATATGTTCAATTTTTAAAATATTATCAAGGGTCAAAGGTTTTTTATTAGAAAAATCAAACCTCAATTTTTCTGCACTTACTAAAGAACCTCTTTGTTCAACATCATTTCCTAATACTAATCTTAAAGCATAGTTTAATATATGTGTTGCTGTATGATTTGCTTTAATAGCATTGCGGCGAAGCTCATCATAGGAAAGTGTTACATTATCTCCAATTTTTAAGCAACCCTCATTCAAAATACCTGTATGTACAACATAGCCATTGTAAACTTGCACATTCTGAACATCAAAGCTAGTATTTTTATCTTCCAAAAATATTGATCCGGTATCATATATTTGACCACCTTGTTCAGCATAAAAACAGGTTTTGTCTAATATGAGACCATATAATTTGTTTTTTTCATCTATAATATCTACAAAGTCGTTACCGTCATATAATTTTAAAATGTTAGCAGAAATATTAGAATTGCCATATTTATAAGAATCTTTAGTCTT
The DNA here is from genome assembly GCA_003705985.2 of Tetrapisispora namnaoensis. Classification (NCBI taxonomy): domain Eukaryota; kingdom Fungi; phylum Ascomycota; class Saccharomycetes; order Saccharomycetales; family Saccharomycetaceae; genus Tetrapisispora; species Tetrapisispora namnaoensis. Next base: position 82,235 of record PPKD02000022.1, on the reverse strand, counting down.
CGAGATATTTTGATCATTCAATTTAGAGATATCATGGACATTTAGTTTCAAGTGATCTACTTGCTTATTATCACTCCTTCTTTTTGATGCTTCATAGGATTGAAGTTTGGCTTTCTCAAACCCGATCTTATCTATTTTCAGTCCCAGTTCAGCTGCCATAAGCTGTGTCAAATCCAAAGGAAATCCAAAGGTGTCATATAATCTCCAAACATCAATTCCATTTAACATTTTCTTACCTGATTTTTCCACATGTTGAGCATATTGAGTAAATAATTTTTCACCACGATCTAAAGTTTTCGCAAAAGCTTCTTCTTCTTCATCCAAGATTTCATAAATACGCTCAGGATTCTTAGCAATTTCAGGAAAAACATCTTTGAATTGTTCAATAATAGTTGGTGCTAGCTTTGAGAAAAAATTTCCTATTGGATAGTTCATAAACCTATGAACATAACGAATTCCTCGTCTTTGAATTCTCCTTAGTACATATCCAGTACCAATATTATTTGGAATCCCACCATCCGCTAGTGCAATAACTAATGTTCTACAGTGATCAGTAATCACTCTATATGCAGTATCTATACCATCTTTGTCATCTTTTCCAAACTTTCCTGTATATTCTCTCATACTTGTAATTTCTCTAATTTTCTCAAATACAGGCTGGAATATATCCGTATCATAATTTGATCTAACACCTTGCAATATAGAGACTAATCTTTCGAAACCCATTCCAGTATCAATATGTTTTGATGGTAATGGTAAGAGATGACCATCAGATTCTCTGTTGTACTGCATAAAAACTAAATTCCAAACTTCTAGAACATCTGGATCATCTTTGTTGACCAAATTAGCAGCGTTTCTTCCACCCAATCTGTCATAATGAACTTCTGAACAAGGACCACAGGGACCTTGTTCGCCCATTTCCCAAAAATTATCTTTGGTGGATCCTGGTATAATATGAGATTCAAGGACACCAACTGACAGCCATAAATCTCTTGCTTCTATATCGGGCTCTAAATTTAAGCATGCATCACCTTCGAAATAAGTCACATAAAGTTGGTCAACTGGTATTTTGTAAACTTTTGTTAACAATGTCCATGAATAAGCTATGGCTTCCTTTTTAAAGTAATCACCAAACGACCAATTACCTAACATCTCAAAAAAAGTATGGTGATAGGAATCCTTACCAACATCTTCTAAGTCATTATGCTTGCCACCAGCTCTAATGCATTTTTGAGAATTATAAGCACGTTTTAGATTGTAAAATTTAGATTGGGGTTCTACAGAACCTAAAAAAATAGGCTTAAACTGGTTCATTCCAGCATTAGTAAACAACAATGAACGATCATCATAAGGAATAACAGAAGAAGAGGGCACATATGTATGGTCCAATGAACTAAAATAATCAAAAAACGTTTTTCTGACCTTTTTCGCAGACCATTTGATCTGTGACATATTTTGAGTCGAAACGTATCGAGGTGACAAAAAGTACTTCCCCTGGGGCTTTAAATTATTTGCCACTAAATATTTTTTTGAATAAAGTTGTATCGTTTTGAAAATATTTTATTTTACGTCTTTATATTTAATCTCTTACAATTTTAATATGCTCCCTTAATGTCATTTATATATCAACAATAAAAAACATCGAACTAAACCTTAGCTTACATCAGTAGGTACTAATCAGTTCAAAATAGCTGGTTTGAATTTTTAAAATTAACCAATACCTTACTAAACTTACAATTGAACGTATATCCATGTTTCAAACACTGTTATTTGGAATTTGTTTACTAATTTATTATGCAATTTTTGATATCAAGTATACTTTGTACGTAATTTTACAGGACATTTATATCTGCTAAATAAAAAAGTATACAGCTGGGAAAAGTTGAGGCTACTTTAAAATATTTCAAGGGTTCAAAAGTGGCAATGTAGGTAACTAATTTTTTATAAATTGATACAATTGACTGTATAGCTGAGCCCCATAAGTTTTTGTAATATTAAGGGTATTAAGATTTTGAACACCAGCAGTATTCCTGGGATAAAGATCAAATTTCTTTAACATACAATCTCTTAACTCTAAGAAAGTATGACAAGAAAAATAGTAATGATAATTATTAAGTTTATTGAAATACAATGATTTATTAAAATTGATACAAATATATAATGTGCTTTATGCAAGCTAGAACAAAACGAGCAAATTATAAATGTTAAACGGAAGTATAGAGTACAGTCATACACTACTTCAGGTCTAGGAATTTTTTTTAGTTTTTGGAACATGTAACTAAGTAATGATGCACCTCTATTCAACTAAAAATCTCGACTTATTATCGTAAAACATATTGTAGATGCATAACATGGAATTACCAGATATTTTTTTTTTATCTGTATAACTCTTGCTAATATTATCAGTTAGCTCATCGCTTACAATATCAAAATTTAACGAAAAGTGAAAAATTGATTGAAATATTTCGATTCTGCTCATCGAGTATAGTCAATAGTATATTTTAAATGTGCACCTAAATAATATTATGGAAGTTATACCATTAGGCAAGATATTTAAGATATGATTAGTAATATTTAAAATACCTGTTTCTATAAGCGCAAGACATTTTTGTCCAGTTTGTAGTTATCATTTTGCATACTCCATTTCAGTCATCATTGATGACTGCAATTTCGAATGGAACAGAGGACCCAGATAGGGGAATTTTACTTGAGGTCGCAGGTAATGACATGAAGTCTAAGGATGAAGTTAGTCTAACTGAGAAGAGTGGTATAGACTTGAAGAAAAAAAATTGTAAGAGAAGATTAGCTTGTTCCAATTGTAGAAAGAGACGTAAGAAGTGTGATGTAGAATATCCATGCGGAGGGTGCACCAGACTAGGTTTGGAATGTAACGTTAATGAGGAAGATTTAAGGAAGACAAGACATTCTTCATCACATGTAAAGACATTGGAAACACATATTGCCCATTTAGAAAAAGATATCCAAACAATGGTAAAGATTTTTTCATCAAACATTACCAATTTTGATCATAATTCAATACCTATTGATATAGTATCAAAATATTTTCCTAACTTAAAAGGACCCCCAACTATATTGAATTCTAATAATGAAATATACAAACCTATAGATAGTCATGCAATTATCAGTACGGAAACAAGTACAGAAGCGAGTACTGACAGCGTTGCTCCTTCTGTAAAATCAGAAAACAATGACAACATCCTGCGCTCGAAGAGTGAAACAGATATCATCAACAAAAATTTATTTGATCCAGCTTATTCTATGGTTAAAAGAAAGAAAGCTTTAGTAAAAGGCAGTCTTTATCCCGAGGGACCTGCAAGTTATAAACCCAAAGCAAAGTCTAATAACCTCACTATATCGTTTTTGGTATCTGATAACAATTCGTTAGCTACTAACTCTACTATCGATGTTATATCTCAAGATCATAATAATAACCATTCCAACTTAAGTGCTCAGAACAGCAATAGTAACGGAGTTCCGACAAACAGAGACTTGAGAAAAAACCGTATCGCAGACTTGAAAACTGTGATTATAGACAGAGCAACCAACCAAAACCTAAGTTTAATGAAGAATGATCCAAACATTTTGAAATCATTATCTAACTTCTACAAATGGTTATATCCTGGTCATTTTATATTTGTTCATAGAGAAAGTTTTCTCTACGGATTTTTTAATGAAGATAATGATGATTATGAAGAATCATACTATTGTTCTAAAGAATTAGTTTACGCAATGTGTGCTATCGGATCTAAATTATCAAAAGATTTGGAACATAAATCTGAGCTCTATTATGAGAAATGTAAAGATTCACTTTTAAAGGCCGTATTTGACGAACAAAGCGTAGCCAAAATCACAACCGTTCAAGCATTATTTTGCCTTGCATTTTATGAACTTGGAAAGGGTAACAATCAACTTGCTTGGTACTTTTCAGGATTAGCTATTAGAGTGGGTTACGACATGGGCTTTCAACTGGACCCTGAAGGGTGGTATTCAGATGATAACACACAGCCACTTACAAAAAGTGAATTGGAAATTCGATCTAGAATATACTGGGGCTGCTACATAGCAGATCATTTTATTTGTCTTATGTTGGGAAGAACATCTACTTTGAATGTCAGTAACTCAACAATACCAGAGTCTGATGAACTACCAGAGGTAATTGGTACTGAAGAGTTCAGATTTGAAAGTAAGCATGTCTTGCAAATATCACTGCCTTTGAAGAATTTAATTATATTATCAAGGATTGTTGAAGTTTTCACTTCTAAAATTTTTATAGAGACAGATGACACTGATCAAAAAGTTCAGTACTTATCAATATTTAATTCACAAGTTGCTAATTGGAAAGAATCGCTACCTCCGTTCTTAAAATGGTCGAAATCTTCATTAAGTGACATAGAAGTTTCAACAGACCCTACTTTATCTCACTTCTGGTATTATTATTATATCGTAATTTTGAACTTTAATAAACCATTTATTGAGGATTGTGACGAAGCAAAATCCATAGTTACGGACATTATTGAAGATTTAAAAATTTTGTTTAATAATTTCTACTCTATGTTCAACAGCTTTCGAAAAATTACGCTGTATCAACTAAATGCGTGCCTTTTGTCGATTAAATGCTTGAAGAAGTTGCAAGAATTAGCGAAAGAACAAAAAGAGCACAAAGACGGAACCTGGGGTGACGAATTGACATTCTTCAGTAACATTTTTTACAAGGAAATGGCAAAAGCATTCGATCTACCTAAGAGATTAGAGGATGACACAAATTTCGAAATTGAGCAAGAGAAACTAGCTATGACACAAGTCAACAACAACAACCACACCTATGATTTTTCTCTCAGCAACGAAATCGATGATTACATCAAAGAGTTGTTCGATATCAACGAAGAGTTCAGAGATCCACATATAAATTTTACTGTAGGCTGAAGTCGACGTATCCAGCCACACCAATTACAATTTTTAAAACATTATAAAGTATAGAGCCTGCTCCATACATTCACCAAACTTAGAAGTGAATACTTAAGTTCACTAAAGTATAATTGATTTTATAGTCAATGGGGTCATATCTGTTCTGATTTCCTAAAGAGGAAATCGATTTCTCGAGAGCTAGGATGATCTAGAAGATAGAGAATTTACAAAATGTCATTTTTTTCATGTATCTGCAACAGAAAACAAGGCACGAAATGCGTTATTTCCGAAATCGTAAAAAAATAAAAAAAAGAAATATAAAAAGAAACGTTTGGTAAGCATTTTCCGCTTTAGGTTCAATTATCTTTTTTTCTTCCAAAGATTGGAATTTTCAGAGAAAATACGCAGTGTTCTCCATAATTTCTTTTTTTCGGCTGAAAATTTTTTGATTTGTTTTGACATAATCATCTCATCTCATTCAAATGTGGACTCATTTCATCTCATCTCATCATGTTTTACTTTGGCTATCGAAAGGAATAAGCTAAGTTTCTATCGTGCATTGCATTTTTACTATTTTATGTTAGTAAGAATCAGTGAGACACGTTCTGATCAATGAGTCGTTCTTTTAAAGTAGACTTTAATCATACGTACGTGCAGTTGGAGCTTAAAGTTCCGGTTTGCTCCACTTAATCTTGCAATTAGTAATTGAATGCTATGAAATAGCGAGTGGGTTATTAGTACGTTTAATCTGTTTTAATAAAAGATATAGTGCAAAAGTTAAATTGCTTTTTTTATTTCTTTCTTTTTCCAGTGATTCTCTTTTTAGATCTGACAATTAATATATTTTGTAAAATTTTAAGTTATATATGTATATATATAAATAAATAAAAACGTTAACAAGATAGATTGGGGGATAACATTAGCTTTGTTTCGATGAGTTTTTAATTTTTAGGCTTTAGGCATAGTTTGATATTTAATTTTTATACACCATACCACATATATTCTCATAATCTAGTCCATAGGATCAAAGCAATGGTATATCAATCCCCCAAGGCTGAGGTCTCACAATTATCGTCATTGTTGTCCATAGGAGAGGATGCGAACTCAAAGCTATTACAGCAATTGCATCATAAATATCAAAATGCCACGGCTTCCGTGATTGGCTCAAATGTAATTCAAGACAACGAAAACTTACAGGAACTTGAGCAGGAATATGAACAGGAATTGATTCCTTCCCCTCCGATGTCACCAGTAAATATCCCACTTATTGTAGCGAAAGTTCATCACAAATTTGAAACCGTGACCCCAAGACAAAATACGGGCATAATAATAGCCCCTGTTTGGAAAACTTCTTCTTCTTCAAAAGCCTATATCAAGACATCAATGAACTTTTTAAGGCAATATAAAACATTTTCTTCAGAGAATTCCAATTTCATAAATCAAACAGGCAGCTTAAACAAAAGGCAACATATATTTAAGAAAAGAATAAATGTGTCGCAATATATCTCGGATCCTGAGGCCAATGGATATAGGACAAGAAGTAATGCAAGAAGAACCTATAATAGGACAAACTCTACTGACGAGGAGGACTCTTTAACAGTTACTAAAATGAGAACATCTTACTCAAAAGTTAAAAAGCCAACTTCAACTCAACGTTCTGTAAAGAAATCACAAAAGTCAGTATCTGCATCTTCTATGCATTCTCCGTTATCATCATTGAAAGCACTAAAAAACAACACACAATATATTCCAAATGTTACTTGGAAAGCTTTGGTTGATTACTCTCCTCCCATATCGACTTTGCCAAATAACGATTACTGTCTAAGGATAGAGTGGAAAGGTTCTTCAATGAATCTTGATTCTGACCCATTAAGAGATCTCTTGCATCCAGCAGAAATTGTTTTAGCACAGATTCTCCGTCTTCCATGTGATCTATATCTTGATTCTAAAAGACGTTTGTTTTTAGAAAAGGTATACCGTTCTAGGGAAGGTTTGTCATTTAGAAGGACCGATGCTCAGAAAGCATGTAAAATTGATGTAAACAAAGCATCAAGATTGTATGCAGCATTTGAAAAAATTGGGTGGTTAGATGATTCATATTTCAAGAAATATATATAAAGTTTTTTCAGAATTTCGTATTTTTTTTACAATTGTTTCAACATATAGGAAGTTGCCAGACTTGCAACACATTTTCTGAATAATTTTATTTTCGGAACGGTTTTATGTAATTGGTTTTATATTTTTTTCATTTCTTTTATAAGGCTCATTTAATTTTATAGAATAATAAAGGTTATTAATTACAATCGATTATAAAAAATCTATGCAGGGTGAATATAAAGGTTTAGTTATTATATTAAGTAGCATTATTATTGAATATCAAAATAATCAATATAATGACATGGGTAAATTTTGTTAATGCAATATTACTGCTCAACCAAGCTGATCTTCAAGTGCCATCAAATCAGGTTTTTTTATGTTTAATTCCCCAAAATTTGTAGCCAAATTTGATTGCCCATCCTGATTATTTTTTGTATTTTTGTTCAAAATAATGTTAACTTTGTTATCAATATATTTGGACCTAGACAATGCTCCTATGCTCTCCACTTCTGCCGCGTTATCGGAAGAGTCTACATTGGAGGCCACATTTCTAACTTGTTCTAATGAAACATATTTCTCACTAAAAATATATAGTTCACGAATTTTATTAGTTAAGAATTTTATGGAGTCATCAATGGGTTGTAAAGTACTATATAATTCTTTTCCAATTTCTGAATCCTCGCATTCTAAGATTTTGATAACAACAGCCTTGAATTTCTTGACTTTGTAAACTAATCCTTTAAGCTCTTTGTGCCTCTTTGTTAATTTATCGGTTAATTTAAATGCCTCTTCAATGCTTTTAATTTTTTCAGTCAACTGAATTTTCGTTTGATTGATCTCATCCTCATTGGCAACTATCAAATCTTTTTGGCTTTCCAATCTAAACACATTCTTATTTAATAATTCGTTTGGAATTCTTAGAATATTTCTAAGTACATATAACTCAAACTTATCAAAGTTTTTATCGACAGAATGTTCTAGCAGCGTTTCCAATTTTCCTATTCCTGCTTTTATTTCATCAGTATAATCAGTTTTATTAGACGCTAAAGTACTCTTTTCTAATAAGTATTTCTCCATAGCTGCAGTACATTTGTACATTATTTCATTCACAGCATTAATAACATCATCAACTAACGATATGGGCGGATATTGTAAGTATTCTGTCAATATAGTAGTGGACCTTAATGTTGGTTCTGACATTTTTTTGACAATTATTTATTGGGATATTAGATACCAAGCAAATATGTATTAATTAACTTTATTTTCTAATCTTGAAACATAACCCTATATTTACTATAAATTTTTAATAATATACTTTACATATGAATATAATCAATATTTGCTTGTTTACTTTTCGTTTTTTTAATAGAAACAAAGTTTCCGATGATTAGTGCTTAGGTGAAAAATATTGTTTGATATGTGAAATAAAATAAAGTTAATCGATTGATCATTTAAATTTCAAGAATTAACTATTCTAATATTTCAAGATCAAACTTCAGTAATGCTATATATATTCAGTTTTTTAGTTGTAAGGCATATATAAAATCTTTCTTTTTTTGGTAGTATACAAAAATTAGCTGAGTTAGCGTTAAGAATGATGAACTATTTATGTGTATTTATTAATAAAAATATATATACAAATATTTACTATTATGATAATTTCTAATGATAAGACCATGATTGTATTGTTACAGCCATAGACGAGGACCTGCTTATTCAATGCCGAAGACTGGCTTCAACTTTTTGATTAACATCCAGTCAGCCTTTGAGACTTGGTCTCTAAATGCTTTGTCCTTCAAAGTATCGATAGATCTTCTAGATAACATAGCGTATAAAGTATCTGATTCATCAACGTGACGACCCCAGATTGGTTGCTGACCAGATGGATCTTCTAAACGGACAGCAACACCAGCTGCTGTCGTGGCTTTAGTAACTTCAGTGACAGCTTGGTGGTTAATTTCTAAGGAAACAACTTTACCTAGCAATAGAACCATTTTTTCTTTAGTCACTGGATCAGTTCTAACAGCACAGACTGGAGTACCAATTTTTAAAATACCGTCAACAACGTCCACACCGATAATCATTGGACCACGCTTATTAATAATTTGTAAAGTATGCATGACACATGGGTAAATAGCATAATCCAAGAAATTTTTACGACGTTCTTCCAATAGTTTCTCTTGATAAGCGGTGAATGCATCGAATAAATGATAAATAATATCAGCGTTAAATATTTTAATACCTTCTTTTTCTGCATATTCTTCAGCTTCCTTATCAATCTTGACATCAAAACATAGCATGATAGCATATTCTGGAGCTCTTTCTAACATTGTACCTGCTTTCATAACGTCACGTTTGAAAACTGGACCTAATCCGATAGACATAACAGGAATTTTCATTTCCTTTAAGAAATCTAACAAAGCTTCCAAAGAACCTAGAGTGGAGGCTTGGACAGTAACACCCTTACCTGATGTATCAACAGAATCCAGTAAACCAGTTAAATCATCCATAACTTCATCCATCAAATCTTCTTCATCATCGTCTGGGCCAACTACCAATAGTCTAGAACCAGCAACTGCTTTATCTAAATCATTAGCAGCAATCTTTACACCCAAAGCAGCTTTAACTTCCTTATGATGAACGTATTCAGATTTTAGACGTAATTCACGTAGCGGTTGTGGAGTCAACAAGGCTCTAATATTTGTAACAATAGGACCATTCATACCACATAACACAATACGATCACCTTCTCTCAAGTAACCATTAGATAAAATAACGTCAATGGTAGTACCAAAACCTTCAACCACCTTAACTTCCAAGACAGTAGCAGCAACATGAGATAAGTACATTAATTGTTTCGACATTCTCTTTTGTGTTAATTCTAATAATAACCATAATAAATCTGGAACACCTTCACCAGTGACGGCAGACGTTGGAACAATGGACACATATTTAGACATGTTTTTGTTTTCGAAGTATAATTCCGAATTCAAACCTTGTTCGGCTAATTCAATTTTTATGTTATTTAATCTAGTTTCGAATTCCTCCTTGACAGCTCTAGTTTGTTTTTCAAAAGAATCTCTGAAAGCATTGTTTGGAATTGGTTGCCAATCATATAATCTATCAATCTTGTTTAATGCAACAATGAATGGTGCTTTTCTGTCTCTCAATAATCTGATAGATTCTATTGTCTGTTGTTCTAAACCATGCATAATATCAATAACTAAGATAGCAATGTTACATAAAGAAGAACCTCTGGAACGCAAGTTGGTGAAAGATTCGTGACCTGGAGTATCGATAACTAACAGACCAGGGACATCGAATGTTTGTTTTTCGAATTGAGCCATAGTCTTAGTCTTAGATTTAATGGCATCAATTGGGAAGTAGGTAGCACCAATTTGTTGAGTGATACCACCAGCCTCACCACCTTGGACATTAGTTTGTCTAATTTTATCTAGTAATTTAGTCTTACCAGTATCGACATGACCCATAATCACACAGATTGGAGAACGTAATTCTTTCTTGTTTGGATTAGATGCAGAAATACCCTCCTTCACAGCATGAGAGGTAACTTCAGCTTCGACAACTTGTTCTTTTATAGCAGGAGACGATTCGTTGGTTTCCTCAACTTCCTTTTCGTGCTGTTCCTCATCCTCCTCATACCCTTCATCGGTAACAGTCTTAGCACCGTCTTCGCCTTCATCTTCGTCCAAGGCTAAGTTTTCCCAGTCATCGATTAGAACTTCTTCCTCGCCATCCTTAGCAGCTCCAGCGACTTTAGCAGCTTCAGCAGCCTTGCTAGCGGCCTCTGCTTCATTAGCCTTATCTGCAGCAGTTGGTCTCTTTTTCTTCTTACCGTACACAATTTTTTTTGGTTTTTTAACCTCTTCAGAAGCGTCATCGTTTTCTAATTTAGCTAAACCAGCAACCTTGACGTTACCAGCAGATAATAAGGCTGCTCTTCTCCTCTCCATCAACTTCTTCTCTTCTTTCTGCTTCTTGGTTAGCAACTTACCCTCGGCCTTTAACTTCTCACGCTTCAATCTATCTTTCTCTTTCTTTGCAGCCTGTGCCTCCTCCTTTTCTTTCAATTCCTGAGCTAGTTTTTCTTCTTCCTCCTTTTGCAATCTCTCTTCCTCTTCCTCCAAAAGCCTTTGTTCTTCCTCAAACTGCTTTTTTAGCTCTAATTGCTTCTTCAAAGCGGCTAAACCAGCTGGCACCTTCTTAGCCTTCTTTCCAGCAGCTGCTGGAGCCTTAGTACCAGCAGCAGCCTTCTCCTCCGATGCAGTCTTCTTCTCAGCTTGAAGTTTCTCCTGGTTCTGCTTATTCAATTCTTTGTTCTTTTGCTTGTTGACTTGCTGTTGCTGCTTCTTTTTGGCTGCTTCCTCCTTCTTCCTTTGCTTCTCAGCTTCCTTCTTCTCTCTCTCCTTCTCCTTCTTGGACTTTAGAACCGGGCCACCAGAGTTCTTGACGTCCTCTTCTTGCTTTTTATCCTGCTTCTTCTTAGATTTCTTCAACGTCGACATGAAGTCGGCCTCGACTGCCTCTGCGCCGCCATCCTCGACCGCAATGCTGCTTTCCTCAGTGGCAGCACCAGAGTCTGCCGCTGGGGTACCAAACTCTTCCCCTTGTTCTTGAGGAACGTCTTCTTCAAAGTCCTCGTCCCAGTAGTTTTGCTGATTCTTTTTGCTCTTCTTGGCCATCTTGTCGAACGATTTTTACGGGATTTCCAGGTAGTTCTCTCAGATGTCGTCCACAAAGAAGCCTTTCTACCCCACCAGAGCATACACCCCTCTATAAGTTAGCTTGCCACTTTTTAAACTTGCTCTAAATCCTCAACTATGTGTGTCAGCTTTGGCATGTCTGTAAAGAGATGGTGGACAAAAATTTTTACCATATAAAGCTTCGTGGAAGGTGATGCAGACAGTGATGGCGAATGGTTGAGACGCTGAGGCCATGGAACAAGAGGGACTCAGGTGCAGAAAAGTGTCGTATCAATGGCTGCCAGTATAGCAGAATGGGGGCTCTATTGGGAGCCAGTTGCATGATGGTCAGCATATAGGTCTGCACTCAGGGCCAGATCTACGACTCGAACAGCTCTTAAGTATGTCGTACAACATGATAATAGTGAAAAATTTTTAGAGCATCGACTTTTTTCTTTTTGTAGGAGTGCAAAAGTCGATGAGCCAAGACAGTTTTGAGTGAACACTCATAAAAGGCGGTTCAGGTGGAGGTGGAGGCCCTAGAGCAGCTCGAAAGTGATGAGAGGATCTTCTGTGGGTATAAAAAGACAGGTAAGCCCAGCACACTTTTTGTAAGGAAGCGAACTGGAAGCAGGCAACCAAGAGAACAGTGGAGAATGTCTACTACGGTGGAGAAGATCAAGGCCATCGAAGATGAGATGGCCAAAACGCAGAAGAATAAGGCTACTTCGTTCCATTTGGGTCAATTGAAGGCCAAACTGGCTAAGTTGAGGAGAGAGCTGCTTACGGCAGCCTCTGCGACCGGTGGTGGTGGTGGTGGTGGTGTCGGTTTTGATGTTGCAAGGACGGGTGTTGCCAGTGTTGGTTTTGTGGGATTCCCTTCAGTGGGGAAATCGACGCTGTTGTCCAAGCTAACAGGTACAGAGTCTGAGGCAGCAGAGTACGAGTTCACAACTTTAGTCACTGTGCCAGGCGTGATCCGTTACAAGGGTGCGAAGATCCAGATGTTGGATTTGCCAGGTATCATCGACGGTGCCAAAGATGGCCGTGGTAGAGGTAAACAGGTCATTGCGGTGGCTAGGACTTGTAACCTGCTGTTTATTGTGCTGGATGTCAATAAACCTTTGCATCACAAACAGATTATAGAAAAAGAGTTGGAGGGTGTGGGTATTCGTCTGAACAAGCAGCCTCCTGATATTTTGATCAAGAAGAAGGAGAAAGGTGGTATTTCTGTGACGAATACAGTCCCACTGACTCACATCAGCCACGAGGAAGTGAAAGCTGTAATGAATGAATATAGAATCAACAGTGCGGAGGTTGCTATCAGATGTGATGCAACTGTCGATGATCTGATTGATGTTTTAGAAGCACCAAGCAGAAGATACATGCCTGCAATTTATGTTTTGAACAAAATTGATTCTTTGTCCTTGGAAGAATTAGAATTACTATACAGAATCCCAAATGCCGTTCCAATTTCTTCTGGTAAAGAGTGGAACCTAGATGAATTACTAGAGGTGATGTGGGACCGATTGAATTTGGTGAGAGTTTACACAAAACCTAAGGGTAAGATACCCGATTTCACAGACCCTGTTGTTTTGAGATCGGATCGTTGCAGTATCAAAGATTTTTGTAATCAAATTCACAAATCCTTGGTTGATGATTTCAGAAATGCGCTTGTGTTTGGTAGCAGTGTTAAGCATCAGCCACAATTTGTAGGTTTGAGCCACGTATTAGAAGATGAAGATGTTGTTACCATCTTAAAGAAATAGTGACAGTTCAGATTAATGAGCGAAGCAAATGGGTATTTCAAAAAGATTTCTTTATAATATTAAATATGTATATTGATGCTCCCGAAATAATTAATTAGAGCACATTTATATTAATGCATAAACAAAATTCAATAATGGCAATGCCTTACAAATTAGCAATGATTTTATTTGTTTTATAAACAATTTACTTAATATAAAGAACGTGTGTATACTATTATTTATTTAATGCGATTGGATAGCATACTCAGAACAATCTCAATGACTTTAAGGATTTCTAATCTATAATTATCAATGGACAACATTTTTTACAGTGTTTTATTTATTTTGTCTCCATTATTACCGTTATCATTTTTATCACTACAATTCACACAATCTAATATTATTCTATAATTTTGGAATTGACAAGTTCTCATTAGTATTATTAATATTATTATTATTATTATTATTATTATTACTATTACTATTATTATTATATCTATCTTCAGTTTGATATACTAGTACCTTGGTTCTTTCTTCTCTCTGAGTCCAGCTCTGATCTTAGCTTTTGAACCTCCATTTCATAAAGAGTTTCATTATGCTGGAGATATTCAATGTATTCGACTGCTTTCTCTAAAATTATACTTTTATTTAACTTTGCGGTTGGTGGTATTATCATCGAGCTTGGGACAGGTAATGCAACATTTGACTTTCTATTCTCATTGCTGTCGTTCGCTGGCCACTTTTTTTTCAGCGTTTCTGACACTTCGAATGCAGTTTGGTCACTTGTGACCCATGGAATAGTCTGTTGCAATTTTGCAATCTTAGTATTTATATTTACTCTGTACCTTTTTTCTATTTTATTGTGTGCTTGTTTTTGGTGAGTTGTGAGTCTTTTTCTGGGGGCCCTTTTTTTAGGTTTGGTTGGAGATGTTGATTTTAAAATAACGTGAGGGATTGCAACGTTATCGAAGCTCTCCTGTTTGATAGTAAAATTTTCCTGCTTTGGGGCAACGTTGTCGAACTGAACCAATAACTGGGCGTTGTCAGACGAGCTGACTGGGGACACGGATGTCGAATTGGAAATGGTGTCAGACAAGATTGTTTCCAACGGGTCCATCCACAGCGACGAGGACTCCAAAGAGAACCCAGAATCTGTCAGAGAAATCGAGTCTAGATTGCGAACAGGTCCACCAGCGTTCTTCTCATCCGAGAAGTTCCACGAATTGACACTATTAAAAATTGTATTCAGCATAGCAATAATGGGCAGTAGTGATTATAGATGTATTTCTGTTTGTTAGCTTTTTGTAGGGAAGAAAGAGGGCGGATAGGTTGTCTGTCCAGTCTAACTAGCATCAAAAGGGCGTGCGATAAATATATAGCAAAGATAACTTAACTTAGCAGCTGATGACCTGACTGTCTGTTCTGGCAACAAAACAAAAACAAAAACAAATCAAAAAATAAAAAGAAAACAGGAAACGAAAAAAGGGACGTCTGCATCCCAGATCTCTATCCCAATGCTTAAAATCGGTATGCTTATATACTAATAAATTACAAAAAGAGATAAAACGAATTAACCCTCCATGAGAAAGGAACCACTGAGCACCTGGCACAACGAGACCCCCAGGCAATGTGCCGGGTCTACAATGTACTCGATCAAACGTCTGTGCAACGGGATCTTGAGACAAAGCAGAGCGTATCTCCCAAGCAAATAATCGAGACCTGGATAAAAAAGAAGAATTCCATCGCTGCCTTTGCCCAGCGGAGGAGGACAATTCAGAATGACATGAAGAGATTAAGATTAAGATTAAGATTGAACATTGACCAGAGCGTATGTGGACACTTACTGCCTGGTTATGAACTGCGAAAGATACGGTAGTAACCATGAAGAAACTATAGTTACTGTTCTCGGAAGCTTGTTGCTTTTTATCAATTTAATCTCTAAAAATCTGAAATGGCAATCTACCAAAACCAGAATAAGGACAAATCAGAGATTCACTCCATACTAAAAAGGAATAATGCAAAGGGCATTGAAAACAGACGAGAGCCTTAGCGGAATACACGCACAGACCTCTGCGACCGGTGCACTATAACGCAATGCAATACCATACAATATAACTTAATATTAGTATTAATTAATTAATTAATTAATTAATTAATACTAATATTAATGTAAACTAATTAAACTTTGCTGTTGGTGCGACAAATTCCCAACAGCTAGAGCACAACTTCTGCATTCCATTAAGAAAGCAAGACATAAGAGGTCTTGTCAGCGAGCGCACACAAAAAGAAAAGACGACCGCAACCAGATTGCGATTTATCACTCAATTGGCGCTTTTGTTGTCATTGCTTTCCCTGCAGTCGTGACGGGCAACGCAGACGAGGGAGATCTGAAGAGCGTCGCATGGGGGCGCTTGATTTGCAAGCCCGGCGCTGCGCTTGTACTCTGTCCGTGAATGCAGGCCTGCCGTATTGAGGGGGGGGTCTTAGCGCAGGCTCAATCTGGAAGCCCATGCTGTGCAGATCGGCCAGAGATCGAGGATCATCACCTAGGGCAGTGAAACCGCTCGAGAAGCGCGGCAGCAATTGTTTCCCTTTCCAGCGACGACGCTGTTGCTGTTGCCGACTGCGCGTGCGAATTCTGCGGCGGGCGAGGATCCTCGCCCGCCGCGCAGAGACAGGCGACCCACAATGAGAAAAACCCTCTCTCTCATGCCTGAGGATTTTCCAGCAGGAATGTTGTCTTCTGCGGCAACCCCAAAACGCAGTGCAGCAGACTGCTGAGAACGGCAGGAGGCCGCAGCGGCAAACAAATTTGTCTCTGTGCGGGAATGCCTTCCCCATTTTGTTCTTAATGGCAGAAAAGACTTTTTAGTTCCCTGCGACATTCACCGGGAGCGGCCGGAGAACGGCGGCAGAGCGCCATGGGACCGTATGTTTCGCTCTGGTCACAAGGAAAACAAAAGCGAGAATTACGGCGAGAACGCAAATATTGCATGAAATATAGCGCACTTTGAGGCGATTTGAGGAGCCTGCAGAGCCTGTAGTCGTTCTTCTTTGAGGTTAATGGGGAGGCCAGAGGTGTGTTGCGACACGCAGGGAAAAGGAATTGGACGGATTTGGAGCCTGACGTGCGCACGGGCCGTCTGCGCGGCCTTGTACGTACAGTTGTTTATGACAACCGTTTCTGGTAATTGAGTTTGCAGGTCTACAAAAATGAAAGAAAAATTTTGAGGTCAGTTCGCAAGTGTGACAAGATGAGGAAGCCAGGACAACAATTAAGTAAGTATTGGATTCAAATATGTGTATGTGTTTTGAGAGCAGTTTTGAGAAGTAGCAGTGTTGTTGGATGTCTGTTTTGGTTCATTCTAGTACTTTCCCAAATTGGACAGTCGTGGTTGGGTTTTTGTGAATCTGCGTTGTGCTGTGGTGTCTAGTTGTCTTGTTATTCGTTTTTATTTTGATAAAGGTGAAAAATTTTTAGGAGGTGTGTGCTTTGGAGGTGTGTTGTTGCTAGCAATGTGGTTCCAACGCAGAGCGAGAGTGTGGTCGAAGAAAAGTGGTGGCAGAGATAAGAAGATAGCTTGCGATGGTTGTTTTATTGTGTTGATGTTGTGTGTTCTGGATGGAATTAGAGTGTTTGGTGGCAACAGCGCTATCATAAATTGATAAAGAATTAACAGATACTAATTTCTATTTGGGAGCTACTTAGACGGTATCTATATGCATGGTTAATGGTGTTGTATGCAAACAGTTCTTGAAAAGCTTTATGTTGAGTGATAATGGAAAACCATATTCATTTTTAAGTAATTTCCTTGCTAGTGAACATGTCTGATATATAGAGCTGGATGCGCCTTAATAGTCAAGGAGATGATTACTTGCCTATAAAGAAAAAATGCTGATCAGTGGTGGCGATAGCGGAAGTAGTTGGTGCTTTTGTCGCTTAAGCAATTCATTTGTTCTTCTTGTTTTTAAAATAGGTAAGCGAACCGAATATGCAGCGGTGTTATTTCGACTTTTTAAACATTTCTAATTTAAGCAATAGTGATGGTGTCATGCAAAAAATGAGAAAAAGAAATGATCGAACTAATTTCATAAACTTTATTTTGATTGAGCTAGAATTTTTTTTTGGTAAATTTTTTCCAATTTTAATCTGTGTTTAGATATCCATGGATGATCAAAACTCTCTGTACTGTCCATTCGGTCTTTCGTATCGACATGGAGTAAGCTTGCAACAAAATTTTGAGCTTCCATTGAAATACTTGCCCATTGTTTTATTCCAAAATTTAATTTACCAATTCTAGATAATTTCACAATATTCATTTCATTTCCGTCACCATAAAACGGGGATATACCCGTTAACATAATATGTGTAATCACTCCCAGTGACCACATGTCACACTTTAGATCATATCCCTTGCAGAAATGCTGCGTTGATAGCATAGAAGTTGTTGTGGCAATTGATCTGGGTTGTCCATGACTACCGGTTTTAAAACCAACTTCTGGTGCACAATATTCTGGAGTTCCCACAATCGTATACATCCTACTTGTGTTACTTAAAGTTTCATTATTAGTGAATCTTTTTGCAATACCAAAATCGGCAAGAACAATCTTGGGATATATTGTCTCTGGTGAAGATATTAATATATTATCTAATTTTAAATCCCTGTGAGCTACTCCCTTGCTATGTAGATAGCTTAATGCTTTTAATAATTGATATACAATTATTAATGATTCCGTTTCTGAGATGGAGGACAAACAATCTGTTTTGGCCAGATAAGAAAATAAATCACCACCAGCTATTAAATCTTGAAATATGTAATAATTATCCCTTGAGTCGTAATAGGTAAAATGAACTTTAATAATATTAGGGTGATCTAGAGTTAAAAGAATTTTTGCCTCTTTATCTAAGCTATTCGGCTTTAATTTAATTATCTTAACTGCGTAATTTTCTTTTCGTTTAGGAGATTCTTCAGACAAACCTCCAATTTTAAAATCGGTCCTATAAGCAACCATAACATGGCCAAAAGTCCCCATTCCAATAACTTTATTTGAAATTTTCCAATTTTTAATAATTTTTTGGAAACCTAAAGACTCTAGGCTTCTTATAGAGGTTGTTTGACAGACTTGCCTAAATATGATAACCGTATCATCAATTAAAATTTGATCATCATCACATAGTATATAAGGTATTTTTTTCTTTAATTGCTGTTTATCATTAATCATAGTCCCATTCAGTGAATAATCTTTAATATAAAACATGGGAACGCTATGTTCGTCGAACAAAACTGACCAAATTATACAGTGGACCGAAGATACTGAAGCATTTTCAATAACAAAATCACACTCAGACTCATTTCTTCCAATCTTAATGATTGAATGCTTATAAATATTTATTCTCTTAGGATAACCATGTAAACTATTAGATTGACCAACAACAACTAACTCTAAATAACCTAATAATATTTTTGACATCCTTGATCAATAATTGAAACCACTTTTTACAGCCTCGTAACTACTTCAGAATTGTTAGAAACGTTTGTCTTGTAGCAATCAAAACTACATTCACGAGCTATATACTTAAATACACTAAGTAAATCCCAAAAAGTAAAATATGGAAGTCAATAAAAATTAGCCGCTGTCACTTTTTAAATTAAATTTTTTTAACTATGCATATATGAACTCCGTCATATAAAAGCACAGTAAAATGAGACATGCAATTCAATTCCTGATAATTCACTTCTACTTAATGGCTATTTGAAAATTATTAATTAAAAGTTTGATATAATCAAACAATCGCAATTAATTTAAGCATATAAAACTGGTTGGTAGTGTGCCCAAATATTTTGAAGAAAATATACGGCATTGGTAGTTATAGCTTTAGTTGTATTTTACATGTATATTAAGAGGAAACTCAGTAATTTTCTAATATAATTTTACCTTATTATAGTTAGAAGCTCTGTATTCAATTGACACAAACTTCATACGAAGTGAATTAGAGATATTGGAGGTCGTATTACGGATAGTGGCACAACTAAATAGAATAGGGTTAGCTGTTAAGAAGTAGTGAAGAAAAATATTTTGTAGAGCAACCTACAAGTAATAAATAATTAGATAGTTAAGAACCATTATTTAAACAGGGACAGCAACTTATTGGGTTCTCTAAACTAGTCAATATAATTTAAGGCACTAATCATTCATGCCTTTTTACATTATTATTGCGGGGTTGTGATTTCTCGGAAAAATTATTAGGCGCTTTGGAAGAATTTTAAATGAGGCAAAAATTAAGGATTTGAAATATTGACGAATATATAATTCGGTATTATTGAACTATATTCGTCAGGGGAGACATAATTAAAATATCAAGATAGTATACATCTACTGGAAAAATCTTACTAGATGGTAAATAATTTATTAAATATTAAACTTAATTTATATTAGAACTAATATTATCAACTATAGCAATACGGTTAAAATTAAAGTATAACACATAAAGACCGGCAAAAAGAGAACAAAAAAAACAATGCCGTTACCAGACACACCCTTACACTGTAACCCAGATGAGGGATCTTATTTGGATAGATTAAAAGAAATAGATGAAAGTGAAATAGATGGCTTAGATCTGAATCCTGAATTAAACGATGGTGAAGACATTGACATGCAACAAGATCAGTATTTGAATAGTCCTAAAAGCAAAAGAAGTGCTGTGGTTTTGGATGAGGACATTTCAGATGATGTTGATGATTTTAAACCAAGAATTGATATAAGCTCACCATTTTCTTCTCAAACTAATATGGTAACTCAAATAAATCCAAATGCATCTGGCGTTCCAACGAGAAGATTATCTTTATCACAACAATCAAAGTTTATTACCTACTGTGACGAGAAGTTAATGACAATACAACGCAAATTTGTCCAGTCAAGAGGATTGAATTATAATATGACAGGATACGAAAAATTAGAAGATCTTCTGAGAGATTTTAAATCTTTCACTGATTTTATTTGGTACTCTATTGAGGGCATACCAAATTCTGAATATCTATTAAAGCAAGATTTATACCTATTTGAAAAAGAGTTTAATTCAAAAAGTAAGGATTTACCAGTTGATAGAGCTAGATCATTTGGACAAACATCATATTTATTAAGGATTGCTGATGATTTATTAGAATTCACTGAAAAATTCGACCTCACTCAGTTGTCGGTAGATGACAAAAATTCAACAGTATCAAAATTATTCAAATTGTTATTTATATTAGATAAAATCTTTGCACGACTAGTGGATGGAACAATACCAGGAAAGGTGAAAATGACGGGTACGGATGCTGTAAGGCTTTGTGGCATAGCAGAAAGAACCAGAATGAAATTACCAACATATTTTGAAAGTCAAAGTATCCAAGGTTATCATTTTGAATTAAGTAAAATCTATTTAGAGAGCCTAGAAAGATGTGCTACATAATTATTTATTAAATAGTTATAACGATGTTATGTTAATGTAATAAATCAAATTCTAACAAACAGTAAAAATCCATCCCTTTAAAGAATTAAAGCAAAATTTATTAAATCAAAATGATATTCATTTAATGTTAAAATAATATGAATCAAAATTTTACTTCACTCCACTTAATTATATAAAATCTATATCAAAACTGTAGTAAAAAGTTTTCTTAATTTATGATGATGCTTGCGAAGGCAAAGGAACACCTATTAAAGATACCGCCTTATAAGTACTTAAATCTAAAATCACTGTAACATCTTTCGTAATCTTGGCCAATGAAGCTAAATTTGAACGAATTTCATTCAATATCGGCATCTCAGCCATAACCACTTTTGTGCTTGCTAAAATGGAAATTATAGACTTTAAAAATGCATTAATATTTTCCCATGTAATGTATTTTTCATTATTATTAGAATATTTTTGAGAAATTGAGTTATCAGCAGAAGTTAGTATATTTAATCTTGCTTTCAAAACTTTAGACAATTCCATTGATTGACGGCATGTTGTGGCTAAATCATGAATTTTATTAGTCAGTGATTCTGTAATGTCTTGCTGGCCTTGTGAACCAGCAAGTGCAGTTTGTGAAATTGCAGCAGTTAATTGATCATACACAACCGATACCATGCGAACGACCGTTAATAATGTTTTATGTAATTGTGCATCAATATCTGTATCAATTAGGTTAGCTGCTGTTGGAGTTGGTGGAATTGGAGGCATATTTGCAGAGGTGTTGCCTACAACAGATGTTGAAATATTCAACGATGTAGCAGTAGATTTAGATTTTGTTGATGGAGGAGGTGCATAAACAGATGTCGGCGTTTGATGTGTTATATCAGATGTCTTAGACTCAGATTCTATTTTAATACCTTCTATTAATTTTTCATCGTCTGTATTTTGTTTCATGCTAGGAGAAGGCTGCTTATTAACGTATTCTGGTAATTTTTCTGGCATAGATATTTGTGATATAGATGATGACAATGTAGCTGGCGTTCTGTTAGAAGGATGGACATTCGATGATGTTAAAAATGATGTAGTGGATGTAGTTAGTTGGACAGCTGGTGATCCTGCAGTAGAAACAGAAACCGGTTGGGTGAGCATTGTTGGTGTTGACATTGTGTTTTTTATACTCGATAACCTTCCTTGAATAGTGTTACTTCTTGTACGAGATATATTTTTTGAACTTTGTTCAGGCATACCAGCAGTAGATAATGTATTCAAAGTACCATGTGAAAAGTGATGTTGCAATTGTATGCTCTTAGATGTATTCAATTTCTCTGGAGAAATAAAACACCATGCATTATAAATTTCACTGTAGGATGTGATCATTGTCATATAAAACATTCTAATAAAACATAAATCATCGGACTTGAAAAATATGTCGAAATTTTTTAATAGTAATCCGAATATAGTTTTAAATATATCATTGATTTTCAAACAGAGTTTCAGAAGAGCGCCATCACTTGCTGGATCATGATCTTCTGATTTTTCCAATATTTCTACTAGATTATCAATTTCTAGCCTTACTGAATATAAAAGTGAGACAACTTCAACTGCAACTGACTTTTCTTTGCAAAATGAGGTAATTTTTCTAATATTTTGCTGACATTCAGAAAAACTGAATAATAACTTTCTACCCATCATTACTATTTCATCATGTCCTACTGATATTTCATTATTAATCGGTGCTTCCTCTTGTAGAACGGAAAGTCTTTTAAAATAGTCATTATATTTTGTATGACTATATATTTCATGATGAGATTGAGTATCCGATTCTTTTGTAATGTTCAACTCCAAATTTTGATTATTATTTGGAGTGCTAGTTGATGCAGTTAATGAGAATTTAGCTGTTGTAGGTGTAGATGCAAATAATTGATCATTTTCTGAATTATTTAAAGATCCATTTGACGATATTGTTGTAGTAAGAGTATCCGAATTTTCTCCCAAAGTGGAATTATTGGGCGATAAGGTATTTATGAAGCCCATCCTCTTTGCTGCTCTTGTTATTTTGTTCACTGAACCATGTTGAGAATTTGATTCACTATGTTGAAATTGTGTTTGACTTTGATTATGATTAGAGTGTGTTTCAATGGGTTTATCTTTCAAATATCTTCGTAGAGCAATCGCCCAATATTCTTCTTTTGATAAATCTGAACTCAGCGGTGTATACTTTTTGACAAGTTCTAATTCATCTTTTGGAATCAAATTACCTTCAATCTCAAGGATGCTTAAGTTTTCTAACTTTACAATCGAAGCAAAATCAAAGATTGAAGTTAAATTATTATTTTTTAATGAGAGTACCTTTAAGTTCTTTGACCACAATTGAGAAATATCATTTGGAAGCATTTCTATATTATTGGAAGACAGATCTAGAATCTCTAATTGTGGACATTCCATCAAAATGCGTGGTATATCTCTAAACATATTACCATTCAAATCTAAATAACGTAAACTTTTTGCTTTGCAAATTTTAGATGGCAAGGATATTAACCTGTTCTTCCTTAAAGATAATCTTTCGACATTCACATTATTTAATAACTCAACATCTGCGTCTGAAAGTGACGTTATGTTCATACTAATCAACTTTAGTGTCGAGTTTGTAGAATCTTGTTTACTCAGCTCATTTTTGATCAATGTCGTTAAATCTGACTGATCTTTTAAATGTCCTACCTCTCTACCTTCCATCAAGCTGTTGGAGGTCATTTTGTTGTTAATAGATGTTCCTTGCATTGTCTGTAGATCACAATAGAGAGACCTATATATGAATCGGATCTACA
Organism: Tetrapisispora namnaoensis; assembly: GCA_003705985.2. Lineage (NCBI taxonomy): Eukaryota > Fungi > Ascomycota > Saccharomycetes > Saccharomycetales > Saccharomycetaceae > Tetrapisispora > Tetrapisispora namnaoensis. The sequence goes on along the minus strand of PPKD02000022.1, from coordinate 58,495 downwards.
ACTGTTATATGCTTCAACAGAAACAACAACTAAAATGCAAAATCCTATCTTTTGACTTGCAACTTCAGAATATACTCAGTTCTATCCACTTATGCTTTCTTTACTGTTTGAAAACGAGCAAAGTGACACTTTAAAATAGGCCTTTGAAGAAGAATTAAATCATTCAAAGTTTAATATTTTTAATAACAGAAATTTCAAGGACCGTGCAAAGAAAAATCCTAGCATCATTTTGAAAGAGAGTTTGCGATAAAGAAATGTTATAAGTAAGGTTTAGTTAGAGAAAGCCAAGAGTGTAGATAGTTATTTAAAGATTTTAAAGGTTTGTTTGAGACACTGTATAGCTGTTGGAGCCTAGTGAAGTTCGATACTTTGATTTATTTAAGACTAAAAAATGGGCTATTTTTGGGCAAATACAACGCAAACTAGTGAAGGTAGTGATGTAAATTCTGGAGCAGAAAAGTCAGGTTGCCCAGTCAAGTCATACACAAGGACAGAACAGAGCACATGTCCAGTTGTAAATACTGAGAAGAACGATATTTCTGCATGTCCAGTTATGCACGATGGCAACAATGCCTTAGGTATGAATCCATTGAATCACATCCCAAAAGCACTCCCAAAAGGCAAACAAGATGGTCAGAAACTGGATTTACCCCAGGAAAGAACAATATCTTCGATTCCAAAGGGTTCTAATTCTTCAGAGTTTTGGGAGTATCCATCTCCGCAGCAAATGTATAATGCAATGTTAAGAAAGGGAAAAATTGATCCAAACACAGGAGAGGAGATTCCCGAAGATGCTGTTGAGTCGATGGTGTTTGTTCACAATTTCCTTAATGAGGGATGTTGGCAGGAGGTGTTAGAATGGGAGAAACCTTATACTGACAAGACAAATACGCCGCCAAAGTTACTGAGATTTCAAGGGAAACCAAATGAGATGAGTCCAAGAGCAAAGTTTTATAATGTTTTGGGTAAAATATTTCCAAGTTATTTCTCTTCAGAACCTCCTTTTGACAGACATGATTGGATAGTTTTAAGGGCAGACCCAAATTCAAAAGATCAAAATCATCCAGGTCTAAGAGAAGTCCGTTACGTGATTGATTTCTATGGAGGCCCTGACGATGAGGATGGCCTTCCTACTTTTAATCTTGATATTAGGCCTGCTCTTGATAATTTTACAAATTCGAAAGATCGTTTCACACATTATACAAAGGATATCACCTCTAAATATTTTGGAAGCAAAGATTAGATTGGTTTTATTTTTAAAAAAGCACTCAAGTTTGCAAATTCAACATTAATTTTAATGATATACTTTCCTAAAGTAAAAAACAGAAGCTCTTAATTTATAGTTAAAACCGTGTAAATAGAATTGGTCAGAATTAATAGTATGTAATAAGTTTTGCTAAACATTTCTATTTATTGATCTATGCTTAATAATATGATGATAGTAAAGAATATATTTTCATTTAGTATATTTTCATTTAGTATATTTACATGATATTGAAAAACTATTTAAGTACTATATAATTGTTTTTATAAAGAATCGACTTCTGATAAACTAAACTCTATAGCTTGTTTAGAACATCTAAATCTTTACTTTCTATTTTGAAAGAATTTATTTGTTTGAGTGACTTTAACAAATCTTTCATTGCTTTTTTTTCATCTACATTACACTTATTTTCCCTTGCTAATTTTACCAACACAGCTGTGATACTAGCTAACGTGGAATTATTAAGTTTGAAATCCAATTTTTCTGCAAATGTAATATAAATAGGTAATATTGTAATGTACTTCTGGTGATTGGAATAAAGAATTAGCTTCGTTAAACCTCTTATCATTGGCATAACAATATTGCGACCAATCATTACTGAATTATCACCTGTATTCTTTGCTTCTGGAATATATTCTTTGAAAGCACTCTCTGCAGCCTCATAGCTACCATTTCTTTTATCGAATTGTGCTTTTATATATAGCGAATAAATTGAAGGATTGATTCGTGTTTTAAGTTGCATAAAGAAATCATTGACAGGTTGGATATCGGATGATATATCAATATACTTTTGAAATATCAAAGAAATTCTTCTGAAATCTTCTTTATTTTGAGAAATACTTCCCAAGAAATCAAAATTAGAGATATTATTGTTATTATTCAACATATAAAATTTGTAATTTGAATATAATTTTGTAGCGATGATATCTAAAGTTGGTATTCTTTTTGCGTTACCAGCATTTTTGAAATAAGCATCATAAACTTCCGAAAACTTTTTTTGATCACCTTCTTGAATAAGTTTTAATAGAACATCATTTATAAACTCCATTGAATCTATTGTGTTTATCGTGCTCACACTTTTTTTACTATTTAAGAATTTCAATAATTCAGAATATGTAAATTTTGTATTCTTCAATAAGGATCTTAGGTAAGTTTCATAAAGAATCTTTGAATGTTTTAATTCATTTGGTAAATCGTTTTCATATATTCCTTTGACAACATTGGAATTATTTGAATTGATAAACGCTTCAAATAAATAGTTATACGAGTAAATAACATCATCTTCCGACAAATCTTTTAAGTCAGGTTTAACCAAACTGTTCCAAATGGCTAAAATTCTTTGCATCTTAACACTTTTGTTACTTGAAGATTTACTTACTGCCATAAGTAAATATTTATTGAGATGATTACGTTTTTTAAGGTCTTTGATTTTCTTAAAATCATTATAAACTGCAATACTATCAATTTCTTTATTGAAAAAGATATAACTTTCCATAAATTTTGTTAAAACATCAATATTCACATCTTCAATATGATCTTCAGTGCAGAATGCCTTCTTAAACCAATTATAGGAAGAATTTAAATGAAATGTTTGTTTTGCAAAAACGATGCCATCCAATTCATTAATGAGAAGTTGTGGATCAGTAAGAACATAATGCCTGTAATAATCTATTAGCTTGGCCTCTTGTTCTTCCTTTTGCACTTTATTACCTTTATATAATTCATCGGTTATACGTTCAATTTTTCTCATTGGCAAAATGATATCATCTTTCTGTTGTAAAATTTGCTTTACCGTATTATAATCGATGTTAACGTCTGGTAAATTCAAATATGCTACAATAACATAGGTGACACAATCATTATGTGCTCTTTCATTTTCAAATATTTTCATATTAGGCAAAGGGCTCTCCAAGAATTTAATCCAAAGAGCAATTACGTCCTTAAATTTTTTCTCCATCAACAATTGTTTCATCACTATCTGGAAATGTTTAGGTTTTGCTAATTTGTAATCGATCATCGTGTTTAAAATCTCATATGGTGTAACAAAGGAACTAGTTGCCTTTGAGGATTTCTCTAAAAGTGTAGCCAATGGCTCATTCAAATAATAGGATCTCGCAAAAGGTGCAATGCCGCCCCCCCTGCTCTTATTATTATTTAAAACTTGCAAATCATGCAGGTTAGTTTTTAAATCAGAATACACCTCTGTAACATCTTGGTCACTCGACAGTCTCTTTGTCAAATCCTCGGCAAGTGTTGACATAGGATACACCAGAGGTTTATTAGCTTTAGCATCAACGCTCAGTTCAGTGTCAGTAGTGAGGTATCTGGAAGACACGGAGAAAATATTAGACCTCAATCTAGCACCCTTCAACAGATACGATTTTGAGGAAGGTCCTAACATAGCTACTTCAATTATTTAGTGAAGAGTGTAACAAAGTTCCAGCACGCTGTACAGAATCGTCTCGTAAATGCCCCTCTAGAGTCCGATTGAAAAGCCAAAATCAAAGATAAATAATTTAAATCTTCAACAACTACCTTGGCACCATTTAATGTTGAACTGTATTCAACATAATGCAAGTTAAAGACAAGTCTTTATCAGTAATAGACTGTATTCCTATAAATGTACAGATTACCTTTCAGATTTGTATAGGAATTGAAACTTTTTATTACTTCGTATTCTACGATATGAAATTTCAATGACTTTTTACTAAGAGTGATAGGTTCTATGATTTAAGATAACAATAGAAGTGTTTTAAAGAGCGTTAGATAGTGGTTGCATGACAGGGATGAACTGTATTAGACTAGGTTTTCAAGTTTGAGTTTGAGATTCCGTTTAAATTTAAGCTTTGTAGAGACAAAAGAGTGGAGAAATGGGAGAATTTTGTGAAAGTGACAAAAATGAAGTCCAAAAAACTCACATAGGATATGAAATGGGTAACTTGGAGATTGGTTTTTGAGGTTACTTTAAGGTAACTTTATTTGGACGGTGGCACACAGAAAATTTATGGCTGAAGGTTCTATTTTATTATTATTGTTAATTGGAATGTGGATATGGAATGAGTATATTTTCCTATCGGTACGATGTACCCTTTAATGTTATCTTGATGTGATCAGTATGAGAATATTTAAAAATAAACGAATTATATAAAATTTGAATCGGTTTGGAAGTGAGTTTTTGGCCAGGATAGTAAGTAGACTTACTCAGCAAAAATACAACAGAACAATCCCTTAATAAGATAGTTCAACTAGATGCAATGAGTGATTTTGATTTGACAAGGTACATAAATGAGCCCGATTCTTCTCAATCGTCTATGCTTGAATCTGCTAAGGCAGGAGATGACCAAATTGTAGCTCCGAAAAATGACGATGAATACCAGTATATAACTTTAAATTCAAAGATCAAAGATTACTCCAAAAACACAAGTAAGGAGTATGTTCTGAACATTCCAGTGAAGTATGAAAGACCCATCCCATTGAAGGAGAAACTCCCTGTGAATAGACATGACGATGTCCTCTACAAAGTATTTCTCTTATTATATGAAAATGATAAAGATATAGATATGAGGAATCCAAAGGTTCAGAATCATCAAGAAGGAATGACGGTTAAACAATTATGCAATCAGCTAATTATCGATGATCCGTCTTTGCTTAAAATATCAACAAAATTATCAAACCTTGTGTCTGCCAAGCTGAATGCATACATCAAAAGATTAGAAAAGGGGGAGCTTGTATTAACTTACGGACTATCAAGAGAGTGGTCTAATTCGTCTCCCCGAAGAATGTTGTACTCATATAAAGGTGTTTTAGCAGATGACTACCAAAAATATACATCAAGTGCAATAAACAAACGCATTATACACCAACAACAACTGCGTCAATTAGAGCGTTTCCAATTTAAACATAGCCAGAGTGCCCATAATCTAATACAAGCTCAAAGGGAGGAATATAGTCACACTCCAGTACATATGGCGTCCACACCAACGTTTGTTCCGGTACCTGATAGGAAAAACTCCATGAAAAACCTCTCAAAATTTGGGCCAAATCAAGATGTCAGCAATGATATAATGAATACGTTTGAACAATTAAATAATTTTCTGGATCCGTTAAAAACATCTAATGTCCCATTTGACAATCACGCCCTTGAAGGTAACAAAATTGGATCATCCACTGAGAATTTCGAATTTTCTAATGATCAGGACTATAAAATTCCCTATTACGTGTCGCCCGTTTTAGAATCAAGTCGTTATGCAAACGAAGCAGTACCTCCTAAAGATTCAACATATAGTACGTTTGGAAACCAGAATTTGGATGACATCCGTCAACAGTTAAAGACAACTCCATCGGAGTCATCTATATCTTCAAGAAATGTATTCTCTACAATGAATAATAGAGCAAATGATAATATGTTAAACAACCCCAGGAAAAGGAAACCTATGGTTGAGATAAACGATATACAAAAAAAGCGATATTTATCTAATGAGGCATCTTCCTCTGAATTATTAGCTCAGACAATGGCCATATTGGGTGATGAGACAAGCAATCTCTCAAATATGTCGATAAATAATGAAATTAGCACGAATGCTCAAGGCGATTCTGGATTTAAGTTTAATGCTGTTGATGATGGTGAAAACCATCCTATGCATTACCAAAACAACGCTTCTGAATATGTTACAGCAGCAGCAGCAGCTCCAAAAATCCCAAGTTCACATAGCATACTGACAGGCAAACGAGATAGTTTAGGATCAGAAAACTTAAATTTGCTGGACCTAGACGACTTGCTATCTCAAACGCCTATAAACAAACTTACAGAAGATATTATAGATATTAACAAAGAAACAGAACGTATTCAGAACCAAATATTTGCACCAAAACCAAACTTCGACTTGAGCATCCCTCACAATAACAATAAAACAAGCATTAACAACCTGCATAAGGTAAATTCAAAAGACACTGATCTTAGCTGGTGTCAAGATGTGTAATATCGTCCTTCTCATCGTTTTTTCGTAGTTAAGTTTTTAGGAACAGTATTATATAGTAAGGCATATACATAATTACCAAATGAAATCATACTGCTACATCAACCAGTATTAGCTATCTTATTCAGATACAGTAAATATAATTCTGTTTATATTTATTCTATCTTTGAATTTAAAGTTTTCTTTTGAGTCATATTTTCACTTTTCTTAAGACAATAACGAAATAATCGCGATTTGAAGAACTGTGGAAATAAGATGACTACTTATATAATAAACTTTCATATATTGAGTTGTGTTATATTAAGGGGAAATGACTACAAAATTGACTCAATTGCACTTTTGTGGAATTGAATTTAACCATATATAAAAACAAATTCACAGATCAAAGTTGCGAGTATATTGAATCAATGTTAAGACAAACGCTAGCGAAACAATTACTTAAACCTGGTCAAGGGCCATCGAGAGCCATCATCTCAGGTGCAATGGCCACTGAAGGTATTATTGCTATGATTTCCAAAGGTGCGTATGCGAATTATGGTACGACTACTGGTAGAATATTAAAGAGAACAATTACTAGTACATGCGTGAGTTATTTTTCCCATTCTAATACTGTGAAGTCGATGGAAATTAAATTTGAAGACCTATCAGAGAAAGATAAAGAAATATTGACTGAAGAAAGATCAGTTGATAAGGTTGATGTTTGTATTGTTGGTGGTGGTCCAGCAGGGTTAGCTACTGCTATAAAATTGAAACAATTGGACTTGGAAAATGGTGAGGGAAATCTTAGAGTAGTTGTTTTAGAAAAAGCTAGCAGCATGGGTGGACATACCGTTTCAGGTGTGATTCTGGAACCAATTTCATTTAGAGAATTATTCCCAGAATCTGAATATTATAATTCAGATAATACTAAAGAAAATGGAATACCTCTACCAGATGATTTAGTTACAAAAGTAACTCAAGAAGATTTAAAATATTTTTTATCACCTAAAATAGGTTTACCTGTACCTGAGCCTCCACAAATGGTTAACAAAAATAAAAATTTCATTGCTTCTTTATCTCAGGTGACAGCACATTTGGCTGAAAAAGCTGAAGAGTTAGGTGTTGAAGTTTATCCAGGTATTGCTGTATCAGAAGTTGTATACGGTAAGACAAAGGACACCAATGATATATTTGTCAAGGGTGTAGCAACTAAGGATTTAGGTATTAGTAAGAGTGGTAAACCAAAAGCCAATTTTGAGAGAGGCTTGGAGTTTCACGCAAGACAAACAGTTTTTGCAGAAGGTTGTCATGGCTCGTTAACTAAAAAAATTATCAAACAGTTTGATCTTCGTAAAGGAAAGCAAAACCAATCGTATGGTCTTGGTATCAAAGAAGTTTGGGAAGTTAAACCTGAAAACTTTAAGCGTGGCTTCGTTGCGCACACTATGGGACACCCCTTATCCAATGATGTCTATGGTGGTGGTTTTCAATATCATTTTGGTAAAAATATGGTTGCCGTTGGGCTAGTAGTTGGTTTAGATTATAAGAACCCTTGGGTCTCACCATACCAAGAATTCCAAAAACTGAAATCAATGCCTTTTTACCAGAAAGTTTTAGAAAATGGTACCTGTATTGAATATGGTGCTAGGGCATTAAATGAAGGTGGTTTACAAGCTATACCAAAATTAAACTTTCCTGGTGGTTTATTAGTTGGTGCATCTGCTGGTTTTATGAATGTGCCAAAGATTAAAGGTACACATACTGCAATGAAATCAGGAATGCTTGCAGCAGAGGAAATTTTTAATGTGATTAAAGAATTACCCCCTCTTGAAGAATTAGATGAAGAATCAATTGAGGATCCTATAAATTTAGAATCTTATGAAGAAGCATTTAGAAAATCATGGGTTTATAAAGAATTGAATGAAGTTAGAAACATCAGGCCATCTTTCAACACAGCATTGGGCGGATATGGTGGTATGGCTTATTCTGGTTTAGATTCATATGTTCTAAAGGGGAGAGTTCCTTGGACATTTGGTTTCCATGAATCAGATGCTAAGATTACAAAGTTTGCAAAAGACTATACTCCAATCAAATACCCTCAACCTGACGGTAAGATAACTTTTGATATTATGACTTCCGTTTCCAGAACTGGTACTAATCACGATGAAGATGAAAGATGTCATTTAAGAGTTACAGATCAAGATTTAGAAAAGCATGCCAGTATTTCATATACAAATTGGAAAGGTATTGAAGCGAGATTCTGTCCTGCAGGTGTATATGAATACGTCAAGGATGAAAAATCACCATTGGGTGTGAAATTTGTGATCAATTCCCAAAATTGTATTCATTGTAAAACTTGTGATATAAAAGATCCATCACAAGACATTAATTGGGACGTCCCAGAGGGTGGAGATGGTCCAAAATATACGGTAATGTAAATCTTTTACTAGGCCGGCCCAGTATGAAGTAAGCGTGTTACTTCATCGTCTTATTTATTTATTTTTTATTTATTCATTTTGTTACTGTATTATTACGATGATACAACATGATATTTATTTTTTAACTTTATTATATTTATAGATATATATATAATAATAATATATAAGAAACTTTTGGTTTTTCTAATAATGCAAGTAAATATATGGCTTATGAAAATATTCATATACTCATGTAGATTTTTTCCCCCAATAAGTTTTCTGGGCTTTATAGGATAGTCTATCAACCATTGATCCTACTGCTAAAACACCGCCGATTGTAGTAATACAATTTAAAAAAAAACTTGACCATGTTTGAGTAATTTTCTCCTTGTTGATAACCTTAATTGATGAAGTGTCAAAGAAAAAGAAAACACCAGGTATACCATGTCTTGCATGAATTGTATTAGGATGATCTTCATCTCTTCCTCCTCTCAGGGGTCTGTCATGAAATGTGACACTAAATTGTGCCGTTTCTACAACTAACTTATTCAAATATTCATATCTGGTTGGAACAACATTCAAATAATATGAAAATTGATGCGAATGTGTATCAATATCTGGTTGCACATTATAGTTATCTAGTGGGTTTGTCAAGACATCAGCACCTTTCGAAATACCTTTTCTGTTAATAGGTTCGCCAAAACTAAAATGGTGTATAATATGTTTGAAATTCATATTTGGATTCTTTTCATATAAGGAAGTGTCATGTAAATGGCCTTTAGAATTTTGCATTGGTTTTCCTGGAGCAAAATGGATATTCCCCCTCACTCTATTTATTTTTGATCTACCAGTGACTCTGCAACCTTCGTTCAGGTGCTCGTTTATTCTCTTTACATAACCTTCATTTTCACACTGTTCAATATTTTTTCCGTCATAGAACGCCCAATTGGCAGTGACATAGGCCAAACGAACATCTTCACAGGTATTGCAACAAATTTTCTTCTCACCTTCTTCCTCGTTATGAGATTGGTCAAGGGCACCGTAACAGGAACCACAATAATCAGGACCCCTTTCTGACGTAATTCTCTTACTGTTCTCTTTTAAATCAAATTCTCTGTACTCCAATTCCTTCCCATTAGCGTCCAGTCTAATTTTTTTGAATCCAGATTCTAAGATATCTAGCTGTAATCCACCGGCATCGTCCATGATATCCAAGTTAAGAATGTCACAAGGAATAAAAGGAAAAGAAATATCTAAATTCATGTTCAAATCGATTCTGCGGTCTTTGTCCACTACTAACTGGGGCACGCTAGTAACCTCATTAAAAGCGTTCCATTCCCCACCTAACAAGTAAATAGCAGTCAGGATACAGCCCAGCGTGATTAAACCACCTAACCTTGTACGGATTCTTACTTCCTCGTCGGTTTTCGAAAAGGCATCAAACTTAGCCAATTTCGTCTTTTTCTCACTCATGTTCAACTGCAAAAACCCAGAAAAAGTTACACAACAGCCTTATTTCAATTGTATCCCGCACTTAATCTTCGATAGGCTCCAATCATCTGAGCTTTCAGCTGTGAAAGTCCAGTTGACAACAGCAATACCTCCATTGTAATCTCTATTTAAAACGTTTTATATGTCTTAATGGAAAATATCTTGATACAATTTTGAAATATCACGAAGCACGAACTTGGCTCTAAGGGCAAATGAGGGTTTTGGCTTACACATCTACCTTTTATGTAGGATATATGAGGGAGAGGAGGCTATATATGTATATATGTGTGTATTCTATAATGATCGGTTCATTTCTCAGGTCGGTGGGCTCATCCAGATCTGTTGAGGCCGGCGCCAGCTAGCCGATGAACTTATCGTTTTCGATGAATCTGATAAGCGATTTGGAGCCCAGTTGTAGGATCGGATGGCCTGCTATGGACTTCATCCATTTGCTCAGCCCTTTTCGTCTCTCTTCGATGGCGTCCTCGCTGAACCGGTTTCCTAGCAGGATCTTGCCCGGCAAGTTCGGTATGACGACCTTGGGGTGCGACAGCATCGATAATTCTTTGATAAGACATTTCCTAAAGAACTCAAAGTCTGAGTATCTCCTCCTGACTCTGGTGACTCCTTTATTAAAACTAGGGATATTCGTCCGGCAAATAATCTCGTAGTCCGTGAACATTCCTCTCGTATCTGAACTGTCCTGTGGTAAATGCGTCACTGGGTTGACCACCTCTATCTCCAAAAAGTTGTCAGGCTCTGCATATATCTCGTTGACACTGAGATCCTTGTGTGCCCTCGATAACGAGGCTTTCTCCAATGTGCTGAACGACTTGAACTCCTTCATCTTGATTCAGCAATAAACTTAAAATAAAATACGATATTTAGTAGCTTGTATGCACTTTCTTTACGTTTTCTTCCAATCGAAACTCTTACAGTCTGCTCGTGGACCCTTTGCACAAATTTTACTGCACATAAGACACCTCAATATCTCTTCTCATGCCTCCGATCCTTTTAACTTTCCCATCAGAACTCGATTCCTCTTTTTACAAAACCTCGAAATTTCGTTTTTGACTTGTTATCGTAACAAAGTTTTGAAAAGTTACAAGGTTGGAATGGGATCTGGGCCAGAAAGGAGGTTACTGGAGAGCTGTTAGAGGATGGGACAGGGGCGTCTAGAAGCTGAGTAAGTATATATGAGGATATTCATGTGTCGGGAAGTGATTGTTGCAAGATTGTGATGGTAAGGGAGGTGAGAACCAGGTTAGAGAAATTTCATAGACTCTTGCAATACACTGGATTAGATTAAGTTACTGCGGAAACCGGTACAGTTGGAAGTATGAAAAAGGCAGCAGATGATATGGCAGAAGTAGGTGGTGAGAATGGAGGCATGGCAATTAATGAACAGCGGGAGGAGGAATATATAGAGACGGAGAATGGCGAAGAGTACGACGTGTTCTATAACGTCGGGCAAGGGTTGAGTGGACAGCATCGAGAGTTGTTAATCCAGTACTGGCAGGACCTCATAACAGAAATTGAACTGACCAACGAGCAAGACTCGACGTTTAAAGACGACTTCAAGTCGCACTCACTGCCCCTTGCACGTATAAAGAAAGTGATGAAGACTGACGAAGAAGTTAGAATGATCAGTTCCGAGGCACCCATATTGTTTGCCAAGGCATGTGAGATCTTTATCACTGAGCTGACCATGAGAAGCTGGTGTGTGTCGGAGTCCAATAAAAGAAGGACTCTGCAGAAGGCGGACATAGCAGAGGCTCTGCAGAAGAGTGATATGTTTGACTTTCTGATCGACGTTGTCCCAAGAAACCAGCCAACCAGTAGAAGTTTGACAGGATCTGGCAACTAGCAGCTCAAGCTGTGTCCCACAAACACTAGAAGGAGCCGTTTGTGTGTGTGTATATTCTCAATAGTCATGTATAGGTTCAATGAAACGTAATCCCAATATTCAAATATGTAGAGGACTCAAAATTCTCCGGGCACCATCCTATGCTTGTAGGCTGCCTGCCCCTTGAAAGCTGAGGTGTTAAAGCTGATTTCAATCTGTGAGATTGAGACTGTGCTAGTGTAACTATCAGCTTGACAGCTCCTTCCACAAGGTAAATATGTTGGCCCTGTGTGCGACTGTGACACTTCAAGAAAGTTACCCGACATCTCGCTGCAAGACTTGAGATGTCGTCCACGAGTGCAAGGTTTACCAACGAAGGATCTTCTTTAGTTATAAAAGCTGTATATAGTTGTTATAGATGTGCTCGTAGGTGGCCCTTTGGTTGCGGTGGAGGTTACTAGCGTGTCAGTAGAACTATATTTGCCATATTCGTTGCGGACCTGGTCGTTTTTGTGCGGTTACAAAGTGTTGAGAACTAATAGGCTGCGAAGAACATCGATATTTTACTTGGAAATATGGCCGTATTACCTGAGATTGAGCAATTGGCCAAAGCCAGAGAGCTTGCTATGGAGAATAGTCCGTTGGATATGTTGCCCAAGGTATTGGAAACTGCGTTGGCGTTATATCGTAATGTCAACACCACACCAGAGCTGAAACTAGAGCTGGCAGTGTTTTATTCTAAACTTTTCACTGACATATTTAATCATGAGAAAATATCAAACAACGAAAAGCCATTTATTGCTTCTAATAACTTCGAAGACCTTTGGAGTATATGTAGGAGTGTGGACAATGAGTTGGTCTTCAAGAACTGTACTTTCGCATTTGCAAAATGTTATGCGATGTTGTTTGATATTGTTGCAAAGACTTCCAATCAAAAACTGTGGGATGCAATGCAAGAGATGAAATTTTATATTATATCTAAATGGAGCCCAAAATATGATCCAAATGCATTGAATATAGCCTCTGTTGATAATATTTTGGTGGGTACAGCAAAAAACATTGGTCCTAAATTGGCAATGGCCAAATTTATGTCAGAGATTATTATTGTGCATACTACTTCTACTCAAAGTTCTTCTAATAATTCCAGTAAGTCTAGTAGTGATTCACAAAAAGATATAGACTTATCATGCGTACCAAACAATCACCCTGTTATCTCAAACAAAACTCAATTGGATGCAGAGGCAAAAAAATTATTAGACTTACTATTAAACTATTTAGTGGAAGAACCAATCATGGTGCCTACGATCTTTATGGGTATTATTGACTGTTTATCATTTATAATTAAAAGAAGGCCACAATCAGCTATTCGTATTTCTTCTGCTTTTTTAAGATTTAATATTGATGCTAAATTTCAAATTAATGATACTTCGTCATTAAATTATAGATTATCAAAAAGATTTGTTGAACGTTCATATAAAAATTTTGTTCAATTTTGTTTAAAGGCTCAATTGATTAAAAATTCAGGACAAATGTCAACTATATATACAAAATTGTCAAAAATCTCACAAACATTACATGTAATTGGAGAAGAAACTAAAAGCAAAGGTATATTAAATTATGATAAATCTCAATACAGAAAACCAATAACTGAAAAGGAAAGAAAGAAATATTTGCTACTATTACAAAAGAAACAAGCGAATAGATTGTCTATCTCAAATCCTTCATCTTCAAACTCAAATTCATCATCCAATAACTCGACTTTGAATTCAGGCTCGTCCAGCTCAAATAACAATGATGAGAATTCAAACGGTTCACCAAATCCTGTTGGATCATTGGCCCCTGAAGAAAAGCCATTTACCGTTGATAACATTACTCAACAATTAATGGATCTTCAAAATTATACCTTGAGTAAAAATTCGATATCTAATTTCTTCAACTCCTCTCCCATTGCATTTGATGACTCATATGGAGCTATCTATTCTTTAATGAATAGTAAAAACTCAAACCAAGATATATCGAAATTACCTCAGGACATCATGATAAAATTATGTAGCGAAGCTTTCTATAATACTTCTACTTCTAAATTGATATCAGGTTTGTCTATTGTAGCCTCTAGATACACAGATCTTATGACTAAAAATTCACAACCTTCCAAAAGTGACAGTGGTAAGAAACGAAAGTATGAGATTGATGAAGAGAGTTTAGATAACGATACTAGCAAAAAATTGAAAAAAGAGGATGATGAGGATGAAGAAGATGAAGAAGATGATTATAATATTGATGAAGATAATTTGGAAATATCTAATACTGATCAAAATGAATTAGATTATATAAAAGCAATAGAATTATCTGAAGATGATAAGATGAAACATTTAAAAAGAATTGTAGATAGACTTCTGAATTTGAAAGATTCCGAAGAAGGGGCAGAAATTACTACTTCCATAAACAAAAACATCGAACCGTTGCAGAATGTAAAACTATTACAATGGGATAATAAAGAATCATGGTTGCATATACTTACAAGACTAGCTATTAGGGGTGTTAACCACGACAGTCAAATGAGTAATCTAATAAGGGAAACATTATACAACTACTTTATTGAAAATATTAATGAAAGAATTTCGGTCGCCATTGAATGGCTAAACGAAGAATGGTTTTACGGTGCCATTTTATCCGAACAAAAGCCTATGATTAAGAGCGATGGAGACGACGCTGAGCAATCTGATGAAACTATAGACCACTATAGAACATGGTCCTTAAAACTGTTAGGAGGTCTAGTTCCTTTTATTGAACAAAAGCACAGAAGATTATTTATCAGATTAATAAGTGAATTACCGAGCTATTCTCAAGAACATATTGATATGATCAGGCCGATTTGTTTGGATCCAGCAAGAAGTGCATTAGGTTTCCAATCTCTCAAATTTCTTATTATGTTCAGACCTCCAGTAAAACCACTGATTAAAAAGTTCTTGGAGCAAATCAAAACCGATGATGAATCAATGGCTGAGCAATGTGATGCCATTCTAACAAAATACTACTAGACTATTGAATTCATATTGGATTTAACTTAACAATTTGTTGTTGTTTCTCTCATTATGCCGTCAACAAAGCTTTAACACACATGAGACCTTCGGCCAGAGTCAGATGGGTTACCTATTCGCTGACTCTGACATCTACGGGTAACCCACCGTTTACGCACAAATTCATGATGTTATCCACAGGGAAGCACCTGGTTACCTGAGATAAGGACTTAGTTTAGCTATATTCAATTGATAACTCGACTGTCTATATACATATAAATATAAACATATAAATAATCAGATTATTCCATTAGAATGTTCGTAACGTTACTTGTTTCTTATAAGGAGCTTTAGTCGTTATTTGCAGCTATCCAAGCTCAAAAAAATACCATACTGAAAAAAAATATGTTCACTGTTGCCAGAACTGCTTTGCAAAGAAACTCGCTAAGAATATTTTTAAGATGTCAATCGACCAATGCATTGACTAAATCTCAACTGCCCTTCACATACACAGCCTCTGGTCCATCTTTTATCAAGTACACTAATGAACATGAATGGATTGCTGCGCATGAGGATGGTACCGCATTTATTGGTATCACCAAATATGCAGCCGACGCCTTAGGTGACGTAACTTATGTCGAGTTGCCAGAGGCTGATTCTGTCGTAGAAGAGGGTGACACTATTTCTTCTATCGAATCAGTCAAATCTGCTTCTGAAATCTATCAGCCAGTTGCAGGTACCATCACTGAGGCTAATCAAAATTTAGAAAATTCTCCTCAATTGATAAATGAAGATCCATTGGGTGCAGGTTGGATTGCTAAGATCAAGCTTAAGGATGTGAAAGATTTAGAAAACCCAGAATTGTTATCCTTAGAACAATACGAAAAATCGCTAACTGAAGATGGACATTGATCGATAGTTCTGTCTTGATATTCGTGTTGATTTTAATATTCATGTTTCCCATGTCTTTTGAGTATAGCTAAATGCATTGCTGAGTCTACGTAATATGAAAAGACTCCACTTGATAGTCAGGTCCTAATTATTCCCCTCAGTTGATGTTAATTAAATAACATTTTTACTAATTAAATTTTACTTCCTATATACATCAAATAATTATATATGTATATATAGGAATGTATGTGAGTATTAATTATTTTTATTTAATATTAAACGTTATCTATTAACATATTTATTTTGCATTAATATACATTGTTAAAAAGGTAATTAACTATCAAATTTATAATATAGCTTATTCATTGACTTTTTCTTCAGTTTGCTCCAATATTTCTTCTTTAATTTCTTCAATTGAAATGAAATCGCCTTCAATAGCACGTAAGTTGACCATGTCATATGATTTGTAGCCAAATTCTTTCTCAAAATTAGTTGCAGTAGATTCTCTGTAAGTGGTCCATTCCTTTAATAATTCACGTTGTCTTAAAATCAATTCTCTAGTAGCAGCATCAGCTTCCATAGCATCTTGTTCAGCAAATTGCGCAGACCATTCCTTCAAGTTCTTTCTAATCTTCTTCTTTTCACTTGATGTTAGTAAGGAAGCTGGTCTTGGCCTCCAAGCATAATGTTTAAAGTTTGGAATTGGTTCATCCTTAACAACAGTACCAGCAATGTTAAAAATCTTGAAACCGTTTTCATTTTTGTGTTTTAAGGAACTTGACCAGACAGCTAACCATCTACCAGATGGGTCCCATTCCAAATCAGTAGCGGAACTAAAGTTAGATTTACCGATAGCACTGATGCTAGCGGAAGCATTGTTGATTTTGTTGATGACAGTTTCACCAGTGTAATCCATATCATAAAAGGAGAAGTCAGATCTACGAACATTTGGCTTTACTAATGTAGCAACAGCAACAAATCTACCAGCTGGTGACCAAGCTATAGTGTTGCAAAATCTATCTGGATCAGTGGCAACTTCTAACCATTTCTTAACAGTACCAGATTTATCCTTTGGATCTCTTTTTTCTGGGGCAAAGAACATAATAATGTTTTTTGGAATAGCTGGATTGTCATCACCAGTATCATGAGCAGCAATGGCAACAAATCTGTTTCCATTTGGTTCCCATTCAAAATCGATAACTGTATCTTTTAATTCAATTTTTTCACCAGGAATATCTTTTTCGGTTAATTTACAAATTTCTAAATTACTGAATTGAGTTTTCTTAGATTTGGTATGACGTTCGACATTGAAACATAAAAATTCACTATTGTTTTGCCAATGTAAAGTAACATTAGAAACTTGGACCAAGTTGACAGTCTTTAGAACTCTGCCGCGAGGAACCTCAACAATGGTTGCCTTACAAGACATGTTGTTGGTTTCTGGGGTCCAATAAGACAATAACACGGATGGCTCATCATTGGCTCTAAATGGAGCAAGCTTAACACCAGTTGGGGCAAAAGAGAAATCTTTGATACCGGTGGCAGTCAAAGGTTTGCTTTCAAGTGGAGCAAACTTCTTCTTAACATCATGAACAACTAACCTATCACCACTTAATCTGGCACAATATTCGTCGTTGTAAGACCATCTTAAAATTGGCCATTGTAATTGAGTACTAATGGAAACTGGCAATGTGATTAGTAGAAGACCAGTGTTAATATCCCAAATACATAATTGATGACCTTCATTCTTTTTGGTAAATGGACAGTCTAAATCTTCTTCATCGATAACAATTGGGTCAGATGAATAGGTAACTAAATACTTTTCGGTGGAAGAAACAGAAGAAGTTCTAACATTTGGATGGTAAAATCTTCTTAGACGATCAAAGTTTGGACCACCCCACATCACAACACCTTGTGGATGGTAAGAGAACAAATAAGTACCATTTGGAGAAAATCTGACATAATTAGTAGACCATTTGCTTCTTCTTTCAACCAAAGCTTCTGGATCATCTTCGATTTGAGTGTTCCATAAAACGGAAGTTAGGTCACTATTTTGAACAACATATTGGTCTCTGCATGATCCATTTTCTAACCAAGATTTCAAAGTACTCGTAGGAACAAACTCTGGTAAAGCAGGCTCTTTCATCTCAGTGCTGAAATTTTCAGAGCTGTGTTTTTCGACATCCTTCATGGTGTACAAAAATAAACGATGCTTCAAATCTAGTCTCTTACCATTATAAGCCTTGATAATTTTGTTACCATCAGCTGGAGTAGCACATTCCACGAATAAGAAACCTTTGGTTTTACCATCTTGAACTGGGAAGTCCATGTCGACAACTTTACCAGCTTTGGAGAAAAGACCGGTTAAGGCCTTCTTCAAGACAGTAACTTTGGATTCAGGGATAATAGGAGCACCAGTTACAACTATATATTGGTTGAAAGAAAATTCTTCAGTGACATTGTATTCCTTCTCTAAATCGGAGAAATCGATATCATCCACGGGGATATCTTCTAACCTAATTTCTTCAACAGCAGCGGACATTATTAACTATGTTCGTACTATGTGGCAGCCTCTGGGGTCCTTTGAATTCTGTTTTAAAATTCTACTCAATTTTAAATTGTAAACTTTATTGTTTTATATCATTTTCCACTTATTATATATTCTTGCGAAAATTTTCACGAAATTGAAGTTTTGGTCGCAATTGAAAAATTGAAAATTACCCGGGTTAATAATAATTTACATTTGAAAGGTACAGTGAAGAGCATAAAGGATCTTTCTTCTGAATTTGGATTTCTATTTAACACAAGCATCTTCTTAGACATAAACCAAGTGTTGCTTTAAATTCCTTAGAACACAAGATATTATTGTGCGTTATCCCGAATTCAGCCGTGTTTGTAACTCTTATATTATATAAAATTGCTCAAGAAAATGTAGTGAAATTTTGAACAAAAAACATACCTATATCTACGGATATATATAATATTAATTAAATATTTATGTGGATCTATAAGTATATCTGGTCAACAAACATTTATAATTTCAATGATATTTTATGTTATTATGATAATATAGTTTATTTGAGGTACATAGCTTTTCAAATTATTTATTCTACCTGGATGTCACCATCTTCATCTTGTTCAGCATTATTATTTTCATCGTTGGATACATCCTCATCGTCACTATCTTCGCCTTCATTCATTTCCTTTTTAGCATGTTCAATTGCTTCCTCTAGTAGATCACCGGTCACCAGCTTGTGTAGACCGTTTGTTTCAGTTTGTGAACACCAACTTAATTCCAATTCAAAACCTTTTTCTTTATTATCTTCATGTGCAATGTAAATTATTCTAGCAGCTTCTTTTAAAGCTTCCTTCGTGGTTAGACCATCTGGGTGTTCGTTGAATAACTTTTCTAGCTCTGCTTTAGCTGATTGTCTACCTTTCCCAGTAGCTGCACCTTTGTATCCCCAGAATGCACCATTTGGTTCAACCATATATAAATGAGGACCTTCGGAGTCGATACCACCGAATATAGCAGAGACACCAAATGGTCTCACACTATTGTATAAAGTGTAAGCTTGTATGTACTGACCAATTCTGTCAGCAAAAGCTGGAAGACCGATCGGTTGTCCATAAACTTTTTTAAAATTAGCCGACTCTTCACGACCCCTATTGACCAAATGTCTACCATCCGGTATTAAACCAGAGTATACACAACCTATATGTCTATCAATTACTTGGATCTTAACATTTTTCTTAGGAACTAACAGTTTGGATGTTACTATTTTCTCCACTGCAAATACAATACCATCTTTGCACTTAATACCAATAGAGGTGGCACCATTTTCTACTGCTTTGTTGGCATATTCTACTTGGAAATTTCTACCATCTGGGGAAAATACACTATTTGATAAATCGTAACCAGTACCGATTGATGTCATCTTTAATTATTATTTCTTCGAAATTGTAGAAGATTATCACTGCTAAAAAAACACTCTCAATAAGTTAAATTGCTTAATCTAGATGCTAATTTAACGAAAGTATATTTTGAATGTAAACTTTTTCAGCTGCAAAACAAACTCGAATCATTAGTTGGCCAAAAACTCATCTAGTACAACTAGCCTAAATACTATTAATATATAAATATAAAGATTATATGTTTTAAAATGTATACGATACACATAATAAAGGATTTAAATTTCAATGTTTGCCACCCATCTCTGTAGGCGGTTTCCAAAATGTAATTAGTTACCCGGACAATTACGTTAGTTGCCGCTCCAGAGCCACTGTCTTCCAAAGTGACAGTAAATTTAACACTTTAAGCACAGTTATGGTAGCATATTGTCTTCAAAGTAACATCAATAAAGTAACTTAAAGCTGTTGTGAAATACATTTTTTGCGTTAGAAAAAGTTGTGATTAAAAATCCTTTACCAAAATCCTGTTGATATTGTTCCTATGCTTGTTTGTTCATACATTATCTTTTTACTGTATAATATGGTCTTTAACTGTAACTGAATATTTTGAATATTCTCATGAAGCTTAGTTTTTGACCATATATTATGTAGTGAACTTGATTATTAATTTTACCACAAGGTTACACAGTAGATATCAAATTGATGTATATATATATATATATTTGTAGGGAGGTATGTATGACAGTGGCTACTTCTCACCCCCGAAAAGGAAATCATAGTCAAATAGATCTAAACCACCAAATATTCCACTAAAATCTATTCCTTCATGAATATCTAGATTGCTGGTGGCACTTCTAGTTCGTTCTTTATTTGTTACATCAGACAGAGATTCTGGATCATGGTTTCCCCGTATGTTTCCGACCTCGTTGTTATTGATGATGTTTTCATTCTGTGTAAAGTCGAAGTTATTTGGGAAAATATTAGACGAATAGATATTGCTATTTACGTTGTTTTGAATGTTATCTCTATTTGTTTGCACATTTGTAATAGATTCGCTACCTGTATTTGTTGAACTATGAGTATTATTATACCAACTTGAGTTCTGATCGAATTGTTGAGACCTTGGTAAAGTTACCTTATTCATTGGATTATTAAAAAATTCAAAAACTTTTTGGCTCATACCATTGTCCCCCACTTCTTTAACACTTTGTTGTAAAGCTTCACTCTCGGCAAGAGAGCCATTTTTTGTATTTTCTGGGATAGCAAAAACACCATTCTGAAATGTTTCTGAAGACGAATTTTGAGTTGTTTTGGATTCCTCCTTATGTATTTGATTAGAAGAATACGGTTTGGCAATTGGTGGTATGCTATTAATATTGGGGTCATATATGTTAGATGGTGATTGTGCATTAGAATCTTTCAAAACGTTATCATGTGTTTGATTATTTCTACGCAATGAACTTAATGTTTGATACATCTCATTTAGATCGGCAACACTAATGTTAATTAGATGATTGCTTCTTTTCAAATCTTCTAGTAGAGTTTCACGTTTTGATAAATTTAAGTTAAAAGTCATAGAAAACACCTCTAAAAACTTTGGCTTTAATAATTCCGATTGACACATTCTGATAATTGTAGTTAACAAGTGACCATTTTTGATTTTATGCATAATAACATCAAATAAAGCTAACATTTTAAAAACAGAAAAGTAAGTGAATCTTAAATGCTCTGACGCGATATGGTGCATAGAAGTTAACAATTTTTCAAATTCTAACTTCAAAGAATTCATAACTGTGATTTTACCAATTAACTCATTCATGCTACTTGCTAAATTTTTAGCTTCCGTATTTTCGTTGTCATTTAAAGTGTTGTATTTATGTGATAAATTCTTATAGTCAGTCAGTAAAGTTACGCCAGCTAACTCTAATCTTATAACTATTGATAAAATGCTAAAAATAACCGAGGGTAAGGCCAATTGAGCTGTTTTTGTTACATTATAGCTAGTCAAATTGGAATACTTTGTACCATAGCCTCCATTGAAAAACTTTTCAAAATGTGACGCTAATGTTAAACAGTCGATGCAACTTTTGTAAAAGTATTCTTTATAGTATGGAGCTATTTTTTGGGAACCCGTTTTATTATATAAAGCTTCAAAATGCAAAAATAGAGCAATAGAAAATCTAAGCATCACTAAAGACGCCATCATTCTTGAATGTAATGTTATCGAGTATTCGGTAGTTGTAACTTTAGTAAGTTGGTTGATCCAATCATTAGTATTATTAGTACCTTTGAAATCAAGTATTGGGAATTGGTTATCTAAAAAATCCTTAATAGTTTTCCTTGTTTTCTCAAATTCTGATAACTTAAACGATTTCCCATAGGTCAATGTCAATGAATCTAAGGTTGATATCAGTATGGATAATTGCATTCTTTTGAATGAGATCTCATGAGTTTTTAGTAGTTTTTCATTACCATTGGGACCAAGATCTTTTTTTACTCTATCCATGTATGTTTTCAATGCATCAGGAGAATCGACATCCTTAATAAAAGTTTTTGTTAAAAATTTAACAAAAATTGGATTTCTACCTTTTAATGAAGATTCAAGACAGGAGCTTGTGACAACTGCAAGCCATAACATTCTCCTATAATTAAATATCCTTTTATCAATGGAAGGTTGTTGTAACTGGGGAAAATCCATCGGATCTCTGTGTAACCCAATTGCATTGCCTAACATTGCGATAATTCCTGATAAAATATCAGTAGGATGTTCCAAAAAAAAATCACCTTCTTCTGGAGAAAACACAAAAAATGCCCAAATATATAATAGGCAACATATTATGTTTTCGTTAACACAAGCACAATAATTTTCAGCAATTAGTAATCTTTCCACCAACAATATTGAATCGTTATTAATCGGATGTTTATCTAGCATTTCTTTACTTATGTATTGTGACGAAAATGAAAAGTCAGCAGAATCAGACGCATCAAATCTCAAAGATATGAACGATAACTTAAGAATAATTATTAATATTCCAAGATTTTCTAGTTTTGTTCTTAATCTAGATTTTCCTAACATAATTTTAACATTTCTGGAGGGATATGGACCTCCTTCTTTATATTTTTCCGATGATTTAGTATCTTTATCTAATGGGAATAATATTAATGATAACGTATCTTCAAAAGACTCCTTATCCAAAAAAGGCAAATTAGGATATATAGATTCATAAAAATATGCTTTGTAATTCATAATAACATCATATGGTGGTAGTAACTGTTCAAAATCGGATATAAATCCTTTCATTAATTCTGAATATTCTATCTCTTCGTTATCATTATTTCTTGTGTAATAATCTTCTAAATACTGATGTTCAAAATTATTGAACATTGATGTTGATAAATGGCTTACACCAAGTCCCAACAATGAATATTTTTGCTGCTTAATATGATTGTGATTATTACTTATGTCGATATTTTCTGGACGGTTATCAGTCGTTATATGCGACTCTTCTGAATTTTCGTTATCTTCTATTGGAAGTTTATTTTGAATTTCACTTTTTTTAGAACTATTACTTTGAGTAAATTTGTTATTTGTTTCTGATAATAAAGAATTTTTTTGTAATATTCTATTGAAAAAATCAGAAATTCGATTTTTTTGTTGTTTTGAATGTTTTTGTCTTAATAGAACTTCTTTTAATTTTAAGATATTCTTACGAACGGACGGTTTTGATGAGATCGAAACAGAATTATCTGATAATGCAGTTATGATTGAGTTTTTAAAAGGATCCAAAAATATGGAAGATACCAGTACCGAAAGAAATTTATCTTGTAGTATAATATAATTTTCAGCTAATGGTTTCACCTCTCGTTTCATTATACTATTTATGATTAAACTCGGATGACTATCGTAGAAATTAATATTTTCAGCCTCTTCAACTATTGGGTTTCTCCCGGAACCCAAATTACCGTCATCCACAGCATTTGGCGAATCATTAACTATGGATCTTTGAGTATTTGAATTAGTATTTACTGAACTCTCTTCGACATTATTACTCCTTTGTTTATCTTTTTCTAATTGCTCTAATAAATTAAAGTATTTTGTTTTGTAATTCTGTAAATCATTCTCTAATCGTTTAATCATTGCATTTTTGGAGGGTGTCTTTGGTTTTTTTTGCGATTCTACATCGTAGACACATTGAATCCCATGTTTAATACATCTTGTGCAATTAGGTTGCTGTTTATCACATTTAGTTTTCGATTTTCTGCAATTTTGACAAACAAATGAAATTCTATTTCTTTTCTTTGTAACATGATTTAGATTACTCCTATCATAACTAATTGATTTGGTATCTTTGATGTTCTGATCAAATTCTTCCTTTTTTTCATCAATGATGTGA
Source organism: Tetrapisispora namnaoensis (assembly GCA_003705985.2). Classification (NCBI taxonomy): domain Eukaryota; kingdom Fungi; phylum Ascomycota; class Saccharomycetes; order Saccharomycetales; family Saccharomycetaceae; genus Tetrapisispora; species Tetrapisispora namnaoensis. The sequence goes on along the minus strand of PPKD02000022.1, from coordinate 34,305 downwards.
AAATTAATGTTATTTAAATTCGTGTGCAGATTAGACCCATCGCTTAACCCTGAATTTGCAGGAAATTTTGAATCCATTATTTTTATACTTGCCCTGTAAATATATATATATATATATATATATATAAATAGACATATAAAAATACAAATAGATATGTATATATTTACGAAGGTACGTGTGGTGGGGAGTGTAAAGTATGTTCTTTCACTTGTCCTCCAAATAAACATAGACTAGCGTTGGAGTCCATTTAAAGGTAGATGAATTCAGTATAGTTTCTAATAGGTCACTATTTTGACATATATGACGATGACAATTCGCCGTCAAAAAAAATTGAAAATAATTTAAAAATTCTTTTCTTAGTTTCCAAAAAGATTTAGTAAGCCAGGAAAACAAAAAATAAAAAAAATTAATTTTACCAGGCATACAATGATTAAATTTGCTCCTGAAGTAACTGTTTGTGATGAGTCTGTAGTATGCTTATATTCATATCTCTCAATACTTTTGTAACACTTCAGTTCCCGACTCGCTAAGCAACATTTAGGTCATCGTGTTGTAGAACTTATAAGGGAAAAGAACAGCTCTAAAAGCATGAAAAAAATAATTAAAGAACGCCAGGTTCGGAAATAATGCATTTATGTCTTCTCCGCCGAAAAGTCACGCTGAGCTCCTCTAAAGCTTTGTGACCATTCTGCATACTGGCGCTAGTCCAGAATCCGATACTAAATTTTTTTGAAAAATTTCAATGTATTTAATGCGTCGTTAATGCATGCACAGACAGTGAAAGCATCCATACATTCCATGCTAATACAATTGCAAACACCTCTTAAAAGAGCAGAAGGGTAATTTTAACTTTTATTGTGCCTGTAAATTTTATTGTCCAAGGGGAACAAAGAAAGTAATGGAATCGCTACCATTACCAGTAGCAATACATCCAGTTGCTCCCTTATGGACAGCCCTTTGAGGCAGATAGAAGTAGAATAGAACGAACAAAACTGGAATAAAATCCTTTTCGTCTCTCTTGTTATATAGGAGATCCTACCGTTACAGGCTCTTACTGACTGACGGCTAGAAGTATACGACGGAACACAAGAAGCACAAGACAATTGGGAACTTCTAAGAAAAATAAGGGGAAAAGGAAAAAATTATGGTATTTGGGGAATTCCTGTTTTGCATAGATGGCAGCAAGTGAAGTTGTTGGAACGAAAAAATTAAAAAAAATTCAACAACTTGAAAAGAAAACCAACAGAATTGTCACATGGTCTGGGCGAAAGCTTGGATGGAGAGAAAAGTGACACAAAAGCTGGGTGGATGACAAGGGAAAGACCAGCTCGTCTTAATTGAGCGTGTGTCTTATCATAGAGACTTTATTGTTTGGTAGGTAAGCCCAGCAGCCATTGTGACATGTCTTACGTGCTCCTTCCAGTGGGTAGAGAAGGAAATAAAAAAGGAACAGTACGAAGATATATATAGAAACGAGTAACAGTCTTGTTGGAGTAATTAATGACGTTTTATGTGCACGTTGTATTATCAAACACACACACTGATTGTTGAGTTTTTGTGTTATCTTGGTTTACCCCAACTTTCCTTATCGTTTTTTACTTTTGTTATTGGAAACTGTGCCGTTGTTCCTAGACGAAAAAGGGAAATGGCATAAAAAACGTTGGAGTATTTATGATTGGCATGCTCGGTTAAATGTAACAACAATTGTTTTTAGTGATTTAATTTTTTGATTTGTGTCATTAATTTTTTGTAAGTTATAATTACTTGTTACTGCTTTTCTGATTCATGGAGTGCATGCATGCACGCACTTGAAACAGTTTAGTGTTCTCATTTAATCCGGTCAGCCGTCGTTGTTTCGGAAAGGACTACTCTATGGTGTTGTGTTATTGTCGCATTCATCTGTCTTGTCGCTATGATGACATTAGGTTGGAAGATCTGCGCCCCTAAAGGGAAAATAGATATGTCAAATGGCAGAGCAAGAAAATACATATGTATAAATACCCGCCGAGGTGTGTAAAGTTAAATTTTAAATTTTCAAGAGTTGTTACATGTCTTGCTTTGAAGAATTCAGTCATTGAAGTACTGTAAATACAAGGGCATCAAGGCTGTCAATAGTATTATCTGTAGAAAAGTGAAGAGCACAAATATTTACATTACAAAAATAACTTTATTTAAGCAAAGAATTAAAAAAACCATTCGATATGATTGCGGTTAGTGACACTGATAATAGTATTGTTGAAAACGTTGAAAATTTGGAAATTGCAAGCAATGATCCATCTGTCATTAAGGAACAGAATCAAAACCAAACAACAGAATCCAAAAATGAATATGAGCATTTAACAAATGTACAAATTATTCAACAAAAGTCGATTGAAGATAGGTTGGAATTTTCGAACGGCTATGCACCAAATTTGAAGAATCTCGATCAATATAAAGAACTTTACAATCAATCTATAACTAATCCAAAAGTGTTCTTCAATGAAATGGCTTCCAAAAACATTGATTGGTTCAAGCCTTATGACCAAGTATTTATTGAAGATTCGAATGATTCGACAAAGCCCTCTTTCGAAAATAACTCTTGGTTTTTAAATGGTACTTTGAATGCATGTTATAATTGTGTTGATAGACATGCTTTAAAGACCCCAAACAAAATTGCAATTATTTATGAAAGTGATGAACCAGGTAAAGATTCCTATACTTTAACATACAAAGAGCTATTGTCGGAAGTTTCAAAATTAGCCCAAGTTCTAACTTACTCCATGAAAGTTAAGAAGGGAGATACGGTGGCCGTTTACATGCCAATGATTCCACAAGCTTTGATCACATTGTTGGCTATTTCAAGAATTGGTGCAATTCATTCAGTCATTTTTGCTGGATTTTCTTCAAACTCGTTAAAAGATAGAATAATTGATGCAAACTCAAAGTGTGTTGTAACTACCGATGAATCATTAAGAGGTGGAAAAGTTATTGAAACAAAAAGAATTGTTGATGAAGCAGTTAAAGAAGCTAAAATTGTTGAAAATGTATTAGTTTACAAGAGAACAAGAAATCCAAATATTAATTATGTTGAAAACAGAGATTTAGATTGGGAAAATGAGATGAAGAAATATAAATCTTATTTCCCTTGCGTTCCAGTTGACAGTGAAGATCCACTATTTTTACTTTACACCTCTGGCTCAACTGGTACGCCAAAGGGTGTCCAACATTCAACAGCAGGATATTTATTAGGTGCATTAATGACCACAAAATACGTATTTGATGTTAATCCAAATGATATTTTTTTCACTGCTGGTGATATTGGTTGGATTACAGGACACACTTATGTTGTGTATGGCCCATTGTTGAATGGTTGCACTACATTAGTGTTTGAAGGTACACCAGCTTATCCAAATTATTCTAGATATTGGGATATTGTTGACAAGTATAAAGTGACACAATTCTATGTGGCCCCAACAGCTCTAAGATTATTAAAGAGAGCTGGTAATTCGTTTATTGACGGCTATTCACTAAAATCTTTAAGAGCTTTAGGATCCGTTGGTGAACCAATTGCAGCAGAAGTTTGGGAATGGTATAGTGAACAAATTGGTAAAAATGAAATTCCTATTTGTGATACTTATTGGCAAACAGAATCAGGCTCTCATTTGGTCACACCTTTAGCTGGTGGTATTACACCAATGAAGCCAGGTTCAGCTTCATTCCCATTTTTCGGTATTGAGCCGGTAATTTTAGATCCTACAACTGGTAAAGAGGTAGTTGGGGAACATGCAGAAGGTGTTTTGGCCATCAAAAGACCATGGCCTTCATTTGCTAGAACTATTTGGAAAAATCACGATAGGTATTTGGATACTTACTTGAATCCATACCCAGGTTATTACTTTACAGGTGATGGTGCAGCTAGAGATCGCGATGGATATATTTGGATTTTAGGCCGTGTTGATGATGTGGTTAATGTATCAGGTCATAGATTATCTACAGCAGAAATTGAAGCTGCTATTATTGAGGACTCAATTGTGGCCGAATGTGCAGTTGTTGGTTTTAATGATGACTTAACTGGACAAGCAGTCGCAGCCTTTGTGGTATTAAAAAATAAATCTAGTTGGTCGACAGCTTCAGAAGAGGAATTAGTTGAAATTAAGAAGCATTTAATATTAACAGTAAGAAAAGATATTGGTCCATTTGCCGCACCAAAATTGATTGTTCTTGTCGACGATTTACCAAAAACTAGATCAGGAAAGATTATGAGAAGAATTTTAAGAAAGATTCTTGCTGGTGAGTCTGATCAATTAGGTGATGTTTCGACATTATCCAATCCAGGTGTTGTTAAACACTTGATTGATTCTGTTAAATTATAATTCATTAGGATTTCAAATGCATCGTTACCATTTCGTATTTATATTAGGATATATTGGTCTCTACAAAAGAAATTTCTTCCAGCATAATGAAAGTAATTTTTGAAAGTAGAAAAATATATTTATATAACATAGCTTTAATTCATAATCATGTATTATTATTTATATTATATTATAAAAATACATGAAAATATTTGAATTTTCGTTTCTAAAAGTTCATAGTGTGGCATCATAGTATTGTATTTGAATGCTTTCTATTATTATATTCCATTATATATTCTATTCTTTGAAAAAAAAAAATTGAGAGTGAATTAATGCAAACTTAATGCTAACTATTATTAAATATTATAAAGATTATTTTCTATAAAGATAATTGTAAAACTTGGGTGTTTTAGTCAATTAAACTGTTTTGAGGTAACAATTATTATTAAAATAACTATGAAAATAAATTCACTGAAGGAGTTATTATTGATTCTATGGCACCTTTAACAAAAAAATTCATATAATTGCTATTTTCAGAAATTACACCACCGATTATATATAACATGCCACTAATTTTAACAATACTGCATCCTAAATGTAATGCCAAAGTAGAAATATCATTAGTTTTCGTTTTAACCAATTGATATTCACCATATTCTGGATATTTAGATTTTTCTACTTTTTGAAATTGTAATTCACCAGTTTTAAGATTATATGAATTAACAACGCTACTGCCCAACGACAAAGATAAATTGGAAATTCTTTCATTTTTATCCCTATGAGAAACATTTCTAGCGTATAAGTAATCAACGGCAGCCTGAGATAATCCTCCAATACTCATCCCAATATCACCTTCGGTTATCAAAGTATGTCCAACTAGGGGTAATCCTAAAGGTATAAATTTATCATCATCTTTTTTTTGAATCCTTATATTCTTACAGTTCCAACGTTCAGTAATAGTATTAAAAGACCAAAGGTCCCCATGAACGTCAAAATTGTTAGACCCACCTTGTATTACAAAATATTTATTATCATTTCTGTATTTCTCCTTATGCATCTTATGATATTGGTTCAATAAAGTACTATCTGTGTTTGTGTTTTCCATCTTAAAAGTTTGTTCGTTTAGGGGATTTGTATTAATATTATTGTTAACTCTATTATAATTCCTATTTGAAGAGCCTGTTGTTCTTAATACTGGTCTAGTGATATTAAATGAATTATTGTCCTTTTTAGTGTAGAAATTGAGAGAATTGTCTAGAGTTTCGTAATAGTCTTCATTAAGTTTTTCCATATCTATTATCTCATTGACTGCTAGATCCACATAAGAACAGGCTGCAAAAGCTCTTGCTGATGGCCATTCAGAATTATCTTGGTTATAAATCCTCATAGCCTGTGCAGATTCATTAAACTTTAAGTATCCCCTTTTACCCCGTGCTTCTACAGATAACTCAATTTTCCAAAGGTCACCTAATGCTTCAAATGATCCTTCAGTATTCTCTCTATAACCACCAAACACATATACTGATGATGCAATCATTTGGTGAGTGCTGGCTTTGGATGAGGATTTATCATCTGCATTATTTCCATCACTACTTTTCGAGGTATCAGAATTTACATCCAAGGTTGTTTTCCTTGAAATAGATGGTGTATTACTTCCAGGGTTAACAATATTTGTCGTATTTACTGCCATTTGAACTTGGCCAAACCTTCCTGAAACGGTAGGATACAGAATATCTTCATAAGGTTGAGCTATAATTTCAATTTTAGTAAATTTAAATGTCTCGACATCCAGAACATAACCAAATTCATTAACATATAATTTTTTTCTTACATGATAAAAACCGTTATTATCTAATACAGTATCTGATTTTAACTCAAAACCACCATATATAAATAAATGACGTTCTGTAATGGTTGACATTTTTGCACAGCATAATGGAGGTGGAATTTGTCCACAGACCTTGGGTCTCTTCAAACACTTAGATATATTAGATAAACAGTATAGATAAGGATTGTTTACCATTGCTGGGTTATTTACGATGCTCGGTATTAAAGGAGGAGGTAAATTATCTATACCATCCACTCTAAAATCACTTAAATCAGGAGCATTCTGGTCATACATGTTACAGGACATTAACCCACCAAAAATAAAAATATTGTCACCACACGCACTTGCAGAATGGTAAACTAATGCAGGTAATTTTTGCTCACCAAAAATGGAAGTTATCTTTGTAATTCCTCTAAATGGATCGATAATGTTATTGAATATGTTCAGACCTTGGATGAACAATGGAGTCGTCTTGTTGGTATATAAATTATTGTCAATTGGTGGATGCAACATAAACGGTTTTACACATTCCCTTGTGATTGGAACCCATAAAGTATGTCTGGATATCATGTCTTTTTCTTGACTGGAATTAATAGCTTCGAATTTTTTGATATATTGGAAATATGGTGAAATGCAATTAGAATCGTAAATAGAATCACTAATTGTTTTTAAAGGAGTTGTTGAAAAGTTTAATTCGTCTTTAAGAAAATTTTTAACGTCATTCTCAGTGTCCTGCGAAAAATGTGAAGCTTTTGTAGATAAAAAACCGTTTAAAATGTCAAGAAGTGCATGTCTATCACCTTTCGCTACATCTGATAGATCTGATATTGATGTAACACTATTTTGTCTTGCAGAAGTTTCGTTAGAACCAGTTTTTGTATTTATATTTGGATTGCTATGTGAAACACTTATTCTCCTCAAAGAATAATATTTTTTTAATAAGAGTTCGTTCTCTCTTTCGTAAGTTTTCAGTGAAAAAGGGTCCTTCTGAAATCCATACCTAATTGGAATATAATTATAAACATATGGTAGAGGTTTATAAATGACATTGTTATTCATATTTGTAATTGATGATTCAATTTTTATTTTATTAGGTTGAATAACGCTTGGAGCCAACATGGGATGGATAGTCGTGTTTTTTGGACTTGTTGATAAAGAATGTGTCTTTAGTTCCTCCATAGTTTGATTGTATTATTATATAGTATTAATTTTGAATGAACAGCGAAGTTTGTATTTAAATAAAATGTATGCTCAATAATGCGAGGTTGGCCCGGTTACCAATTTTGATTGATTTGTATCGTTTTAATAAAGGCCTATAATTCAATGTATAAATGATTGATTTGGTGAAAAAAACTGTTATAATAAAATTATGCTAAAATATTTCAATCTTGTAAAAAATACTATGATCACTTCTTGTGGAATTTTAAATGCTAGTGTCTAGTAGTTATCTATATCTTGAAAAAATGAATTAATAACAATTTTGGTATTAAATGCACATGACGATGCTGCTGTGTTTCCGTAGTTAAAATAGGTGATAAAACAATAGAGCGTTGATTGTAACACAAGGTATATATATATAACTTCCTTTTAACACCTTCAATTGAGTTATAGTATTTTGAAAATATTTAATGAAAAAATACTTTTCTTTTTCACTTTTTAGAAATTGGCTTGAAACTAAGAGGGATAAAAAAGGAAAGCTTCGAATATTAACCTGCCTCTTTACTACTTGAATGAATGAAATCAGAGTATTTAATGGATCTCGCTAAAAGTTTCATGCATTATTTAGAAGAAGAAGAAGAAGAAGAAGAAGAAGAGAGATAAATAGAAAGAAATGTACATCCTTGTTACTTTTCAGATATTACATGTATTCAATAATTTTCAAAATACTTCTTCATGGAACAAACTTATGAAAGGAAGGTCAAAATTTAAAAAATTGGGTAATAATTCAATATTTTACAAGAAAAAAGCAAACGTTACTCTTCGAATATTTATTTATTCTAGCCTAAAAAACCTCAGTTGCTTCTTTAGGAACGAATAAATTTCAAACTGCCAACAATGAAACCTTTGGTAATATTAATAATTTCATGGATTTTCTTTTTTTAACGTTTTTTAATTTTTCGAAGAAATTCTTTGTATTAAATTATTTAATTATTGTTAAGCAAATAGCGTAGAAATCATTACATCATTCGTAAATTTGGCTGAAATTCTCTTCTTATACGAAATTCACTTAATTCGAAGGAAAGGTAAACTCTTTTGGAACATAAACTGCGGATAAGGTGAAAACGCCCAAGGAATTCTAAGTAAAATTTTTCCCAAAGAAGTAAGAAAAGAAACGATTTGGAGTATCAAAAATTTTTTCAAATAAGCAGCGTCCATAATTTTTTTTTCAATATTTTCAACTTTGTTTGTAGGCAATGACGGACTCTTAGTTCCTGCTAAAACAAAGGCAATTTAATGAGTTGATGTTTTGCGTAATTAGTATGTTTCTGTTCAATTTAAGATTTACTTTGGGTGTCTATATGTTATCTTTTTTGGTTTAGGGCGATGTAAAAGTGCTTCTGTTATTTTCTTTTTTTGCTTTTACTTGAACCCTCGATTTTATTATCGTGAAAGTTTAATCATTATATGCAAAGTACAAATTTCTAAAGCAGGATACAGCGCTATAGACAGTCTCTCCTTCTGAATAATTTAGGTTTGTTATTATCTCTCACAAGATACAATAGAGTATGCACTTAATTTGATGCACAAAATGCCTATCAGGAAGTTGGGAATAAAATAGAGAAAGCTTATTTGTTGGTTTCTTTTTTTTATATGCAACTTATATGTTTGATAACGCATGGACAATTAATTATTGTAAGATCTCTGGACAATAAAGTTCAAGTAAAAGTGATACTTTCGATTTCTCTCAATCTTCAGCGTAGATATATCTTGCAAGGATTAAATGACAGTTTCATATTTTAGATATTTTTAATAGGTCTGCAGTTCTTTCAATTTTCCAAACCAAACAACAAATGTATTTGACTGGAAGCTTTTCTTTGACCTTTTCTTATCGCTTTTTCATTACAGTCCCTCTAAAATTGATGGGAAATATTTTTTTTATTTCTTTCTCACTTACTCATATACATTTTATTATTTTATTAGATTACTATGCATTTTTATGGGCAATAAACAAAAGTGATTTAGTTAATTTTCGGCTTGTAACTAATTGACTCATTATTTGGTAAGAGGATGACGGGATGAAGACAGTTATTTACTTTTGAAATCAACACATATTTGAATTAAAAATTCTAAAGCTATTGCATAAAAATGATTCTATGATAGCTTAATATTTCAGGGAAATTTTACATTGTTTGTAGCTTTTGTACACGTAAATATGCTTTAACTTCTCGAAATGAAATCAGAATGTTTTTCGATTAAACTATTATTCATACTGTTTTGTTTCTAGATAAAGGATATAGGTGCTGCAAAATTTGTTAGAATATCTTGTTGAGTCTGATTGAGCTCCAAAAGAATTTCAAAAGTAGAAGTCGCTAAACAGTATTAAGAAACTATGAATTTATGAGATGAAATATATATATAGTCCGTTATTCAATCTTCAATATATATGTATATATATGAATTGAGACAAAATTAAAAACAGTTAAAAAAACTTTAATGAACAACATCAAGTTTTTGGCAATCTTGCTTCTATGCTGGTGACAAACTAAAGTTCTGTGGAAGTAACATTAAGCATTAAATAGTGCATTATTTTAGAAATTAATATTATCAATTATTGCGAATTGGAAAACTGTAAAGAGTCTTGATTGATATAATTATCATTAGTTACTGTGTTCTTCTTATTGTGAATTTTTGAATCCTGCTTTTGATTTGCATTATCATCAGATGCCTTGGAAGAAATAATCTTTGATTTAGTTGGTCCTACAACCAAAGATCGGGTCCTCTTTAACTTTGGCTTTTTGTTCCCTTTAGAATTGGAATTCGGTATGTAACCTACTGATGTATTAAATCTATGCGCGTTAGAAACAATAATTTGAAATTTGGCTTGTTTCTTTGTTTTCTTTGCAACTTTATTATTATTATTAGTTGATAAAGATTTTGTGTTGGAATTAATGATATTTGATGGGTCTGTATTTAGATTAAATGTTTCTAAAGATCTGGTGTTTTTATTTGTAAAACTTGAAGTGAGAGAGAGCGATTTTTCACTAGCAAATGAACCCATTTTGGGCAGCTCAGGAATTTTGATATCTTGATCATGATTAATTATATAATCATTTTTCTTTGGGGTTGGAGAAACAGGTAACATATTAACGTTCATTTCCATATCGAATAACCGTTGATCAATATTGCTCATGTCATGATTATTATCATTATTTTTAAATATAGTACTTGTGATGCAATTGTTGTTAACTAATAGTTTCGGAACATTCTGTGAATTCAACTTACTTGTCGATTTTGTGACTGACGAATTAAGTTGAACAGTTGTTGGAGATGAACCGTAAATATCTGTGTGGTCTTTAGTTTCATTAGTATTTTTGTCAATTTCATTGTAAAAAATTTGTTTATTTAACTTAGTGTAGGGAGTTCTCATTGTTTGATTTGGAGTCATTTGTTGTGATTTAGTTGAATCCTTTCTTGCTCTTTGAAAATCTGCAAAGGCACTGTTGGAAGATATGGTATTTTTTGCATATGGAGTACCAATTTCATTTAATATTCTTTTATCGTAAGGAGAAGATGTTATTGCTAATTGATTCCCACTAAACATTAAATTCAAATCTATGTTTTTCAATGGAGTATTCGAATTAGTTCCAGCTGCAATGTTACCAAATAAGTTATTGCCATCTCCATTTGAATTTGAATTTTTGTTTGATTGAATTGAATCTGAAAAAAAGCGCAAAGGGGTCTTTGCTGGGGTTTTGTTGAACAAATTTAAATTTAGATATGGAGATTCTAACAGGAATTCTTTAAACTGTTCTGGAGATGCCAATAAGAACTCACTTGGTACAGTGCTGGTATTGTTGTTGTTGCCCGCATTAGGATTAGAATTAACAGCAGTGTTATTATTCCCATTATTGTAATTTATTAAGTTCAATGCCAAAGAAGGTTGTAAATTCATGTCACTTAAGATCCCATTATTATTTAAGCCAGGTAAAATACTATTTTCAATTACCGAAGAGTCAGTATTACCGGCTTTATAGTTATTTGTATAATTGTTGTTGTTACTATTAGTGTTGTTATTGTTATTATTTGGACCATTATTGAAATCCATGATTTTCTGATTCGATATCATATTATTGATTTGGTTAGTTGAGTAAGGCGTTGGAAACTGTGTAGTCGTAGGTATAGGACTGTTAAAAGCGTGTTTGAAGAACGTTTGGTTGCCATTCTGCTGGTTCGAGTTTTCTTGATATCCTTGTTGTAAACCCATTTTAGACTCGTTGAATGAGTACTCATTCAATCCATTATCGCCCATGATAGATATAAATAAAAAATGAAGCAATAACGATCGTGCAAAATCTATAAAAGATGACTTTATATGTGTGTTTGTGCTTGCTTATAGTACTGATTATGTCTGTATATACGTTCCTTTGGGCACACGCACATACGGATCTTTTATAAACTTATTTTCTTATATACAACAAAATGATTTGCTCCTGCAAGCCCTCAATTTTATTTTACTTCATGAACATATATTGTTCTACTATTTGTTTATTTTTTATTTTGTTTTGTAATTGTATAGCATAGTGTGATAAGTAAAATTTAGTGATAAATAATCCTTAGTTAAAAAACACATCACATGGGAATATGAAAAAGAGAAGAAAAAGCGAAGAAGAAGGGGGCCAACATAGTGAATAAAAAAATGATCTAGAGGCATTGTGTTGCCCGGCCATACTCCCTTTTTCGCGCATGTGCCCAACGCTTCTGAAGCACACGAAAAAACAAATCAGAAATCGAAAACCGTATGCGGGAAAAACAAAAGAATACGGAAGCGGAACACAATTGGCGCGTTCTTTTTCGGACCAGGGCAGCTCGCGTGCATCGTTGTCTCGTCGGGTGACCCCATAATATGTTAGGGTAACTTTAACGTGAGGAAGGGCGGGTAATTCAAGAACCAGTCGGGCGTCAGTCGCCTGATAAAAGTAACGTCAGTTTGGGACCAATGCAGTTTTGTCGTTACCCGGTAATGTAAACAAAGGCCACAAAAAAATTATTCAGAATTGTGGATAAATATATTAGAAAATGGTTTAACAATTGGGATGGATCAGTTGTAAGTAGATTTAAAATAGTGCCAAGTTGAGATCTGTATTTTCGTATCTGTGACATCTTGCGGAGGCCTGTTTCAATCAAGAATAGGCGAAGTTTTAGAAGCTGGTAACCATTGGTCTGACTCTTTAGAAAAACAACGTTTTTCAGTTTTTGGGAACACACTCATTGTCCACCAAGTCAATAGTTGTTAATGTCTCCCGATCTCTCGATTGCCCATTCAACTTCGTTTGATAGCTCATCATCTAAAGGTTTGGTTAACGAATTATCGAATTTTCACATTTCTTCTCCATTTCAAACTGAGCAGAATCGGATGCATCCAAAAAATGAAGGGAAAAAATTTAAAGAGTATAAGCAGAATAACGATTTTTCTGATTCAAAATTTGTAACACACATACACGATGCGGATGATGAAGATGACAAAGATACAGATATAATTGATTCTAATGGAGGGGGAGGAGAGGATATAACAATATCAACAGTCCAAAACAACGACGATGATGATTATTTGCATAAGTTACAAGATTGGTCATCTTTAAGCGTAAACTTTCTGCCAGAAACGGTAACCAATATTAAAGAAAGGAATTTCGATAATACTTTTGGAGAAGGTACTGTTAACCGGAAAAAACCTTCCAATGAAGAATTGAATGAAGAAAACCTTGATCCTCCACAATGGAAACAACACATGTTATTGAATAATAGTAATGTCACTCCAAAAATTAATAATAACATAAAAAATTCTACAAGCTTACTACATCCTAAGAGCAATTCGCTAAAGCACCCACAATCTGACTTAATTATAAGTACTTCGTTAAGTGATATATCTGGTATACCGACAAATACCTTCAAAAATCAATCGGGCAATAAATTTCATTTGATGCAAAAAATTAGTAACCAAGATATTAACAATACTCTGAATAATCAGTCACTTGATGATAAAGATGAGAATGATTTTTTGAAGTTTGAACAAGATCCGATAAAAGACGCTAATTTCGTATTTAAAAATATGATGAAAAGGGAAAATAGGATGCATCAAATTCCAAATTTAGCGGCAAAGAATACAACGGAAGATGAAAACTCTTTTAAATCAAATTCAAATTTAAATTCCATTGGCAGGTATAAAAAAACGAACGATTTAGATAATTTAAATGTGTCGACCAATAGTGATCCAAGAATTTCTGCAAATAATGTATTTAATGATCTGCTAAAATCGGAAAATGTCAGACTTAATAATATGAATGATTTGAATATTACAAGACGAATAAGCATAACAAATAATGACCGTATTCAATCGATTGATCATAGGAATAAAAGCTTAGGCGAAAATAAAAACAATCACTTAAAAGTACATCAAAATAATATAATTGATGAAAATGATGAAGCCAATTCTTTATATCTTGAAAAAAACCCTTTACTGTCAAAAAAAAATAATAAAACTGATTTTCATAGTAGTAAGAAGGAACATTCAAGTAAAAATTCATACATTCCTTTAATAAAACCAGAAGATATAGGATATGTCTTTAATCACCGTACTGGAGCATGGGAACAACCAAATGAAAATTTTGCTCAAGACTATTCCAATAGCAGGACTGTTGAGAATATAACTTTAAGTTCAAATAATAGTGATTTAGTGGATTATAATAAAGATGAGATTAACAAAACTCAGAGGTCAAAAACATCACAATTTTCAAATAAATCTAAAATTGATTACATAGTTCCAAATAAAATAGATTTCAAAGACAAATCGGTTTTAACAGAAGCAGATGATACTTCTATTGATACTCCAAAATTAAATCCTTTATATGTTGTAAAAGACTTTTCTGGTGATCATTCATTAAACTCAACTGAGTATAAAAATAGTGGAGATAATGGATCAAGTTTTAAGAGAGAATTGAGCAGTGAATTTTCACATTTACCAATTCAAGAATCATCACACATATTGTCAAAAGGGAATACTACTGTAGGTAACGTTACAGGTGTATCTCAAATATATGAGACTTCTTTTCGTCAAACAAGAAGTGATTTGGTTTCCACTATTACAAACGTTATGGCACCAATTAGAAAAGAGAATAATAATAATAATAAGATAGATTGGAACAATATTAGCAAGATTGATTTACGTAATTTGAACATTGAGAGTGTTTATGGTATGGAAACATTTTTACCTAGCTTAATAGAGCTTAATATTAGTGGTAACCGTATTAATTCATTGTCTGGATTGCCTAAATCGTTAATAAGATTAAATCTTTCAAATAATGAAATTTCAGATGGCTTTTTTGAAATTTCACATTTACCAAATTTAGAAGAACTAAATCTAGTCAATAATAAGATAAATTTATTATCAAATTCCTTCAAAGAAAATTGTCATTTAAGGAAAGTTAACTTATCTAAAAACCAAATTACTTCAATAGATGAATTTAGTATATCTAAAATTATAGATTTAAATTTGTCTGAAAATAAGATTAAAGGAGAAATCAATTTTCAAAAATTTAATATTGATGAGAATGAACTAAATTATAAAGTTCAAAATTGTTGGTCATTTATTGAGGAATTAGACTTAAGTGACAATGAGATTATCAGAATTCAAAATTTAAAACTGTTAAAAAGATTGAGAGTGTTGATTATAGACAATAACAGTAAATTGAAACGCTTAGATATTGGGCATGATAATAGTGATGGATCTGAAACCTTCGATAGATCAGATCTAATTCATGAAATGGAAAATTTACGATATTTGAGTATTCAAAATATTTCTAAATCTTTCAAATTTCATCTTAACAGTGAAAGGTTTTTTTTAACATTTTCCAAACTTAGAGTTTTGAAACTTGATTCAATTATTATAACAGATTTTCTAGAGAATATCAAACGAAGTGAGAAAGCTGGTTTCAATCTGAAATACTTTTCAAATACACTTGAAGTTTTAGTAGTTACTAAGAACGAACATACCACAACGACAGCAACCACAACGACAGCAACACGGATAAATGAACTTTTCCAATATCTACCGAATACAATTCGTGAACTATCACTAATTAATTTTGGTCACGAACTAACTAAATTGCCAAAAAGTTTTGGATCAAGTTTCCCAATATTACAATATTTGAATTTGAAAAATGACAGTATTGAGAGTGTTTACAATCTAATTTCCAGATTGCCATTATCAAGTTTGATTCAATTAAATTTGAAGGATACGCCACTAATTAAAAATTGCAACTATAATGAATTAAAACAAATTAAAGGCATATTATTTGATATATGTCCAAACTTGAAAGACATTGAAGTATAGAAGTTTTGTAAAATTAAAATAAAATAGAAATAATTCGTAAAATCATTACTAATAAAACCACTACTTTTAGCACTACAATAAATTAATAGCCAGGTCCTTATAACACCGGCATTACAAATATATGAATTCTTGGATGATGACGTTTGTTTGTTAATTTGTTTGCGTTGCCTTATTTCTTTTTCCGTATAAAGAAACATGTTAAAGACTGGCCAATCGCGCCATTATAAGGGCAGTGTAGAAGAACGATGCCAATGAAGTTACCAAGAAAGCTAAAAAAATATTCTTTTACCTTTTTCAATATCGGGATAGCCGCGGACTGTTTTTGATGAGCTTTTCGAAAAAGCCTTGCAACCCAAAGGTTAAAAGAGGGGAACTGGTTTCTTGATAATTCCGTGGCTCTAAGATGTCTCGGATCTTATACATGGTTCAGCCAATATTAGAAGAGAGAACAAATAGAGAGGACATAACTGCCGGTCGGGTTTATGGTTTGTTTGCTTGTTCTCTTTTTGTGTTTCTTAAGCCTATCTCCATGAAACTGCGCTACGCGTATCTGACTCAGCCGTTGCAACCTCTCCTGCAGCCTTTAATTCTACGCGGCACGCACACTCATCTCCGATGTCTGGAAAAGATTTTTATTTTTGTGCCACCACCCAATAGTCCGAACGCACCGGAGGACGCAAAACATCACCCTCTCCTCTTTTGCCATAGTACTTGCATTTAAACGCACATTTGCAACGGAGTAAAGCCCATGTCACCGTGTGAGGTGACGAAAATGTATGGTAATTTGGTGAGCATTACGTATCGAACAACGGGAGGGGGAAAGCCAAGATTCCTGGAAAAGCACACTGCAGTAAAAACTTTTTGCTATTTACGAAAAAGAGGGGAGTAGGGGTCTCCGCCGCTGCTATGTATTTGTCAGGAAAAGCTTGCAAGGAGGGAGGTTAGAGGAAATAATTGGGGAGAAGAGACAAGTGGGGAAATTTTGGGTAGGTGTTGCTTAAGTCGTACGGTCCTTTCACGGTTTTCGAATCGTTCGGTCGGAGATTTTACTGTTGTTTTGTTCGTAATTTTCTCTGGATAAGTTCAATCGTAAGTAAAATCATGGGCGCTTGTTATTTTTGTAGCTTCGGCACCAACGTTGTTCGGTTTGCGGTCAATGAACAGCACCAGCCATTCTTGGTCCAGTATTTTCACTGACGTTGTTAACTAATTAAAATACTTCATTTGTCCATCATGGCTCAATTAAGGGGACAATTGTTTTTGTTATTCGTATTTTCAATTCTCATCTCTTGATTTCTTTTGTGACGCTAATCTCTTTGCTGTTTATTTTTTGTATCTCTCTGTCTTTTTAACTAAATGAGCTTGGAAATAAGTATTTTACTTTTTTGTTGGTTTTTGTGTCTCGTTTCTCTTATTTTATGAGTATAAAAAGACAGTCTTATTTTATCATTTTTAAAAATTATCCCTTTCTTATTTATTATTGGTAATGTTTGAACTGGTTAAATATTACTGTTAATTAGTTGTCCCCTCTTTATCTGTCTTTTTCTGATTACAACAGTCCAGATACAAATTGATATAACTACATACAATATACAATAATCATGTACTCAAGATCTGTCTCTGCTGCAGCCACTGCTGCAACTGCGGGTAGAAATATTTTGATTACAAAGCACACTTTACAAATTAGGTTGTTTTCTCATCTACCACTTACCGTGCCAATTAAATTGCCTAACGGATTGGAATATGAGCAACCAACAGGTTTATTTATAAATAATAAATTTGTTCCTTCTCAGCAACATAAAACTTTTGAAGTCATAAATCCTTCAACAGAAGACGAAATTTGTCATATCTATGAAGGTAGAGAAGATGATGTAGATATTGCTGTTGATGCTGCTTCAAAAGCTTTTGAAAATGGCTCTTGGTCTACTATTGACCCTTTTAAAAGAGGTGAAGCTTTGCATAAATTAGCAAGATTTATTGAAGAAGACAAAGAATTAATTGCTTCAATTGAATCCTTAGATAATGGTAAGTCATTGCAAAACGCTAGGGGTGATGTTGGATTGGTTATTAACTATTTAAAGTCAGCTGCAGGAATTGCAGATAAAATTGATGGTAAATTAATTAATTCGGGTTCTGACTATTTTAACTATACTAAAAGAGAACCATTAGGTGTTTGTGGACAAATTATTCCATGGAATTTCCCATTACTAATGTGGGCCTGGAAAATTGCTCCAGCATTAGTTACCGGTAATACTGTTGTCATGAAGACTGCAGAAGCTACTCCATTATCTGCATTATATGTTTCTCAATATATTCCAAAAGCTGGTATCCCACCAGGTGTGTTCAACATTGTATCTGGTTTCGGTAAAATTGTCGGTGAAGCTATCACTACTCATCCAAAGATTAAAAAAGTTGCGTTTACTGGTTCTACTGCTACTGGTAAACATATCTATCAGTCAGCTGCATCTTCTTTAAAGAAAGTCACTTTAGAATTAGGTGGTAAATCTCCAAATATCGTTTTTGCTGATGCTAACTTGAAAAATGCTGTTCAAAATATTATGACTGGTATTTATTTCAATTCTGGTGAAGTTTGTTGTGCTGGTTCAAGAGTTTATGTGCAAGATACTGTTTATGATCAATTAATTGAAGAAATTAGAATTGCTGCTGAAAATATTAAAGTTGGTGATCCATTCAATGAAGCTACTTTCCAAGGTGCTCAAACTTCTCAAATGCAATTATCAAAGATTTTAGATTATGTTGATATTGGAA
Organism: Tetrapisispora namnaoensis; assembly: GCA_003705985.2. Taxonomy (NCBI): domain Eukaryota; kingdom Fungi; phylum Ascomycota; class Saccharomycetes; order Saccharomycetales; family Saccharomycetaceae; genus Tetrapisispora; species Tetrapisispora namnaoensis. Next base: position 15,830 of record PPKD02000022.1, on the reverse strand, counting down.
AAAAGGAAGGTGCCACTTTAGTTACAGGTGGTGAAAGAGTAGGTAACAAAGGTTACTTCATTAAACCAACTATTTTTGCTGATGTTAAAGAAGATATGAGAATTGTTAAAGAAGAAATTTTTGGGCCATTTGTTACTATCTCGAAGTTCAGTACAATTGATGAGGTCATTAAGTTAGGTAATGATTCAGAATATGGTTTGGCTGCAGGTATCCATACCTCTAATATCAATACTGCCGTTAAGGTCGCCGATAGATTAAAGGCTGGTACCGTCTGGATTAATACTTATAATGATTTCCACCCATGTGTTCCATTTGGTGGTTTCAATGCTTCAGGTATTGGTCGTGAAATGTCTATGGATGCTCTAGATAACTATCTACAGTCGAAGGGTGTTCGTTGTAAAATAGAGGAGTAATCTAACTTAATACCTTATTTTACTTTTCCAGAAAAATTTCCACATGCATGAATAAATAAATAAACTAAGTATGAACGGTACATATTAATTATATATATCAATACAAAAATGTTAATAGTTTTTTTTTAAACTAATAAAATTTACTTTACTTTTTATTCTTTGGTTAAAAAAGTTCTTATTTTATTGGATTTTCTCTTATAGATTTATTTCAGCTAATTCTTAAAGAAACGAAGAAAAAATAAAAAAAAAAAAAGCAACTCAAGAATATATGATATAATCATATGTTATTTATAAATACATGTATGAATTCATGTTTGTCATTATTAATATTAAGCATTATTATATCTTTTTTTTAGTCTCCTTTGATTTTGATAGTTTCTCATTATTATGGTTGGTTTTACTGGAATTCTCTTTGTTATCTTGAAGTTTCAAACTAGGTTTTGATTCATTAAATAAACAAGGAAGTATAATCATGAGAGAAATACTGAAAATTATCAGCAATGTATGCAAAAGGATGAATTGTTCATTCTCAATTTTATCAAAAACGAAATCAAAAAATATATCAAATAAATTAGCAGACGTGGATTCTTCATCATAATTACTATTTGGAGCAATTGGCTGCTTTGTTTTATCTAATAATTTTTCATTCATCAACACTAATTCTTTTACTTCTAATTCTTGCTTACTTAAAAAAGTTAAATTTCCCAACATTTCAGCTTCTGAAATATATTCGCCTATATATATATTATCAAACATCATGTTTATAGATCCACTGAAAAACTCAAAAACAACAGTACCTATTTCTTCCTCAAATACACTTGGATTGAGATCTTGATAATATTCGGGATTTTCAATTAATTCTGGTTCCCATTCTCCCATGTAATTTTTATTGTCAATCATTGGTTGGATCCATTTACCTTTGTAATCTTTGTTAATAACCATTTTAGGTATCCATTTGCCACATCCAAATGGTGTATAACATGATGGGTTTTTAATAATTGGAGAAACCCATTCACCATCAATTTCCTGATTCCACCAACTTGGTTCCACTCTGTCTGGGTCTGAAATGTATTCTGGAATAGATTCATCCCACTGTTCTGGTTTCAATGCCGACGGGTCGGGGATTTTAAATGGCAATTTTTCATCCCAATCATCTGGTTTCGTAACAGAAGGATCAGGAATTTGCTTCCTATCATCCCAATCATCAGGCTTCTCTAATTCGTAATCACGGATATATTTAGGACTATCAAATTTTGGATAAAATAATTCAGGGTCTTTTAGAGTTCCAGCTAAGTAAACTTTACCATCAATTCTTATCTCAAACAATTGATTTGAACTGTTAAGAATTAAGGTGTATAAATGTGACCTCATTTCACTATCCAATTTAGAAATTGGAGGATATTTCAATTGTTTTAATTCGTATTCTTCTGTAAACGGATTTCTTCTGTTTAATCCAAATCTGATTCCATTAAAATCTGGAGCGCATTTGTCAGGTCCAAAAATTATCTGATTATATTTCTGTTTTATATTTCCAAAATTATAATTTGAAAGATCAATGTTGGTCATTTTAGGAAATAATTTCATAAAAGCACCTCCACATTTCAACTCGTCTTGTAATTTAACTTCATATTGAATCACTAAGGTATTAGAACCATTTAATTTGATAGGGCTATCTAGAACATGACCAATCATTGCATAATCACCTTTATCTTTTAATGTTAAAGATGTATCGTTCTTGAAGCCAGGTAGTTTATTTGCATTATCTAAAGTCCATCTGCAAGGAAATTTCTCTTTGTTATTTTTCCTGTTAGAATAGCTAGAACTAACCCAACTTTCGCTGAATAGTCTATCCTTTTCATTATAGCCTTCAAATGTCTCCCAGAATGAATTTTTATTCAAAGTCACCTCATAATTTGGAAGTTGTGGATGAGTAAACAAATATTTTGGTCTTCCTGCCCAACTAAATTCTACATAGGGCAATAAAAAAATCGCAATGCAGTACACTAATGAATATAACTTCATTATTGCTATAATGTCCTTTCCACCAATTTTTGTTTGTTTATTGTATTGATATGAACTACGTTATAGCTTCGGTTTTTTCCTTATATGAGATTAAATCACTATAATAAAATTTTTTTAGGTTTTAAATTATTCAGATTCGAGTTTTTTGAACTAATACACCCTCATTTATGTGATTATTATACCTTATTAATTAACCGTATACAAGAGTTGAATACGCATATATTGAATTTAATCAATACCAAACTGTTTTATAGATTTTTTATTAGCAAAGTTGATTATAACTGTAAAATTACATTAATTTTCTATATACCTTAAATTGATTACAATTATAGAATTTTATTCATTATTTTTTTTGAAGTTCCTTTGTGCAAATTACTAACTTAATTAGACCTTTTTTTTGTAAATACATTTTGTTTTTAAAAGACGTCACCTTGGTCAAACATGGCATCAGCAACTTTAATGAAAGAAGCTAAGTTAGCACCCTTCACTAATGATGGTAGGGTTGAAGTATTTGTTTCTTTGTTGTAAGTTTCAGCTGCTTCGATACAGTCATTGAAACAGTTGATCATACGTTTCTTCAATTCTTTGTCAACAGTCTCTCTAGTCCACGAAACTCTTTGAGAATTTTGAGCCATTTCTAGACCGGAGACTAAGACACCTCCTAAGTTAGAAGCTTTACCACCTACATACCAAACGGCTTGTGGAACAGATGATGCTGTAGAACGAGCAGTTTCAAAGACTCTGATGGCTTCTGGTGTAGAACCCATATTAGAACCTTCAGCCACAAACTTTACACCAGAAGCAACTAAAGCTTTAGCTTCATCGCCAGAAACTTCATTTTGAGTAGCACAAGGTAAAGCAATATCAACTTTACCAACATGTACCCATGGACGGGCACCAGCAATGTACTTGATTTTATCTTCAGTAAAAACGGAATATTCAGCAACGATTTGTTCCAATGACTTGAATTTTATTTTAGCTTCAGCTATGGCAGTAACTTGATCAGCAGTGATACCACTTTCAGAAATGATAGCACCTTTGGAATCGGATAAAGAAACAACTATACCACCTAATTCGATAACTTTTAATGCAGCATATTGAGCAACGTTACCACTACCTGAGATGGCAACACGCTTTCCAGCAAAAGATTCTTTACCTTTTGTAGCGTAGTCAATCATAGCTTGAGTATAGTAAACTAAACCATAACCAGTAGCTTCTGGTCTAATCAAAGAGCCACCCCAGTTCAAACCTTTACCAGTTAAAACACCTTCCCACGAGTTTCTGTAAGCTCTGTAGGCACCGAATAAGTAACCAATTTCACGACCACCAACACCAATGTCACCAGCTGGGACATCGGTATCCTGACCAATATGTCTTGATAGTTCTCTCATGAAAGAATTACAAATTCTTCTAATTTCATTATCGGACCTGCCTTTTAAGTCGACGGCAAGGCCACCTTTAGCACCACCCATATCTAAACCGGTTAATGCATTCTTGAAAATTTGTTCAAAACCTAAAAACTTTAAGATGGATAAATTGACAGATGGATGGAAACGTAAACCACCTTTGTATGGACCCTTTGCAGAATTATATTGAACTCTGAAACCTGGAGCAACTTCTTGTTCACCTTTATCATTTTCCCAGGTAACTCTAAATTGAATAATTCTTTCTGGTACACTTACAACTGGCAAAACCTTCTTGTATTTTGGCGACTTTTCAAATAAAGTAGAATCATTTAAAGATGAAACAATTTCATCATAAGCTTGTTGAAATTCTGGTTCAATTGGTTGAGAAGACATTATATTGCGCTACGTGTTAATAGTATCTAGGATGTATTTTGTATTCAGGTAAAATATAAATAGAAAGGACGCTAGACATAAAGCGGCAAGAAAAAGAGGGTTTCGAAACAGAAACCAGATGAGACGTGCACTAAAAACCGAAACATTGCATGATAAACTAACTAAGATAAATTACCATGTGCTTTATATACGATTTAACAAAAATTTTAAACTAGGTTTTCATGATAAGAATATTGAATTGAAAAAAAAGTATTGTCGAATCTTATCTGTATCAGATAAGGCAAGAGAATAGGAAAAGAATCAAAATGAATATCATAAGCTGTTCTTTGTTTCTCTGTTCTTTTCCTCTTTTAATTTTGCACGGTGCCGATTAAATTATTTGCCTTGCTTCATTTACCATTATCATATTCACTCACTATAAAAATTATCAGCCAAATGAAACAATTTTCACCATGAGTCGGCAAAAAGAAAGATGCCAGATCATTATGGGCAGAGAGAACAACGTCATAGATTCCGCTACTCGAGACTATATATCATATCCATAATATATTCATAATTTGCATACATTTCACTCTTACTAACATCAACTCCATGCAGTCATCTTCGAAAGACTATGTTTTGCCACTGCATTTCTAAGACTTGTATCCTATTGTTAAAAAACTAAAAAATAAAAATTGAGGTATGATACTCGTGAGTTAGTTTTTCTGTAATTTTGAGTAACTTTGTTATTTTCTCAAGAGGAACATAAGAAGAAGATGCTATAATGAGATATAATCAATAAGTGACTCCGGCCAATGAGAACGAGGGATTCCTTATGCAAGAAACACTTTCGCAGCGTTATCTCGTTTCTTTTTCTCTTATCTTTCGAGGAAAGGTTGGGATTTTAATTACCGCTGGACCAAACAAAACAAGTGATAACCATAGGAATAAGCTAAAAAAAATGCCTTTCAACATCCTGGTTAATTCATTTTTTTTGCGCGAGAGGAAGATGCGAGAGAAAAATTGGAGAAAGGGAGCCAAACAAAGAGTGTTGTGTCTGGGTGGATATCGTCGTTCATGATGATATTATGGTAATTAACTGTTGAAAAATACATCCACGACCCTCCTAAGAAAATATTTGGTGCTTACATGCTAGATATATATTTTACTTGATATTTATTATTGACTCTTTCTCCCGTTTATAAATGTTCGGCTTTTTAGGCTACTTGAGAAATTTAACAATGAATAATAAATACTGGATTTTGACAGTTTATTGGTATGAAGGAAGGCTTTTATTTTCTAACTATTGACTTGTTTTTTGTAAAATTAATGTTTAACACAATATAATAATGTAATATAGTGTAATACGCCTTGAGCTAGCATTTGCTAATTATAGGAGGCACAATCATGGCTGTTAATAGTTGGAAGAAAATTAAGCAGTAATTTTAAAGCACGTGATACTTTTTTGATGCGTTCATTATATTTATTGAAACGCATGGATATACTGTTGATGTGAAAGATGAAAGTAAAAAGTAAAAAGTTTTTCTATCCTATACAAGATTTTATAAAATACGTAAGATGAAGAGTGAAAATCATAAACATCGTTTATATTTTTCTTGTAATTGTTGAGAGCGAAAAATCGGCTATGTCCATTAAGCTAACTTTAAAAATTTGTTCAATTAATCAAAAAATTTCAATCTTGCATAGTAGATAAAACCTTCCTTGAAAATTGAAATTTTTTTTGAATTCAATTGTAATATTAAAAATTAACGTGTATAATCTGTGGTACAGCTAACCTAACTAATCAATACAAATAACTATAGTTAGTTTTGTTAAAGAATGCTGCTTGCTTCAAACAGAAACACTAAATTATACTTGTATTTTCTTGATGCATATTTAATAATTTATTTATTAAATTAACCTTTTAAAAATATAATTTTTAATATTGTGCATAGAGGTGTGTTAGGAGTTACTGTCGAAAAAAAAAATTTCAACAATTTCATCTGTGTAAGTCACGTGCCATATATGTGATTAATAGAGTGCGTTTTTATAATTTTTTTTTGTGTTTATTTACCGGATAATTGTTTACCTAACTCTATTGCTAATTAAATTTTTTTAAAATGACAGAGTTACTTCCAAAATATAAATATTTGAATATAATTAAAAAAAAAGTTTTCTGCATTAGGCACTTTTTAAGTTATTAATAAAACACTTTTTCCGATGCAATTGATGGCAATGAATATATATGTAAGATATCTTAATATGAATAGAGTTTAAGGAAACAAAGATACAATTAAAAAGAAGAAAGATATTATATTGGTGATTAAAACTAACGGTAGTATATTTACAGTTCTTTCATATAATTATTAAAAATCAAACCTTAGATGTTGACTCGTAAAGCCACACACTATTAAAGTGATTATCAAAATTTTTCTTCATTTTTGATTTAAAAAACATTAAACATCGTTATAAAGTAATTTGCATTTTTCTCAATTGCCAGAACATCAAATAAAAAAGTCATTAAAATTTTTTTTTCATTTCAAAGTATTGATATGCTAAAGCCATAATTTTGGTAAGAATATTATTGATGAAAAGTGTTCAAACTAGCAAACACATTGCATCAGCTTTATTAATAAAACATATTTACAATTCATGCACCAATGTAAAGACAAAGTTATTTCGAATATACCTAGCACTTAAAATTACATAAAGTAAATTATATTAAGCATATCTTTACAATTAAAGAATTAGCTGTTTATGAGGATATTTTAAATTACAGAGTTTCATAAAAATAGAAAACATTTCAATTTTTATTATATGTATGTTTACCTTTAAGAATATGAATTATGCATAAAATAAGTATTTATAAAAGATTTATTATGTTCCATATAATCTATTAGTGAGGAAAGCTTTTCACAACTTTGAAGGTACTTAGTTTACGTGCGGGTAAGTACAATATATTTTTAATATAATTGAAATATCAAGGTTTTTAAAAATCGTAGTTATCATTTGAAAAGAAAGGCCTTAATTTGATGTTTGAGTGATTTTTATATATAAAAGAATGCATTAATAATGGTAATACAAAAACTATATGCAAGATAAAAGATATCTATCATTGAGTAGACATTTAATATTGGTACCATGCCACTCAATTTGGGACCCAATATATAAATCAGAAGATAAAATTGGAAATTATGGTCAAGACAGTGAATCATGGGATCTTGCAGATTTTCAAAGGGAAGGATACGATCATATCAGTTTTATAAAGCATGGATTAAAGGCTATCCATGTTTTAATATCGGCTGTAATAAGAAATAATGAGTTAGTTGATGATGCATTAATTAATTATCCAGTACTAATATTTAGCGGTTCACAAACCTGTAAAAGAACGAGAGACTCTGAGGCTCAGAGTTATTGTCGTTTATTGGATACTATTTTCTCAAATTACACGAAAGGTTCTTTGACAGCTTTTAAAGGTGATAAGGAGATTGAACATTTGGTAAAAGATATTGTTTTACTTGTTGCTAAATTAAAGATTGATATAGGTGAAATAATAAACCAAGTGTTTATCACAACTGAAGAATTTTCATTAGATTCTTTTCAAAATGTATTATATTCCCTTTGTAGGTTTAAGGAATATACAAATAACTATCCAACTAAAATAACAATTGTTGGGTTTGAATTTAAAAAAAGAAGATTCTTACAATATCATTTGCCTGCCATTGACTTCGATATCAATAATGTTGAATATTTATCATATGAACCTAACCCATTATACTTGGAATATTTATCAAATGTTGATAATTTTGAAAGTATGAAATTTGATTCCAACTACATAGAATATTATAAGTCACTAAAAAAGTCTGAAAATAATAATGCTGTAGCATTATTTGAAAAAGATTGGTATGGTATTCGTGGAAAGTTAGCTGAAAAGCGACTTTTACGAAATCATCACAAAAAAATCCCAGGATATGAATCTTTGAAGTTAATTACGTTCGATAAAAATATCGATGACGAGATATTCTTTAAGACTTTTATCCAAGGAAGAATGCCGTGGTCGTAATAATGGTGTAGTTTAAAATTTAATATTTTTTTGATATATATAATAAATGGTTTGATTTAGTAAGTTACAAGGATAAAAATTTATTTTTTCTGTAGTAAATCTTCCACCAATCGAAAACTTTTTAATATAAACGCCAATTTTTTATAAAAAAATGTCAAACGTGAAATAGTTCACATAGAAAACCTTTATTAAGAGATCTCCTAATATAACCTCTATTGTCAAGAGGATGATATCTAATGTTCTTCTTTTTCAACTTAGAACAGTTTTCTATGTAATATCTTTTCTCTCTTTTGAGTCAATCAACACAGACAAAGTAATGTTACAATAGATATCAGCAGTATTAGAATTTTAATTTCTAGCTATAAATATTTTTTAAAAAACAATGTTCTAATGTCTTAATTGGTTGGCCTTTCTCAATAGTATTTCATTAAGTATTGACAATTAGCATTTTAGTTATTTCTCGCATACGCGAATAATTTTTAAAATACTAATTATGCAGTACTTATCAAGGATGCTGTTTGTCATTTGTGGTATAGAATACTCTTGTTTTTATATTTGTGACATATTGCAGATTAGAAGATTTTATTGAATAAAAATACTATATCCGCTTCTTCCGTTCCGTTTATAACATGTACATCTATGTTATTTAGTTTTTAATGGTTAAAATTGAGTAGTTCATAATTATTATTTTTTACCACAGAATTAGAGGTGAAGAAAGTAATTTTAATTTATTTTTTACATGGCTCACTCATTTAGTTGATATGTTTTTTTTGAACCTAATATTTACGGGAGCATATTTTTGTGTATTTTATATAATTAGTCAAATATTAATAGAGTAAATAATTTCAAAATCAGTTGTTTCATTAATCTAATATAAAACAGAAAAAAATAGAAGATACCATTAATGTTTCTATGCATCTAACCCAGCATTGCGGATATAATATTCAGATTATAAAAAATACCGTTTTTTCATTACGAAATGTTTCACCAAATATGGTAAGTGTGCCGATTACTGTCCGCCAACGCAGCACCGTATCAATTCCCATATTAAAAAATAGTAACGACATACACATAATAATGTTCATCGCGAAGATAATAATTTTTTGATTTAAATTTCTCAGGGATTTCTAATTTTTGTTCATATAGAGTAAAAAGTCCTCAACATCCAAAAAAAGTTAGAGAATTAAAGGACAAAAAAACAAACTAATCTCATTAATTAACAAAATCTTCCATTAGGCATGCCATATGATATTTTTTATGCAAATTTGAAGACTTATAGCTCTAGTTAAAATATTTAGACATTTTACTCTGCGATGTTAATTGCCACCGTGGACAACTCAGTAAATATGTTGACAAGATAATATAATGAGACTTTTATTAGTTTAAGAAGCTATGTGCATATAGGTTGTAAAGTTGAATTGAAACATGAAGATTTATTTTATAGCATATTCTATAGTATATTCCTGAGCACACTTCATAAGTTAAAAGACTTTGCCATACTGAATGTTGTCGTATTTTAACAAAATTTTGCTATGTATGTGATATTAATTGATTAATTACCTCAACATTTGGTTAAAAGTTTCTAGCCTTTAAGCTGTTTTAACGTAATTTAACCGTGAGACTCTCAAAACAAAGGGAGTCAAAAAAAGATAGAAAAAGAAAAAAAATAGATTTATGAGGAAAAAAAACTAAGTCGTCGTGACTGACCTTTTGAGAAACTTTCTTAGTTTAATCTAGTAACTGTAATAAAATGAAATGATTATTTAGAGGGAAAATACTTTAGTGAAAAATGAAAAAAAAAACAAAACAATACTAAAATAATGATCTCTTTCAATGTTAAGCGAAAGTATATATTCCTTATTTGGTATCTATTTTTACATCTGTTAGTGTAATTCTCCAATATCACAGCAAACAATGAAAAAGCTGGAGCAAAAAAATAATCCCTAGCCCACAAGGTATATTGACGCATAACTATCCCTAACATTTAATATCAGATGACAAAGCATGAGGGGGTGTTTAATGTAATTCTTTTCTCAGATCTAATTTTTGTTAGATATTTTTTTAAAATAGGCAACTGGCACTTCACAATTGAACTTGAAAACACTATAGCACTTTGTATGTTGTATCCCAATGTAGTAACTATTAATTACGTTACGTGTTATTAACCCTAAACTCGGAACTTTTATTCCGTGAATCTTAGAAATAATTGCAGTGGATTTAATTAAATGAAAAAAAAGTAAATTTTGCGAAGCGTTTGAACTTGGTTGCCAAAGTTTTTTAAAATCTTTAAATAAGCCTCAGAAAGCGGACATGCTTAAAAATATGAAGAATTAGGTAAACCAAAGGAAGATACAGAAAAAACCGGTAGAATTAATTGGAAAATATTAGTGTCTCCTAAAGGAAATAGTAACAAGATCTAGTGATCGCGTCCTCAGGTCATTTATCCGTAGGAGTTGAAAAAGTTATAATTGTCTTTTTTCGTTAAAATTATTTTTTTTTTCTGCTTGTTATTAAAAGCTACGAAATCCATTATTAACTTGTATAAATTACCTAAAAAAATAATTTAACTTCGATCTATTCGAACATGTCCTAAGCATTACTCATCTATAGAAGATCTTTGTACAGAGAAAATAAAACGTATGATCTTACTACCAAAAGTTTAGATTTATAATCTATTAAAAACAATATCAAGGGATGCTTTTTTCTTTTAATATTCATGCTTATGCTAGAACATCTTAGAACATTATAATATTACTTAATAAATCTCTTGAAACTGCTGGCAGAAAAATTCAAAAATAGTTGTATTAGTGTGAATTTTATTGAGTGTAAGTCGACAAATAACAAAATTATATTGAGTAACAAAGAAACAATTTAGAATAGGAAAATAGTTAAGAGAAATAAAGTACGGCAAAATTTTTCTAATTTCTAATTGTTTTTGACTATAACATTTAGAGTACCAATATATTTTTGTCTTATTTTTGTTATTATTATTACTATTTAAGCCTCCTCGCAGTCAATAGAATAGATAGTTATATGACGAAAAAAAGCTAAGGATTTTAAAATCAAAGTCCTAAATGAGAAATCAAAATTAGAAATTAATTATTTGACAACATATTAGCTAATGCATTTTTTAATTACCAACATTAAATCCGAGATAGATTACAAAAATTGTAGATAGAGATTTAACATGTCCCCGAAATATGAAGCAACACTAAAATTATATCGTATGAATAAAAAAGAGGAAATATGTATTCTTGGATATTAGATTCATAAAAATACTTGGTGAATATTCTATCGTATCAAGTTTATATTAAGATGTCATACATACTTCTATATTTTGCAAAAATATATCAGATATTAATTTTAAATAAACATAAGCCCCTCAATGAAAATAAATTAAAAAGAAAATTATTAACTGTTATATCGTAAACATATCTACTGGTGCCATTTCTCGATCTAAATATTTTTTATAAGATAACCTCTAGACTTAACGAGATCCCACAAGGTTTCTTAATTAATTTGTTTTTTGTAAAGAAGATTTTGAATGTTTTTAATTATATTTCTGTCAAATATTTTTATATAAATATGCCAATATTTCAAGAAACAATAATTATTTAATGTAGAGAAGGTAGCCATCATTTTTTAACTTTTAAGGATTTCGAATAAACAAAAATACCAATCTCTAACTTGAGAAGACAAAATCTCAAAGATATTCATACTATGAAGCAGATTTTTAACTTCGTAGAGAAATTATATCTCTTTTTAACATTGATTTATGTCAGCTTTGCAAATGCAAGTGATTCAACTGTTTACAATTACTTAACAACCACCTATAACAACTATGCAGGAGAATTGACTGTATCTACATCTGTTACTATAGAAGGTAACATATTTGTTGGGAGAACTTCCATTACTTATTACTGGATCGTCACACCAAGCGTTGGAACGACAGTATATTCTACTATCGGTTCAGATGTGTCAGAAATTTCAACGTCAATGTATATTTCTTCAACAACAACTGTGAACTGGGGTACTACAGTGACCTATTATGTTATTTATACCCCGTTGGTTACAAGTTCGACCACAACTTCTTACACCACAAGTGTTTTAGGAACTGAAAGATCCACGACAGTTGAGGTAAATACTATTACGGGAGAAGATGGTATTGGAACTACAGTTAGTACTTATATCGTTCAACTTCCAAGTAACCTATTTTACACAACTACATATGCTACTGATTTTAACAGACTGGAACAGGAAACTTTTGATACAAGTTTAACAACTTACACTGGCGAAGATGATGGAGAAGAAACTGTTAAAACTATCTATTACGTCTCGGGTACAGTTCCTAACGTCTCAGCTTCATTTATTCCTTGGATTAATACTTACACAACATGGTTCAGAACTTCGTACTCAACAGAGGGAGATGGTGCAACTGCGGTAACGTATACCATAATTTCTATTTATGTGCCTTCTGTTGGTACCGTTTCTACTGTTCAGGTTCAAGGTACAGTTTACGGCACTGGTAAAAGTACTATTACATGGTCAACATCTGGTGGTGTTACTGTTGGTACAGATTACGTTGCTACATTTGATCTTACTTATTATGTACAGCTTCCATTTTATGATAAATATTCTACTCTCACAACAGTGAGCGGTACAGATACTGCCAGATATACATATAATACTTCTTATATTACTGCTGTAGGTGAAGATTTCTCCACTACTGTTACAACAGTTTATTATGTTGCTATTCCAGAAAATTTAGTCTATTTTACTACAACATCACCATGGTCCTTGAGTTATGATACAACTTCCGTGTATACAACAACAACAACTGGTACTGATGGACAGTTAACAACTGGTACTGTTTATTTGGTATATACTTTCAGAAGAGACGGTATTACAATTACTTCTGTTTGGACAAACACCTACACGACTTACTATAGTACTTCTACCTCATATTCAACAGGATTTTTAGGAATAAACACCTATACTACCACTTACTACTACATATATATTCCATTTTATGGTTACACAACAACAACAACTAGTTACAATACCATTGAAGGTGCAGATTCAACATATACATTTTCGACTTCTATTAGTTCTTCAACAGACGCATTTGGAAATGTCACAACCACCACAATATATTATGTCTATACCCCAAAGCGTTCTTTAGTGTATACTTCGACAACAAGAACTGCTATTTCAACTTCTAATACAATAACCATCAGTACCATATTAACTACCACTACTGATAATGATGGTAATGAAACAACAATAACAACTTATTATATCGCTATACCAACCAATTTTTACGTCACTACGACAACTCAGGAATGGAGTGGCTCCTATACTTTAACATTCTCACAAGGTTTAACTACAATAATCGATGGAAATGGATTTACTACGACAAAAACAATTTACTATGTTGAAACTCCAAGGAAGTCTGGTGTTTATACCACCACGTATTGGACCGGAACATATACTACAGTTTATTCTACTAGTACTTCACGTTATTTTGGGTTCAGTGGTATACTTCTTGGATTTTTCACTTCTACATTCTACTATGTCTACACGCCTGTCCGTACACTGGAATATACCTCTGATATAAAAGCTTGGGAATCTTCTTTTACGAGTACATCTGTTAGTTATACAACTATCATTGGAGCTGATCTTCAAGCAACTACTGAAACAGTCTACTTTTTATGGACCCCAGTCCGAACTGTTACTACTACTATCTATTCACAAGGTACATTCAGCGGAACCAATATCTCTACAATTTCTACTAGAACCGTATCAATTGGTTATAATGACTATTATTCATATCAAGTTGTGTTTTACGTCATAATTCCATCTGACGGTAAGTATAGCACAACGTTTACTAATTGGTTAAACACAAATGTTTCTACCTACAGTATGAGAACAACCACATTCGTAGATATATATGGTTCTACTACAACTGAAACAATTTATTACGTGTATACACCAACAATTGATCCAGTTATTAGTTATATTCCATGGACTGAATCATATACAAGCACAATTTCGAGTAGCACATACACAACTTTGGCTTATCTATTTGATTATTTAGCTTACTGGACTATGTCTGTTTATGTAGTACAGACTCCTATAAGGGGATCAACGTCTATTACGGCCGATCAATGGGATGAAGGAGTTTTGACTACATTCTCAACAAGAACTTTTACTACAGCGAATTTTGATGGAGAGGAAACTACTGTAACAGTATACTACGTTCATCACCCATACTATCAAACTACAACAACTTCATATTTGATTTGGGATTCAACATTTGTGTCTACAATCAATACTGAGACAGAAACAATTCTCGGTACGGATGGATTATACACTACTGAAACTATATATGTTGTTGCAAGTTCTTCTAATGCTTTATTAGAGACAATATTTACCAGCTGGTCTGGTAGTTATATTGATGTTTATTCAACTTCTGAAATCCCTGTTGGAACATTAACTAAATCAATATTCTACGTGAGAACCCCTTATGTCTCCCCTGAAATTATATATGATGCCTGGGGCTTTGATTATACAAGTACAGTTTATACAGAAGTCGTAACAAGTATCGGTTATTCGGAAACATTTTTTGGACAATGGACATACACCATCTATTATGTTGAAACTCCCGAAAGAGTAAGCACCACTACAAGCGCAACCGTGTGGAATAACAATTACGATACCACGTACTTCACGTTAGTGAGTACAACAACAAATGTAGATGGTGAGGCAGTTACTCTTACAATTTATTATGTTTTCACACAAGTAAGATCTACGATGTCAACAAGTTACACACACTGGGACAATTCAGAATCATCGATTTATTCAACGATAACTACTAAATTCACTAATGAAGACGGTTATGAAATTACTGAAACAATATATCTGATCTATACTCCGATTAGAAATATAACCTCAACAACTTATATCAGTTGGAGTGGTACGGATTCATCTGTATTCTCAACTGTAACAAAAACTTCAACAAATGAAAACGGTGAAGAATATACTGAAACCTTATATTATGTTTACACACCTGTTAAATCTGACAGCTCAACCTACACGGAAAGTAACATTTCAACAGAAGAAACTTCCGCTAATTCATTAACCACCTCGACTTACACTACTACCGACTCCGATGGAAATGCTACTACAGGAACTACCACGTTCACTGTCAATACTTCTACTGAAACTTCTACCGAAGACTCTACCGACGACTCTACTGAAGGCTCTCTAACCACCTCGACTTACACCACCACCGACTCCGATGGCCAAGTCAGCACCGGTACCACGACCTTCACCGTCGACACTTCGTCTGAAGGCTCTCTAACCACCTCGACCTACACCACCACCGACTCTGATGGTCAACTAACCACCGGCACCACGACCTTCACCGTCGACACTTCGTCCGAAGGCTCTCTAACCACCTCGACTTACACCACTACTGGTTCTGATGGTCAACTAACCACCGGTACTACTACTTACCCAGTCAACACTTCGTCTGAAGGCTCTCTAACCACC
>PPKD02000021.1:0-245327 GCA_003705985.2 Tetrapisispora namnaoensis | reverse complement strand
GGAAGAAAATATTGCAAAGAAAAAGGCAGCCAAAGAAGCAAAGAAAGAGCGTAAACTTGCTAGAAGAGAACAAAGAAAAGCACAGGAAGGACAGGACAAAACTACACAGTTACATGAAGAAAGTGAGAGCGATAGTGATAGCGATAGTGATAGCGATAGTGATGAAACAAATTATCAGGATGTGCCTGAGGATATTGATAGCGATTTGTATAGCGAAGTAGATGAGTAGTTTTAAGTAAATTAAAAGTTCTGGATGGCAATATTTTATCGTTGTAATGCCCTTTAAGTTACCTTTAACATCATAAAATGCCAATATATATAATATATTTTATATTGAAAATGTATATGAATATATTTAGTAATTAAATATTATAATATTATTAGGCCTTGGTTAACACCATACACCCTCATGCTGTAAATGTTTGAGCTTAATATATAGCGTCATGTAATGGGCAAAAGTTTAAGTTAGTTGGAGCTGGATCCTCGCCATGTGAATCTTTAAAATTTTTGGTTTTTTTCTTAATCCAGGACTTTATGCATTTATAATGGAAAACACAAAGACATGCTAGTCTTGCAATTTTTTCACCAGGTCCCATAGTTTCAAAACATATTGGACACTCCTCATATTCTTCCTCTATCTCATCTGTTAGTTTTTCTTTAACTATTAGTACCAACATTTTATTATTATAACCATTTTTGAATGGTGACGATTTCCCAACGTTACCGTTTTCTAGATGTTGCTGGTATTTAGAAGCATTCTGTATACATTCTTCTACGTGAGAAGTTCTCTCAATCTCGTTTCGGTAAGTCAATAAATCTTGGTAGCATATTGGACAATGAGTGATATCTTTATTTTCCGAAACATCTATATTGGAGTTCACCATATTTTGGGTTTGTAAGGTAGATATGGAATTAGTGTCACTATGATTAATGGACCTATCTCTTATACTCTCTGTTTCATTTGTTGGCGACTGTATATTATTTTCCTCTGCATTTTCCCCATTTATCTCACATGGTTCCTCAATATAAGCGGAGCATTCTGCATTATATGTTGTACTTTGACTCTGAGGCATGAATGAGCTTACAAGTTTACCATTTGAGGCTAATATTAAATTCTTCGATGAAAGAGTTGTATGGCAACTTTTGCATGTTCGATAGGGTGGAAATTGTTTTTCATTTGGCCATCTTTTTATTACTTTTATTCTTTTCGATTGATAGTTTACAAAATTATCACAGCAGTCGGCACAAAATATACAGCCACAGCACCTACAATGGTGTTTGCGATTTAAAAATGTAAACTTGGTGTTGCAGTTCAAACAGTTATGGAGGTCCTCATCAGGCTGCCAGTGAGCAAAATTATTAATATACCTTGGATTAAGATCAGAATTATCCTCAGATGTCATTGATTATTGCTTTTAATTGAATTAACTTTCCAAAGTACCACACATTTAATATGTGGTTCTCCCAAATATAAGTCAACCTAACAATAAATATATTGAAAATATAATATTATGACTGTGTTAGAAATTCTAAATAGAATTTGTGAATATATATATATGATTTTTAAATGAATAAACAATAAGTTTGTTAATAATATATATTATCTCATCTCTTAATTTTTTTTATTTGTATTTCCAAAATTCGTTACCAGATATAATTATAACAATTGTACAGCCTCTCGTTATCGGCAAAATTAATTTTATCTATATAAAAGAGAAAGAAAAGATCATACTGAAATCTTCGTTTATATATATAGTTATAGTTGGATTAAATATATTTATGAACCCCAATAAGCCAATATAGTGCAATAACTAATTGTACCTTTTAAGTTCATTAAGAAAGCCTATCAAATACATTCTATTTTTTAACTAGTTTATGAGTACAATTGTGGAAGTCAAGTTAAAGAGCTCTTTACTTGATAAAGTTTATTCATACTTTCAAAAATATATTTCGAGTTTCCACCTTCGTTTGCTGCTTTTTTGCTTTATCTTTTATGTATCAGATTAATTTTGAGCAATAATTTAAAATCGAAAGGCCATTATAAAGATTTTAAGTTATGACTCAAGTATTATTTAACTATTAACTATCATAAGTATATGGAAATTCTGTCTATTTTGCACACGTATTGATAATAGTTACTGTCAATCGTTCTCTAGATGTACTAACGATTTTATTATTAATTTGAGATAATTGATTGAATTAAAGAATGTTCTATTTTATAGTTGAAACTTTGGGTTTAAATATCCGCAAAGAACATTTATTTATGTTCGGGAATGTGATTAGTTCATATCCACTCCTCTAAATTGGACATATTTTAGTTCTAGATTGGTGACTTGTTAGGCTATTAACGTATATATTATCTGCAAACATCATTCAACAACTTAAATTCTTAGACTTTTCGAAGTTAATAATTTGTAATAGCACAAGAAAACTCTGTAGGTTGTGTAAAACCATTATGATCGAATAAATGAAACTTACTGATGCATTCTCATTGTGTTTAAAGCAGACAGTATCTCTAAATATTTTATGACATCCTTCCGAACACCTATTTTAGTAATATAAGTAAATTAACTTTACAAAATTTCTACGATCCAATTAAGCAGCCTTAATTCTTAACTTTCATAATTAAGAATATTAATTTTATATTTTATCTCAGATACATATATAACCTTAAGAGGCTTTATTTTAAAAAAATTGCCAGTTAACTTGATGACATTGTTTGAGTAACATTTCCTAGCATACATGTAATAGATATTTTTTTAATAAGAAGAAAGAATTGGCGTTTATTATATTCTAGTAGCATGAATTTACTAAAATCATCATGGGTCATTACAGATACTATTAATTACAAGTGTTTCTATGACTTCCAGAATGTAATTGGAAAGAAATTATCAAATATTCCTATTAACAAAAAGAATAGGCATCTGATGCAGGGTTCGCATTTACTTTATTTCAATTCATCTTATTCAAATTTAGACCAGGATGGGTATTTCGATAGTCAATCACCTTCAAAGTTGTTAAATGAGCCCAGTTTGAAATTTAAAAGAAGGCTTTGGTCAAAAGGTGATATAACATTTAAAAAGCAACTGGAATATGGAGGGGTATATACTTGCTTTGAATCAATTAAATACTGTAAAAAAATTAAAGATAATTATTATGTTGGAATTGAGAGATTTATCAAACCTGCTCGAAGTTCCACTTGCATCGCACCAAACTATGATAATGACTATTGTATAAAAGAAATGAGGTGGATTACTTATACAAACTCTCTACCGGTAATTCATAAAGTAAAAGAAACCATCAACAGCTCATCACTTAAACATATAGCAGGATTTAAACTTCAAGATATGGATATTGTTCGATACGGTCAACTGACTTTGAATCCTCATCGAATTCATTGGGACAGAAATTATAGTTGCAATATCGAAAAATATGATAATATTATAGCACAAGGTCCATTGATAGTTCAGATATTGGTTGATCTATTCAATAAACATTATCAGCATTTACAATATCAGATTAAGAACATCAATTATAAGAACACAAACTATCTTTATCCTGATATCACGACATCCGTATTGCTTCATCAACGAGAACCAGGTGTATTTAGCTTATATCTTACGGACAAAAAAGCAGGAATCCTATTTGCATCAATGTCATTGAGTGTCTATGTTTAATAATGTAAAAAATAATAATTAATAAGAACATGCCTTTCTTGGCCAGTTTTTTATAGGTCAATCTTGCACTTAAAATTATATAGCTGTACCAAATTTTCAAGACTGTATATCTTTTTTAAATCTTCAAGGCTGCTTATCTGAAAAATAAAAGCTTCATATATAAAATGCATAGTTGTTGGTTGGATTGCGAAGGCAAATCTAATCTATGTAATTTAGCAATACTGAACAAGATTGATATATCTTAAGCAATCTGAGATGATGATCTATGTATCACGTCAATTGCCCATCAGGGTATATATCGGGAAGATGCATTTACCCAAACCAATGAGGATGCTCTCTAATTATCCAATTTTAAGTAATAGTTTTAACAAGTATTCCCAAGAAAGGCAGAAGTTGGAGGAAGAGATGAAGTCTCCTAATAGGATCATTCGCTGGGGCGCAATTGCTCGTTCTGACCAATTTAAAAAAGGACTAACCAAATACCTTGTTGGATTGTACGCTGTATTTCTGATATTTGGCATAAATCGAATAAATAAACTGTATTCGAAAGAAAAGGAGCTTGAAGAATTGAAAGAGAAAAAGAAGTATGGGAACATAAGTGATTATGAGACTACCAAACTAAAATATTTAAGTGAACCAAGACAAATGAGAACAAGGGACATTCTGAAGTTGGAGAAATACCATGAGCTGGAAGAGCAATGCCACGAAAAAAACTGCAAGTTTAATGGTAATAAGTACATCAACACCGACTTTTGTGAGAACCATATCAACCCAAACGTTCAGCCGGCAAGGGATACTACAGAATTCTATGACGAAAAAGCTTCCGAATACGATTCGCAAGTCAACTTTGAAGAAAAGATGATATTCATGGGTCGCCGCCGTAAGTGGGTCATGCAACATTGCCATGGAGATGTTCTGGAAGTCTCATGCGGCACTGGTCGTAATATCAAATACTTGAACCCGGAGAAGGTGAATTCCATCACGTATATCGATGCGTCTAAAAAGATGATCGAACGCACCCGTGAAAAGTTCAAAGAGCACTTCCCCTCCTTCAAGAATGTGGCTTTCGTATGCGGCAAAGCAGAAGATTTAACAACCTTGAACGGAAGTGACTCTGAAGTACGATATGACACAATTGTCGAGACCTTCGGTCTGTGCTCCCACGAGGACCCTGTAGCAGCATTGAACAATTTTGCCAAGCTGCTAAAACCTGGGGGTCGTATTGTCTTATTGGAGCACGGCCGTGGCTCATATGGCTTCGTCAACGACGTTCTCGACACTCGCGCGGAAAAACGTCTCCACACCTGGGGCTGCCGCTGGAATCTCGACATCGGCGAGTTGCTAGATGACTCAACCCTCGACGTAGTGCAAGAAAAGCGAGTCCACCTCGGAACCACCTGGTGCATCGTTGCTAAGCGTAAGGACGACTCCCTGCGCAACGACGAGCTCACCTTCCTTGACAAATATGTGCGCTCTGGGCTTCACACAAAACTCGACAACCTCCCCAAAGACTAACTTCACGTTTTTGTGTCCTCTTGTTCCAACAGCCCCCACGTTGCCGTGACCAACGACCACTGCCTCCGCCACCGACCTGGCGAGTATTCGCACACCCACACACCGCGCCATCAACCGACACGCCTTATCGCCCGCCCTGCTCCCTATGACTGATTCCCATGCTCCTTTTCCGCCAACACATGAGATAAACGAAAAGATGAGTAATCTCCACCTCTCCTTTACTTTCGGCCCGTGTATGACTGATTTTGTCTCCGCATGCGCGCGTCTTCTCTGCCTCGTTTCTTTTGCCGCCAGTGCGCAGGATTGCACGGAAGCGACAGAAAATGCAGATTCTTCAATGAAAACCGCTTGCAGAGTGTGCTATTAGTCAACCGGCGATGATGACCAAGAATCGGGTCATTTGGTTTTGTGGCAGGAAAATTTTTCTTTCTTTTTTGTTGGTTTGTCAGGGGGTTTGTCACGGTTGTGCAACGCAAATTAAGGGGAAATCGGTGGGCGGTGGCGGTTAAATTTTTAGACTTGTAAATATAGGTATATAAGTAAAGTATTTTTTGTGTTTGGAAGCTGGGTGGAGGTGTTGTTTGCGGTGAGGTTTGGAGCAGAAACGGCAGCATCGCAGCGTGAGTAGTAGCATCAGGTTCACTGGTTGAAAGCTATCCCGCAGTTGTTATATAGGCCTCCGTCAATCCCCAGCTCTGTCTGCTCTGTGAGCGTGTAGTGGACCAGGCTTCGATCAGGAAGAAAAGTTATAGGTTTGTCGTGACCGTCCAGTTAGTTGTGGTCGTGTTGGTTTGTTTTTTGTTTAGTTTTGTTTTCGGATTTTGAGATAAGTTTGCTATTGGACGATGTGGAAGATGTTTCATCATGTCGTCGTTATTGTTTAGAGCCTGCAGGCATAGTTCTCTAGCTTAAAGTACATATTTTGTTGTGCTTTCGAGAAACAAGGGCCGCAAGGGCAAAGAAGATCATTGGGAAGAACATACAGTCCCTGAACATTGTGATATTAAAGTGTAATAACCGAACGGGACTATCACGGCAGTAAGGAATAGACTCAAGTCGCAAGAATAATAATATACGGAAGTAAAGGCATCATGAAGAATCTTACACAAAACGGAATATTGCACTGTTATCAGACACCCACTTATAGCGATATAGATGACACAGAGTGCTCTCAAGAAAATACCCTATTAGACCTCAATTTGGAGAATGTCGTGTACATAAACCAAGCTGTCGACACAGTTCATGCTATAAATGCAAATTTCAACGGCAAGCAGCCAATAGAGAAGAAAAAACTAAAAATATTCATTAAGGAGATTATCAGGAGAACTAACTCAAAAAATGTTAATGTCATTACCATAGGTCATGCATTGCAATATTTGAACAGGTTCTATATGCGCCTTGAGGATAGTTTTGCATCGGTCGCTAAAAGACCACAATTTACATTTTGCATCAAAAGAATTCTTATTATTTGTCTTGTTTTGGCAAATAAGTTTCTCGTTGACGAAAATTATGTCCTCTCCACTTGGAGTTTAATCACTGGCTTGTCTCTCAAAGACTTGAGACTTATGGAAATTTTTGTTCTAAAAACTCTGGACTACAATTTATTTTCCTTGGAAACGACAATTAATGATAAGAAAAGATCATCAAAATTAGCCATAAAGGAGAATTTGGATCTCATGATAAAGACAAAGAAAATCCACTCATAGATAATTAAAGAAATTCTACATTTGTTTACATAATCGGATTATAAGTACATATACATATATACAGTATTTTAAAAATATCATTTATTGATAGATGAATTTATTTAGCAACTCATTAGATGGAATGATATAATACATAATCGATGGTGTGACAAAACCCAAGAGGCATCCAAGTACTTTCTCAAAGAACGTATGATAGTATACGGCGGTTATACAAAGTAGCCCAAACCAAATGATTAACACGCTCACAATCAATCCAATGGCAACTTTATAAAACATGGTTAATTCGGCCTCCAATGTTTCTGTGTTGATTCTTATATACAATTTATAAAGTTCACACCATAGAATTAGACTTATTGTAATTAAGAAGCAAAAATGACCACTGATGTCAAAACCACCCTCCCATTTACCTTTATTTGATCTACATGTCTCAGAAAAGACTGTCCCACTTCCGTCATCACAAGATCCACCGGTGAGAATAAACAATGCATCAATAAAGAAAAATATTACAAATAAAGAAGCGATTTTAATACAATACTTGAAGAAATACTGCTTAAATATATAATGGTTGGCTCTGTCAGTATACTGAGTTACTCTTGTATGAAATCTTATTGGCACCTCATCAATTGTAGGAAGTAATTCCCTGGCATTTATTGTTTCAAAATGTAAATGCAAATAAAATATTAAACAAAACAGCAGAAACCATACCAAATTACCATTGTAAGCAAATATTTGATTGATTATGTTTTTAGAATTCAAAATGTAGAAATTATTTTTGTGTGATTCCAAAATCTCACCTCCTAGCAGCAAATGAATGAATTCACCGGGTATTAAAACACATATGTATGAAAAGCATACAATGAATAATGGGAAATGATGTTTATAGAAATGTCTAATCTTATTAATAATCTGTTCCATCCCCAGAACTATAGTTATTGAACTTCTAATTGTATAGTAGTTGGCCAATTTCCCCCTTTACCAAAATGGTATTCAATAAATGAAATTAAAAATAAATCATCCACTGCACTTTGTAGAATATATTATAAGCTCTATATTGATCTAGTGTAAACAATATCAAAGAACAAAAATTTGCTTAAGACCTATTACTACCAATTTCCATAATCTCGTTTAGCGGAATATTTAACATCGTTAAATAATATAAAAAATGTTAAACTTATCATAAACGTTTAAAGTTTCTTACAATTTATTAAGCCTTTGTTTTAAAATTGAAGAAAGTTAACGTGTTAATAAATGCTAATTTAGATTATTTTAAATCAATTGATTAAAGTTGTTCTTTATTTGTCTGTGGAAGAAACTGTTTGGAAAACAACCAGAGTTAATATAGGGTTAGAATGGCTATTCAATTTTATTCTGAAGAAATCGGTCTTCCTAAAACTGACCCTAAACTATGGAGATTACGTACTGATGAACTTGGAAGGGAAAGTTGGGAATATTTGAAGGAAGGAGAAGATTATAAGGATGACGAACAATCTACTTACACGAAATGGCTATTACAAGTTCCAGATTTTCCAACTCCAAAGCCAGCTGTAGACAGTACTTCTAAAAAATTCAAAGCTGAAAACGCTTGTCATAATGGTGCTTCTTTCTATAAATTACTTCAAGATCCTAAATCAGGTATTTTCCCATGTCAATATAAAGGTCCAATGTTTATGACAATTGGTTATATCGCTGTTAATTATATTGCAGGCATTGAAATACCTGAACATGAAAGAATTGAAATGATCAGATATATTGTTAATACGTCTCATCCAGTAGATGGAGGCTGGGGTCTGCACTCTGTCGATAAAAGTACCGTGTTTGGAACTGCATTGAACTACGTTAACTTGCGTTTACTTGGTTTGTCAAAGGATCATCCAGTGTGTCGTAAAGCAAGAGATACTCTAATGAAGTTAGGAGGTGCACTTGGTGCTCCACATTGGGGTAAAATTTGGTTAAGTACTTTAAACCTATATAAATGGGAAGGTGTCAACCCTGCTCCACCTGAAACCTGGTTATTGCCATATTCTTTACCAATTCATCCTGGGAGATGGTGGGTTCACACTAGAGGTGTTTACATTCCAGTCAGTTATCTTTCTTTAACAAAATACACTTGTGAACTAACTCCTCTTTTAGCTGAGATTAGAACAGAAATTTATACTAAACCATTTGAAAACATTGACTTTTCTAAACACAGGAATACAGTATGCGGTGTGGATCTATATTACCCACATTCTAAAGTGTTGAATATAGCAAATGATTGTTTAGTATTTTACGAGAATTATATTAGACCAAAATGGGTTTATGAAAAGTCTAGAAATACTGTCTATGATTTAATTAAAAAAGAAATTGCAAATACTGACTATCTATGTATTGCGCCAGTCAACCAAGCATTTTGTGCTTTAGTAACGTTTATTGAAGAAGGTCGTGATTCTAAAGAGTTTAAGAGATTTCAATATAGAATGAAGGATGCTCTTTTCCATGGTCCTCAAGGTATGACAGTTATGGGTACCAATGGTGCACAAGTATGGGATTGTGCTTTTTTTATTCAATACTTTTTTGTAGCTGGACTAGCTGAGAAACCTGAATTTTATGATGCTATAACTGCTGCCTATAGGTTCTTATGTCGTTCGCAATTTGATACAGAGTGTGTTCCTGGAAGTTTTAGAGATAAGAGAGTAGGCGCTTGGGGATTTTCGACTAAAACACAAGGTTACACAGTTTCTGATTGTACAGCTGAGTCAATCAAGGCAATTATTATGGTCAGAAATTCTTCTACATTTTCCAAAATTCATGATGAATTTTCTGATGAAAGACTTTATAAAGGTATTGATATACTAATGGGTTTACAAAATCTTGGATCTTTTGAATACGGTTCGTTTGCAACATATGAAAAAATTAAAGCGCCATTGATGTTGGAAGCATTGAACCCAGCCGAAGTATTCGGTAACATTATGGTTGAATATCCATATGTCGAATGTACAGACTCTTCTGTCTTGGGTTTGACCTATTTCCATAAGCATTACGACTATAAAAAAGAAGCAATATCTAAACGTATTAAACTTGCGGTTGATTATATCAAGTCATGCCAACAAAAAGACGGTAGTTGGTATGGGTGTTGGGGTATTTGTTTTACATATGCTGGTATGTTTGCTATGGAGGCACTGGAGACTGTAGGTGAAACATATGAAAATTCGGAAACTGTTCGCAAGGGTTGCGACTTTTTGGTAAGTAAACAAATGGAAGATGGTGGTTGGAGTGAATCTATGAAATCAAGTGAATTACATACTTATGTCCCTAGTGATAAGTCATTAGTAGTACAGACTGCATGGGTATTAGTAGCACTCTTATTAGCCAAATATCCTCACAAGGATGTTATTGATAGAGGTATTCAGTTACTTAAAAGTAGACAACAACCATCTGGTGAATGGAAATTTGAGGAAGTTGAAGGTGTCTTTAATCATTCTTGTGCAATTGAATACCAAAGTTATAGATTTTTATTTCCAATTAAAGCACTAGGTTTATACACTAAAAGATACGGTGAAGATTCTATTTAAAATTCTATAAAATATTTAAAAAATTATTTTGTTGATGTATTAATATAAAAAATTTGTTTCAAATGTATTATAAATACAGGTAACAATTATATAAATGATTAAAGATAAAATTAATCGATATATTCATTAACAATTAATTTATATCATTGTTTTGTTTGAATTTTTCCCAATTTTTACTCAAGATACTGAACACATTTTCTGCCAACATTCTCGATTCAGTGTCAAGATCATTAGGCAATTTATCAGGGTGAGTTTTTGAAACAGCTTTCATATATGTTAGTTTGACTTTCTTCGGTAAAACTAGGTCGGAACTTGCAACTGGCTTCCATTGTGTCCATTTAATAATGACTTGTAAATTACTTAAAAGGTAGCGAATGTCATCGTCCTTTCCTGCAGTCCAAGTATTGATCTTCTGTTCGACAACATCATATAGAGCTTCCTTTTCTGCTTCATACATCTCAGTCTTTTTATTTTGTTCCTGTACTTTTTTCAAATTATTTGAGGATTGAATAGATGTGTTACCTATAATACTTGGCTTAGGAGTTGATGTCTTAGACTTTTCATTAGATATTTTTTTAGTAGGTTTATTATAAACTTCTGGATTCAAGATTTTTTGGCATCTTCTCTTACCGGCCATGATTTTATCATTAAATACATTATTTTCAATTAAAAGTTGATAAGTATCGAATGCTTGTTGGTAATTTTCAATGTGTTCAAAAGCTTCTGCACGCCTTACAACCAACTTGGACCATATTTCCTTATATGACTTAGAAGGTGCAGAATTTTGAATACTAATATCCCATAATTTGTTATCTTTTGGAAAAAATTCTAAAGCAGAAGTGGAATATGTAACCATTGATTTATAGTCACCTGTTTTTAGAAGAGATGCAAGTAAGTTAGAGCATGCGATTATTCTTAATGGATGCAATTTTGGTAAACTATTTAGAGATTTTTTGTATTGTTCAGTGGCAGATATATAATCACCTTTCTTGTAATATTCAGCACCACGCTCCTTGTATTCATTGTAACCTGATAATTCTATTTGGCTAATGGAAATAGCTGGAATAGTAGCTTGTGGAGACATAGATGATGAATAATTACTCTCTATATTATTGTTTTCGATTCCAAAATCTAACAATGTGTTATTTTCTATTACTTTATTATTAGTTTCTGACTGTTCATCAGATGCTATGGATACATCCATAGGTGATTCATCTATTAATAGTTTATTGTCAATATCGCCTATCAAATCGGTTTCTATAACATTTGATGAACTTGTAGGAAATCTGGATTTGTAGGCCGGACCCCGTTCTATTTTATCATTAAAGCTAAGCGGGATTGATATAGATCCAGAGATTGAATTTTCACGTTTAGAAAAATTTCTGTAGTTATTAGAGCTGAAGTCTGTATTCCTAAATAACCTATCATCTTCGTCATGGTTTACAGTCCAATCATCAATTAATTGCTTACTCTTATCAATAAAACTTGAAAATAGGCTATTTTCAGATCTTCGGCTCTCTAATGATTTATTTTTTGATGAGATTCTTTGGTTAGCGTAGGGTGAAGACATTTGAGATTTAGCTTGTTTTGAAATTACTTCATCATAAAGAATTCCCCTGTCAAAGGATGTGACTGCTTCCTCTATTGACATACCTAATGACATTAATTTTGCTATTTCCATATCTTTCACCTCATCTACAATAACCTCTTTTTCTTTGGTGGAGTTAACTTTTTCGTTTATGTTGTTGTATTGCATAATATCGATAGTTGCTGGGGATATTGATGGCGTTGATTCAAACATAGCCATTACATCGTCTAAATCGTCCCGTTTATTTTGGGTAGCATGTTGTTCATTATTTAAATTAGTTGGTAACTTCGTAGTACTAAACAAATCGTCAAAATCCTCAAGTAAGCTGTTACTGTTACTGGACTTCCTTTGCGGCACATTTGAAATAGTGTCTGTTAGGCTAACGTCTTTTAATTTAGGTTGCAGTATATTTGAACTTTGATTTTTATTGTTCTTATTATTTTGTAATAACTCGTTCAATGAAATGTTTTTATTGTTGGTATTAGACTGTTCTGTCCTTGAATTTTCATTTTGGCTTGGGCCTTTCTTGAAGCTCGTCAATAAATCAGCAAAAGGGTCAGCCATATTATCAGTAAAATTTTCTTCAGTTCTGTTCGTTCCAAAGAGTAGTATCACAAAAATTAAAGTTCCCTATCTTTTAATAATTGAGCGATGAATAGAAATTTTTCTGAACTAATCTTGGCATACGTATATGTAATTATTTTTCAGTTTGTAATGTTAGCAACTATTAAGTTTTGAAAATTTCGGACCCTATAATTTTCTTGTGCAACTAGTATTGTAATCTCTTAAATAAATTTGATTTTTGTAATATGTAAAAATGATTTATTATAAATCTTAAATTAACTAGTATATATAGTTAGATATTGTATGCAAAAAGAAAATGAGTCAAAACCTTTAAATTTGTAAGTAAAATTAGTACAAATTAAAAATGCTTCGAAAAATGGATATATATGTGTATGTATAATGTTACATGGAAAAATTGTAATGGGTTAAAGCGGTTCATTCCTTTTCCCGGAAGCCCCTATATTGAACTGTAAGTTGTTGTTATAGTTTTCTGATAATTGGCCCATTATTTCGAGATTCTTGTTTTTCTTATTAATATCTATCAAAGTATCATTTAAAATAATTACACTCTGGTTCAATCTTTCTATGTTTTTGATTATTCTATCAAGAATACTTATTTGAACTTGTTCATATGGATTATTCATATTTTCGCCTGCCATTTTGTAACGCTAATCTTGAGTATTGACTAGAACCCAATGTAAACGACGTTGTCCAACTAACATGAAATATATATATATGTATGTGAATATAAAACAGACACACATAAACGTATCGCGGTTATTATTGTAACCATTGTGGTTGTTGTTATTATTGCCATCGGCTTTGTTAGCTTATTTCGAAAAGAAAAACAAAAAAGGCATTTAAAATGCCGGGTAATGCACTTTTAAAGGAAGGTAACAGCGAACACGACATACGTGCGAAACCATTTCGAAAAAATTAATATACTGGCGAGATAGGCTAATTAATTGATTATTAGATTTTAAATTATACATTGACGTAACTTGTAATGGGGAATTTCAATTGTGCAGCAGCGTAATGTTTTTTTTTTCTTTTTTATCGCAATTTTGTGAATTGAAAATCAATAGGTTCATTTTTATAGTTTGGGTAACTTTCGTACACTCGAAAATAACACCAAAAAAGGCATCTGTTTATGTATATGGATAGACAAAAAAGACGAAGCAAAAACGGGAACGAAATTTTGTTCCGTTATTCCGTTTAATTAGGTATTGCAATAAAATGCCATGTATAATTCATTTAGCTTTTTATTGTAAACTTTAAACTTTCAAACGTGAAGAACAAGTTGTCGGATTCACCTTAGTTTAATATGACTAGATACACTTATTTAACTTTTATAACGTAATATTAAGTTGCAATTGTGGTTCTTCTCGCTTATTTTACTGTCAGAATTGTCAACACTTCTAGCATGTTCTCTCAGTTGATTTTGTCGCGCATCGTATTTCTGGCGGCAATTTTAGCTAAATTCTTGTTAGATATTAAAATCAAAGACATTGAATAGTTTACTTTCCATATAATACTTATTAACGGTAAGTACTTTAAAGCATCAGCTTTTCTTTTGTATTTTTGACTTCAGGTGCATAGGTCTGAAAGTGCTCTTCATTCAGTCAATGATCTTTTGAAATATACTAAAAGCGAATCTCTCATAACCGGTCATTACAATTGCTATAATAATAATAGTATAAATATTCATTTATACATATACACTGGATCCAAGCTGCTGAGAACTGTTCCTCTGAAACTCGACTGGAAGCTGTGGTAAGTACCTTTAGAAGAGTTTTCATAGATTATACAATTGTTTAAAATGGAGTCTATTGATATCCAGAATAGGTCTTTTGTAGTTCGTTGGGTGAAATGTTCCGTTGGCGATA
The DNA here is from genome assembly GCA_003705985.2 of Tetrapisispora namnaoensis. Classification (NCBI taxonomy): domain Eukaryota; kingdom Fungi; phylum Ascomycota; class Saccharomycetes; order Saccharomycetales; family Saccharomycetaceae; genus Tetrapisispora; species Tetrapisispora namnaoensis. The sequence goes on along the minus strand of PPKD02000021.1, from coordinate 230,840 downwards.
TTGTTAATTATCAAATCAAGCCATTGAAAAAATCAATTGATGTAAACGTCTATAAAAAAGTGAGAAACAACAATGAAGATAGTGATCACGGTACATTTTATAATGAGAATGCTGTTGGAAACTCATCAAATCCAAACATACATATTGTTAATGATTTAAAGGATTCGTTTGCTAAACATTCGAATTCGACATTAACTTCATCTCAAATTAAACAAGATGATTCTACACAAACAACATCTGATAATAATTTAAGATCACGAAACCACAGCGAATCGTCAACAAGCAATTTAAGTAATAACGACAGTAATTCAAGTTTGAATGAGATAAATCATCTAAATGCCTCAAAACCACGTAGGTCATTGAGTTTAAATAATATGAAACAACAATCGAAAACAGCATCATTAACTGAAAAATTAACCAACTCAGGTTATACTTTGGTTAAAAATATAGGCCATCTTCAGGGCAACTTATTAGTTCAAGATAATATTAAAGTTTCAACAAAATCAAATAATGAAGACTTCTACTTCATATTTGTTTTTGATAACACACAATCGAAAAATATTAAAAAGAGAATTTTATTTAATATGTCATTGCAATCTGTGAAAAAGGAAAAATTTGTGCCTGTTAAATCACTAATTAATCCATCAGATTCTCCAACAACCTTAAATAGCAAGCAAACTTTAAATGCATCTGTATCAAATACAATTTCTGATATTGCTCTAACAGTTGGTCAAGGTAGATATTTACAAGGTTATCTATTGAAGAAGAGGAGAAAAAGGTTACAAGGATTCAGAAAAAGATTTTTCTCTCTTGATTTTAAATATGGAACATTGTCATATTATATGAATGATCATAACCAATCATTCAGAGGTGAAATTTTGGTAAACTTATCCACTGTTAGTGCAAACAAAAAGGATAATCTGATTATAATAGATTCTGGTATGGAAATTTGGGCGTTAAAAGCTACATCTATCAAATCCTGGGAAACATGGGTAACTGCCTTCCAATCTTGTTTTGATAATGAAAAAAAACAAGTTGCTAGTTCTATGAAAAATCCTCTGAAAAGAAATTCAAATAGTAAAATAATGACGAATGTTCATGATAGCGAAAGATGCGAATTTACTACAAGAGATAATAATAAAAGTATTTTACAAGAAAGAGAATATCATGAGTTACAAGATACGAGTTTTAGTCAATTAAAAAAACAATTTTTTGAATTGAGAAATGGAATTCAAAAATGTAAAGATGAATCTAAACTATATGTCAAAATATCTCACCAAGTAGCAAATGTCCCTCCTAACGACAATAATTATTTATTTAGCCAATTACAAGAATTAGAAAAGTTAGCAAATTCATGTATTACAAATATTAACACTAATGATCAAAACTTTGATAACACTCTACAAAAAAAGACTTCAATTAATAAAATTAAATCTTCAAATGAATTAGATAGATTATCCGCCATTTCAGCATATAGTGATGATGAGTTTTTTGATGCTGAAGACATTGGAAACAGAGTTATCATTTTGCCAGATGAACAGATTGAATTGGATCATGAGCTTCCAATAAAAGCTACTGATCTAACAAGACATGACTCCGATGATGATACTGATAAATTTAATCAATACTCTTTAAGTGATGAAGATTCAATCAAGGGATTTTCTGAGCCGATGAGTTTTGAAGCAAATGACTCCAAGAAAATTATAAAACTAAAGGACAGCAAGGATGACCTATATCCTCTACCGTTGAAAAATTATATTAATCGTCGTAATGATATTTCTGTATCTTCAACATCTCCTCCTAGTTTATTGTCCTTTTTAAGGAAAAATGTTGGTAAAGATTTGAGTTCAGTTGTTATGCCAATTAGTGCAAATGAACCGCATTCTATTTTACAAACATTAGCAGAATCATTTGAGTATGCGGATATTCTATCTAATATATCAACGTTAAACTCAACATTTCAACCATTATCCGTAGTGTCTTCTTTTGCAGTTTCAGCACTGTCGATTTATAGAGATAAAACTAGGGCTTTAAGAAAACCGTTTAACCCTCTTTTAGGTGAAACCTTTGAATATATAAGTGACATTCAACAATTTCGGTTGATCTCTGAAAAAGTTTCGCATAAACCTCAAATATTTGTATTCCATGTAGAACATGAAGACTGGGAATGTAATTATACAGTATCTCCAGTCCAAACATTTTGGGGTAAATCAGTTGAGTTGAATAATGAAGGTATCGTAAAACTTAAATTGAAAAAATCAGGTGAGATTTTAGAATGGGCCCAACCTACGGCAATGCTAAAGAATTTAATTGCTGGTGAAAAATATATTGAACCTATTAATGAATTTAAAATTGTATCCTCAAATGGTGGCCATTCGAAAGTAATTTTCCGTGGTTCTAGTATGTTTAGTGGTAGATCGGAGGAATTGACTGTTAATGTTAGTCCTTCTTCGAAGGAAAAACTTTATACCAAAGAAACAATTACTGGAAAATGGACAACATCTTTAATTGATAAAAAGTCAAATAAAGTATTATGGGAAGTTAAAGACCTCCTTTCTGATTCAAAAAATAAGTACGGCTTTACCAAGTTTGCAGCAAATTTAAATGAAATCACAAGCATCGAAGAGGGATCAATACCTCCAACCGATTCAAGAATGAGACCAGACATGAGGGCTTATGAAGATGGTGAGCTTGATCGAGCAGAATCTTTAAAACTGAAATTAGAACAAAGGCAACGTGATAGAAGAATTGCTAATAATGATGTTAAGCCGAAATTCTTTAAGAAAATCTCTGAAAAAGAGTGGGCTTTTATTGATGGAGAGAACAGTTATTGGGAAAGGCGTAAGCGTGGGGATTGGAATGATATTGATGCATTGTGGTAAAACGAGGATTATCTTCAAAGTATAGAATTATGTAGATATATATTGATGGATTATTTAGTAAAGGTAATTTCTTGATAAAGATAATGTGAATGTTTTTTAAGAAAATGAAAATAAATTTTAATTTTTGATTTTACTAACACAAATTTAAACTTTAAGTTTAGTTTTCCGGCCTTATCATTAATAGTAAAAACTTTAACAATATTTAAAATTCTTATTGAAATGCAAAATCAACGCATATCTTAAATTATTTTTAAAAATGTACATTTAATGTAGTTATATTTCAAGATTTTACTCCCCAATTAGATTTTATTACTACTGTTTTATTATCATTTCTTTTCCAAAAATCTATCAAAGTTATGGCAGCTTTAGTTGATGCATCTTCTTGGATAAAATGTCCAGACTCTTGAAATACCACTAACTGGTATTTACCTCTCATTTGTCCTAGAATTAATTCTTTATCTAAATTATCGTTTCCTGCCAGTATCAATAGTTTACATGTGGGTAGAGAAACAAACTCATGAGATAAATTCACAAACCAGCTACTCCAATAAGGTTTAAAATCTTGTAAATTCGAAATTCTAGTAATCTTACCGGTCCTTGCCATAGAAAATAAAGATGGTATTGATATTTCTGCACTGTCTTTTGACCTCGGCATTCCATTTTTTACACTCCATGCAATAGCTTCACTGAATGTATTAAATGTATTTGGAGTTCTATGCAAAAAATCTTGGACGTTATTTAGAGCTAAAATTGCTGCTTCTTCAACAATATCTAACATGGCAACACCAACAGACTTTTTCTTCATATTTAAAGACAATTTTGAATAAGCAAAAGTACATATAGATCCACCTAAAGAGTGACCAGTAAATATATATGACTTTTTTTCTTCTGGGACATCTTGCAAAATGTTTTTATCAAAGTCCTCAATTATCGATACAAAATCGTCAACAAAATCATTTAAATTGTATTCTAATTGTATTTTTGGATCGATGGGAACTGTTTTGCTGTGACCTCTAGCGTCGAATGCCATAATTGCACATTTACCTTCTAATTTAATAAAAAGATCTCTTGCTAAACTTGCAAAAGTCATTGCTGATGATCCTGCCCCGTGGTGAAATATAAAGATTGGCAACGCTAAACCATCTTGTTTTGAAGGCAGTTTATAATAATATTTTATCTTTATGTTTCTTTTCACATTCAAATAAAAATCAGTAAAATCAAAATATTCCTTCCAAGAAGGGAGACTCTCAGACAATGATTTATCTATGGTATTATCTTCGGATAGAGAGTGCTCATGTACTAAACTAGCTCTCTGAAATGATTTTAATGGACCAACCCTGTCGTTCGTATCAATTTCATTTTGTTTATTTACCTCTAAGTCATCGATATCACCCAAATATTTAAGCAACAGTTTTCTACGAATGTCTTCACTCATACTTTCTAATTCTACTTTTTAGTTTTAAATATTGTGTTTTATAATAGGATAAAACTTTCTTCTGTTAATCTAATGTCTGACCTTTTCACATTCGAAAGTAATAAGGAATCTTGAATGCATTCTTTTTGTCTTCTATGAGAAACGAACGAGTTACTTCAGTGAAATTTTGCAATATAAGCTATAAGAAACTCTGATTTGATCAAATTCAAATTAATTATAAATATTATTTTGAGTTTAACTTGAAGATAACAGAGTTTATTATTTTATATATAAAATTTTATATTAAAGTGATAACTAAAGTTACATTTTATATGAATATATCGATAAATTAACAAAAAAGAAATGATACATTCCTTTAGTAGCTTGCTACAAAATCGGCCATAATTAAGCCTTTATACGGGTTTATTAGTTTACTGAATAGATAATTTTGTAACAGCCGTAATTTTATATCATCAATTCCTTTTTATGCCATAATTTCAGATGTCAGAAGGTCAATATATCTACTTGGTACTATACCCACTTTACCATCTTTATTTTTTATCTTAACTAATGCAGAAAGGTTATTATTTGTTAAATACCCGTCAACAATTGAAACAATATCATTCTTTTTAAGTGTATGGCCTAATTTCAAATCTTCTGGAATATAATCATACTTAAGTATTGCAAAACCGTTTAGTTTCTTATGATTATTAAACTTAGGTGAGCTGAGATACAAAATGTTTTTTATATGAAGACATTTTTTGATGAGTACAGGAACAGCTAAAACTGTCAATATTAGATATATAAAAGGTTTCAAAGGAATATTTTTAACTGAGTGATCCTCCCTTACTTCTGAATGAGGACCTAGCTGATCTTTTACGCGTTCTTTTGAATAATATTCATGTGAATTATCTCTAGAATTAAACCTCAAATTCTTGTCATCCGCTTCATTACTCTCTATGTCCAAATCATTTAAATGCAATGAGTCACTCTGTAGACTCACTAGTATTTTTTTGAGCAGTCTTCTTATTTTGAATATACCAAAAACTGAAGCAAAAGTTTCCTTTAACATTCCAAATTGCTCTGCAACAGATATTAATGAAAAGAAAGAATTATGCGTAGCCATATATGTTGATTCCAACATTTGTGCAAAACTTGTAAATGTCCCAACAATATTTTCTAGTAATTGGAATGTAGCTTGTGTAGATTCTGCCATATTATTTGCCTGTACTGAACTATTATAAGGATATCCATAGGAGTGTCCATACATGCCCCCATATCTTGGGCCATTAAATGATCTGTAATCCATACCATAAATATCGTTGTTAAAGTAACTATTAGTATTCGGAAAAGGATTAAGATAATTATTGAATCCAACTCCAGAATTAAATGGTAAATTCATTGACTCTGAGTTGTTATTAGGGAAATTATTATGAAAGGGTCGAATACTATTGTTAATTGCTGGTCCTAAATCAGACGTATTTTCATTTGGATCATCATTGCTGTTTATCACCCAATTACTTGCCTTATCCTCATCTAATTTCTTCTCATCCCATGGTTTTTTTCTAACATTTCCACTAGTAACTGAGTTCATATCTGATATTTTCTTATTGACATAAATAATTCTTTGAAAATTGTTTAGTTTCTATAACAAAGCTATAAAAAATATTTGATTGACTTAAGAAGGGACTTGATAGCGCAAATTGTTTTACATTCAGTCAAAACCAATACAGAAGATTACTAGATATAGGCCACTATAAGTCAAAAATTCTTGCAGATCAATTGACCTTTTTTATTTCAAGTACTATCATTTTTTCATAATTTAAGCATAGTAACATAAGCATTATAAAGTATTAACAAAATTACAATATTATGAACAATGAGACAAATCGGGGATGAAGAGTTGTTGAATAATAAATATTTAAAACAGATACTGATCACGAATATAATTACGCTAATATATAGTATGGATTTTCTCTCTTAATATTATTTTTCTATTCTTAGTTTGACATCAAATCCATTTTTTTGACTATTCTGGAAATCAAATTTTGTATTTGTATTGAATGTTACATATTCTCTTTCAATATCAAACAACTTCTCAAGACCATCAGAATATTCAATGTTATCTATTAGTATATCGTTTGAGTAGCAGTTCACGTCTTCCTCAGAATCTGAACTTAGTGACGCTTCTATCAGTTTTAATTCATCATCAGTTAGTTTTTCCAATTTTTGATGACAGCGTCTTGAGATATTAGCCATATTACCTGTTAACTTATTTGATTCTTCAAACCCATTGAGCAACCTTCTAATAACTTTTTTATATGTGATTAACCTTCTCGATAAGTCATTGATTTTGTTTTCTAAAATTTCATGAATCTCAGATTCATATTCGTCATGAAGATACAAATCTACGTTTTCATTGTCTTCTTTGAATAGTATGTCTTGTATTTCATTTTCCAGACGTTGCGGTGGCTCCAATAACCTATTTCCTTCTACTCGTATATACTCAATTTCGTTTTCTAACGAATGTATTCTGTTTAATAATGCTTGGGCTTCAAAATTTTTGGTTATACTTGATCGCTGATATTTTCTGTTATCTTCATCTGATAAGTTCATCTTATCTATAAGCGCCTGTGAATTTTTGGTTGGTTCAAATGAATCCTCCAGCTCAGAAAAGATCAATGTAGTACTAGGTGACGCTGGTGAAAACGAATATGCATCTTTAAAATTATTTGAATTAGCATTATAGTTTAATGCAATTTTTGGTTCTTCGTTATTATTGAAAAGTTTATATTTTAAGTCTATATTATGTGAATTATCTTCTTTACTACATCGAAGTGAGTGGAAGACTGAAGCTTGCCTAGTTGCTGGTTTCTTTTGTTTCAATATTTCAGCTAAAATTGGTGAAAATAATTGTTGCGTAAAGATTGTACTATTAGAGCAATTACTCATAGTAGTCTTATTAGTAAAATTATTACTATCACTTTTACTGCTAGCACTATTAGCAGTTTTCTTAGGATGTGTAAACTTGTTTTGAAAGTTTAACTTCTGGTTATTCGCTTTAAAAAGCTCTTTCAAAAAATTAGCTCCTACTTTTTTAAAGTTATCTACATTATTATCCATTGTTGATTGCTGGGAATTTTGTTTTCTTGTCAGCTGTGATAATTTTGACAATGATGTCTTAAATTCCACACATACTCGAGAATCTGCAGATATTATCCGGTGTCCTTTGGGATAGTCTCGAACAATATGTGCCTTTTTCCCAACTGATTTGACAACATTTGGCGTTTGTACTTCTGTTTTGATTTTATTAGAAGAGTAATTATTAACCATAACCGCCATATAATCAAGCTCATACAAATAAAAGATAAATCAGATCAAAACGAAGCTAATATTCACTAAATTTAAAAATAAAAAACACAACACCAAAAAGTTTGATGCAAAAATGCAAGTCTACAACACTGTTTTTTATTTATGGTAAACTCAAATATAAATAAAACCAGTGCTAGATTGTATTTTATTAGCAATAAACACAGCAGTCCAATTAACCACTATAAAAATAATTCTATTATTAAAGAAAGATTTAACATATACAGAAAACCACCATAACAGTGCTATAAGTTCCAACTCCAAGAAGCATTCGACTTCAAATATCTTTATATTTATTATTTATTAATTGAAAATAAAAGAGAGTTTATTTTGTGACGTTAAAGACCTCTAAAGACAATTTCCAATAACTATGCCGAGTACATAATCAAAGTGACATTAAAAGATGAAAAAAAAGATGTTTTACAGAATAAATAGTATGATACATCAAGAAGGAGTACGATCTGTTGTTTTCCTAAAAGCTAAAAGTAACTTGAAATAAAACAGTTTATCTGAATAGATATATTTTGGTATTCTTCTCAATGTACAACTTTGAAGTTATATTTATCCCTTATTGACTTTAAATTTAACTATTTGAGTCTTAAAAATTTTATAGACTTAATCTGGGGAAGCTTCCTTAGCTGGCGCGCCCTTTTAATATAAAAATTCATAGTCAAAAATTTTGGTTCGTACAGATACTACAAATATGATTGTATAAATGGACTCAATTGTTCAGTTAAATAGCAGTTAGTTGCACTAAGTAAGATTGGGATAGTTGCTGTGCAGTTAAACTACACTGTCGAGTAAATTAAAATGAATTTTACGAATATTAAACCTATGTATCGAATGGTCACTAAACAGAGATGTGTAAGGCATATTCATATATTTTACAGTAAAAAAAGAATAGAGAAACACGACATTGAAAACTTACCCACCAGTGAATTACTACAAGAAATTGGGTTTATTAAGCAAGTGAGGAGTGGAATACTGCATTGGTTACCCCTGGGATTGAGATCACTAAGAAAAATTGAGAATATTGTTCATACTCATATGAAAAATGTTGGTGCTGTTGAAGTATCTTTGAGTGCTTTATCCCCACAAGAACTATGGGAGAAGACAAATCGCTGGTCTAATAAAGAATTATTTAAACTTAAGGATTCAAAAGGATCTTCGTATTGTTTAACCCCTACTTGCGAGGAAGATATTACAAACTTGATGAAAAATTATATAACAAGTTACAAAGATATGCCGATTATTGTTTATCAGATGACAAGAAAATATAGGGATGAAAAGAGACCTCGTGGTGGATCATTAAGGAGTAGAGAGTTTTTAATGAAAGATGCCTATTCGTTTAGTTCTAATAAAACCGAAGCTCTCAAAACGTTCGAAAAAATGAATGTTGCATATAACAATATTTTTGAAGAAATTAAAATACCATTTACAAGTGCCTGGGCTGATTCGGGTGATATTGGAGGCGATTTAAGCAAGGAATACCATTATAAACATGCCAAAGGAGAGGACATGTTATTAACCTGTAACCATTGTTATGAAACTTCTAATATTGAAAAATGTGAATCTTATCCGATAAAAGATACAAAGCCTATAAAAGGTGTCGACGTCAAATATTTTCTCTCGAAATGTAATGAAAATTTAATTGCTTTTTATTACCCAAAAGGTAGAACTTTAAATATGTTTTTGGCAAATAATGCTGTTGAGAATGATATCGACACCAGCAGCAGACATAGCAATGAAGATGTTTTAAAAATCTTTAATAACAACAATCCAGAACCTATGTTTGCTAAAGTCATAAGAGTATTGGATTGCAGACTAGATCATACGTCAGAATTTCCAGAATTTCCACTTAAAATTTATTCCAAACAAAATTTTGCACAAATTGATAATGTATCAATAGTGAATGCAATTGAAAACGAAGAATGCGGCGCATGTAATGAAGGATTTTTAAAAGTTGACAAAAGTATAGAAGTTGGTCATACTTTTCATTTGGGAACCAACTATACCAAAGCATTAAATGCAACTTTTTTTGATGCTAATAATAAAAACGATAACTTCATAGAAATGGGGTGTTATGGAATAGGTATTAGTAGATTATTTGGTGCTATTGCTGAAATTTCAAAAGATAGTAAAGGTTTCAGATGGCCAGTTTCTGTAAGTCCTTATAAAGTTAGTATATGCACACCACCAGACTCTAAAAAGCAAAATGTCAATCAACTTAGAACAACAGAAATTCAAGCAGAATTAGAAAGTTCAGAAGTTTTCAAAAATGAAATCTATACATCATTTAATGAGAAATCAACTCTAGGTGAAAAAATTCAGGTATCTGAATTAATAGGCATTCCAATAATTGTAATTGCTGGGCCAAAAAGTTGGCCAACGGTTGAAGTTGAAGTTAGAGGGAAAAGATGGCACAAAGAAGCTAGTTGGAAACAAATGTTTGAAAAATATAGAAATCAGTACGGATGGTCTTATAGTATAAATCCTAATAGTGATATAGAAAAACATCTAGTGGATGTAAAACATCTTAAAAACATCCTGGAATTCTTAGTAAAAGATTTATAATACAAACAGGTATGTTTTTGCTTTTGTTATAAATATAATAATTTGTAAATAGAAATATCAATAAAATATTCTTTTTATTTATTATTCCTGTCTTTAAAACAATATCACAAAATGGAAAGTTCATTACTATTTTAAATTAAATTTTTAGTATACAATATGTATTTAATTAGGTAAACATAGTCCAGTTTAAACCTCCTATGATTTCTCTTTCTATTCAATTATATTAATGCATGAATGTATATGGTATCTACTGACATATTTTAATTATATCTACAATGCCTATAAGCACTCCCTCTTGATAGATTTTTAGTTCCACTAATAATGTGAATATACGTTACGGTCGTTCTTGTGATAAAAATGCGTCAAAAAATTAAAATGGTGACTTAATATAATCTTCCAGATACCTTATTAACAATATGTAAACCAAACACTGAGAATACAAAGCCAATAGCTAAAAACAAAACAATCAAAGAGTCGAGTCTAAAAGCATTAGATTCTTCGCTAAATACCTTCAAGATGGAACCAGAGGAACCACCAAAACCAGCACTTCTAGAAGATGTAGGAGTTTGCTTAGCTTTTTTTTCCTTAGAACTTTGAACTTGTCTTCTTCTTTTCAAAATACGTTGACCACCTGGTGGAGGAGGAGTAGCTGCCATTTCTATTCTATTTGTTTATATTTAGATTAATTCGCCAATAGCTGATTTTTTTCGTTTCAAAATATAATAAAAAAACAAAAAATTAATCAAGGGCACAACGAACTTATAATAACTCCGGTAATTCGATACAATAATTTATAAATCAATCGAATTGATTAATTCAAATGTTGGACTACAATTGCATTAAATCAAAATATTTATTCAATGATTATTATTCATAAAACATCTATGAATAAATATTTCATTTCGATATCGTTAAATGCTTTAATTTTCAATCAATAGGTAATTATTGTCGTGATAAATGATTAATATTGTCTGGGTAAACTTATTTAACATCGAATCTGAACGACATATATATTGTATATGCATTTTTATGTTGGCGGCTATTTGTTTCTATATATATAAATATATATATATTAACAAACTTATTTATATCGTTGTAATTGGTTACTATAGTTTAGTAAAACAATTGTAATAGACTCGGTTGAATAGATAACTAGATGGTTATGTTGGGGAGATTAATTTTAGATCAAGGGATGAGGAGAAAGCTCTAAGACAGCTGGGAAGTTTTTTCAAATTGATGGTTGGGCTTTGAGCTCTAATGGTACCAATAAGAATTATTGACCGCATAGTTTTTCTAGTTTGAGTTACAAGGCAGCTGTGTAAATATAGCCGGACGCTGCAGAAATTGGCAACCTATAAGGATTAGGTTAAAACGCATTTTGATATGAAGGCATATTAGTAGTTCTGATGGTATATTTGTATCTAGCAATGGCCAACTAAAAATAACACTTCACCTATAAAAAGATACAAAAAAAATGCGTCTTAAATATAAGAATCATATATTCACATCTGAGAGTTTTGCAGGAAAATTTACACAGAGGCATGTTTCTCATAAAATTAAAAAGAGCCTGTATTTATCCTGCTCAAATAACCCTTGGCTTAGTGGGTTGTTTAATACACCATTTATATTTACTGGCTTGTTCTATCAAAGATAACGCTATTTTTGACTTCAAGCGTTTTCATTTTATTTCTTAATAATGTCAAATGTTAGTATACATTAACTATGTAAAGGGCACCTTTTCTGTGATACAATAAAACAACTATGGAAAATGGAACAAGAATACCGAGAAATATGTGCATATCATGACAATGTTAAGATATTAAAATTTTAGCTACCAGCCTCTCGTTGATCCCATAAACTATGGATCTGTTATTGATTTATTAAATTTATGATGTGCTCCAATGCCTAGTAGTTGAAAGATGCTCTATTTATATTTCATTATTATGACAAGCCGTACCATAATAGAATAATATGCTTAGTTATTACGCATTAAAACACTTGTTCAAAGTTAAATTAACGCAGAATTCTGTACCCCTGCAGTCTTTTTCATTTCTTTTTGTTCCATTTTGTTCCGTTTTATCTTTTTTAACTTTTCTCATTTTGAAATTTGTGAAAAATATTAAAAAAATTAACTGCAGGAGGTTCAAGTTACTATACAAAAGAGGTAAGTTCTTGATACTTTGAAATGTGTTTGTCTACAGATATAAGACATCTGATAGCCTCCTATTCAATTATTAAATTTACTGGGAGTTTTGAATACTAACAAACTTAAAGTATCCTATCACCACAATAACAATATCCAAATGGCTATTGAGAACGGTACACTTGAGCTTGCTATTTCGGATTCTGATAATATTAATGCAGCTATATCAGATGCGGATACAAAAAATGCAAATGTAGTCAACAATTCTAAAATCGCTGAACATGAAAATGTTTCTTTGAAAGAACAAGAAGACAAGCTACGAAATGACGACGATGATGAAGACGTTATACCAACTGCTATTGTTATCAAAAACATTCCATTTGCAATAAAAAAAGAACAGCTGTTGGAATTTATTGAAAAATTAGGATTGCCTTTACCTTATGCTTTTAATTATCATTTTGATAATGGTGTCTTCAGAGGTTTAGCATTTGCTAATTTTCAATCAACTGATGAGACAACTCAAGTTATTGATGTACTAAATGGTGAGGAAATTGGCGGAAGGAAGTTGAGAGTTGAATACAAGAAAATGTTACCGCAAATGGAAAGGGATAGAATCGAACGTGAAAAACGTGAAAAGAGAGGTCAGTTAGAGGAGCAACATAGTTTGTTAACCTCTAATTCTCATTTATCGTTACAATCATTGAGCAGGACCGGACTACATAATATGAATAGCAGTACCTCACTCTACAACGGAAATGTTAATTCTCAATCTTCTGTTCAACTTTTCTCAACATTTGTCAGTGGCAATAATGCTAACTCAGGTGGTTCTGGTAATAAAAATAATATGCTGAATGTTAATAGTTCTACCAATTTATTAAATCAACATAACCAGTCATCCCAATATCTTGTTAATCAAAACACTAATTCTTCATTGTACGGAAATCAAGTGAACACAACAGAAAGATTTTATCCACCATTACCATCATCAACTGTGCTACCACTTCCTCCACAGCAATTAGACTTCAATGATCCGGATACATTGGAGATTTATTCTCAACTATTGTTGTTTAAAGAAAGGGAAAAGGTGTATTATGAGCTTGCCTACCCAATTGGTCTATCAGCTAACTACAAACGAATTATAAATGTATTATGCTCATTTTTGGGTTTAGTGACCACATATGATGTTTCTTTCATTATTGTCAGGAGAAAAATGTTGGACCAATCTAATTTACAATCTCATTTGAATATGCAAGGACAATCTGAGTTAGTTGGATCTGTTCACCCATTACAACCAAGTTCAACTGGTGGTTCTCTTCATCAATCGCTTTCTTATACGAGTTTATTGCAAGCTCATGCTGCAACAGCTTCTGCTGTTAGTAACAATGCACAGACAGCTGGTATCAATACCCCTATTAACACTAAAAATGCGTTTGTCTCATCTCCAGTCATCAATAATTACTCTGGAATTTTTGGTTCAAATTCATCCCAAAATTTAACTAAAGGGGGTAGCCAATCTCAATTAGCGGGATCCCAACAATCAGGAAATGGCTCGGTTCAAATGCAACAATCTACACTCCAAAATCTAGATTTACCAATGCAACAGCCTTATATTAGACAACAGAACCTATCAAGCTCTTCTAGAATCCCATCTGGTTATTCGTCAAATAATAACGCTATGAAACAAATGAATGCGTTGTTAAGAAATCAAACTTTGTCACCTGCCAATAACCAAGGACAGTCACCAACTGCAAATTTACAAAGAGTTCCATCTTTTTATAGCAACAATTCACTAGGTAATTCATCAACTTTATTATCCTCTCAGCTACAGGATCAATCACAACAACCATTTCAGCAATTAATTGCTCAAAATACAGCAGGTTCTGCTCACTCGAATTATTCAGCCCAATCATTTGTCGATGACGGTACCCAAGGTAATGGATTTTTGAATTTAGGTTCAAATGGTATCAATGCAACATTAAATGACAATTTGGAGGAGGGTTTAAGTCGCTCTCTAAGTGGTTTAGATTTATAAAATAATGACTAAAGAAATTTAATGAAAGAAAGAAAGAAAGAAAGAAAAATCTCATAAATATGTTGTGTTAATTATAATTTTTAAGAATTACGCAAATGATTTTGAAGAATTTTAACTTTTAGATAATGTGTTTTTTTATGACTGTCATGATGATGAATATTGCTATGACCCCATTACGATGATAGATATTTCAAACATTTATTATGTTTGTGAAAAGAGAAAATTGAATAACATTAAATACAAATTCAAAGGTATAACTACCATAATGGTTACCTTTAAGAATCTTTTAAATGATTGTGTATTGGTATTTATATATTATTTTCTACTTCTAGCTAATATTAATTAATAATTTCCACAAAAACCTTTTCTTGTTCAGATGCTAAAACAGTCGTGTTGGTGAAAGCTAATTATTTCTTACAACTTTCTTAATATTCGATAATAACATATCATTAAAAGTAAATTGCTTATAGCAATACACACAAATACTATCTATCAGATAGCTAATGGATCGTAAAATAGCTCGGTATCATCTAACATAACTTTACATTGAACGTACACGATCGTGCTATTCATTTGTATATCATATAGTATTTTGGTCGGGTAAATAATTTTGTTTACATTGTTTTGAATTCGTAATAATTTGTGTGCCTAAAAATGCTAACTATATATTCACTAAATAATGACTACAACATAAATATAAAATGATGACTATATCATATTCCATGTAATGGTTTTCTGGTAATATTACTTTTAGAGTGGGGGTTTTAAGATTAATTTGCTTTAAAGCTTTATTCAATATTTCATTATCTGTTAGACTACCAGAAGATATAGTTATCTAATAATTTACCGATCTGAAAATTGAGCACCCGATGTTCTATATATAAATAGTTCATCAACAACATTGTTCCTCTTTATTTACTTGTACATCAATTGAATAACTC
Source organism: Tetrapisispora namnaoensis (assembly GCA_003705985.2). Taxonomy (NCBI): domain Eukaryota; kingdom Fungi; phylum Ascomycota; class Saccharomycetes; order Saccharomycetales; family Saccharomycetaceae; genus Tetrapisispora; species Tetrapisispora namnaoensis. The sequence continues at coordinate 215,485 of PPKD02000021.1, read as the reverse complement.
TAAAGCACCTAAATTAATTATGGTAGATAGTATAAAAAATGGAGAAAGAAGAAAGAGAAGAGCTAATGCAATATTGCGTAGTTTGATTATTGATGACAATATACATTCTGAGATTTCAAAAATTGCCAGAGAAAATCCCGATGTTTCGACAAAAAGTAAGAGGAACACAACAATAAATGTTAATTATCTTCCGAAGAAATTTCACGATATAATTGTACCCGATGATGATAAGGGAAGTCGTAGTTCATATAAGAGGGGCACTAACCGTGATAGAAAGACTGGTTCCATAACAAGAAGGAAGCGGCATTTAAGAAGGATAAGTAGTCAACAAACAAATTTAAGAAAGCCTAGGCTACCAGCTAAAATAATACCCGAAATAAAAAGGTCACCATTGACTGACTACGATTCTACTTCCGTTATTGAAAAATTATGGGACTTACCAAGTACTGTGGAGGAACTAAACTCATTGAATGAAAAAATACATTATATTACGACATCTGAAAACCCAGTGGGTACAGATACAGATGATTATATCATTACGGGAGTAAAAATTAATTTCAATCCATTGAATTTTTTTAACTTTCAAAAGCTTGTGGATAGATCTAAAAGTGAAGCCCACTTGAAGTCTATTCTTCACATCGATGCTCCTAGTACAGATTTCGATGTATATGAAACCGAATCGATAATAAATACCCTAGATAATGCAAACGAAGTCCCATATAGAGGTGCGATTGCAAATATAAAAGATTTTTCAACATCGAAAACATCACCTACTTTAAATGATAGGCTACTGTTTAAAAAATTATTAGAACAATCATATTCTGCATCATACTGTAATGCAAATCTTCTCATGTGTAATCATGATAAAATTGATGAAATTGATGATATCAAGACAAATAGAAAAAAGAAAATTTCACATTTACAGAAGACTAACGTGTTAAAAAACACTTTGTCAAGTTCTATAGAATATATTTATTTTTCAGGTTATGAAATTAAGACCTGGTATTCTGCTCCATATCCAGAGGAATACAATAAAAACAAGCTGCTGTATATATGCCAGTATTGTTTAAAATATATGAATTCAAGATATGTTTATTACCGACATATTACAAAATGCCAAAGAGCTCATCCACCAGGAAATGAAGTATATAGGGATGGTAAACTATCAATTTGGGAAGTGGATGGAAGAGAAAATATTGTATACTGTCAAAATTTATGTCTACTTGCTAAATTGTTTTTAAATTCAAAAACACTATACTATGATGTAGAACCGTTTATATTTTATGTTTTAACAGACTTGGATGACAGTGATGAATACAGTCCTAAATGGAATTTCGTTGGGTATTTTTCTCAAGAAAAACTAAATTCTACAGATTATAATTTGAGTTGCATACTAACCCTTCCGATATATCAACGTAAAGGGTATGGTCAATTATTAATGGAGTTTTCATACTTATTATCAAGGAGAGCATATAAATGGGGTACTCCGGAAAAACCTCTTTCAAATCTTGGTTTATTGTCTTATAGAAATCTTTGGAAGATAAAATGCGCTAAGGTGCTTATCATATTAAAAGAAAGGCTCCAGCATTCCAATAAAGTAACTGGTCTTACATTGGAAGATATATCAGACTTAACAGGAATGATACCAACTGATGTTGTTATTGGTTTAGAGCAACTTGGTGTATTATATATAAGCAACGATGAGCAGGCGATCGTATCTGGGAATATCGTATCAAAAAATGACAAAATTAAATACCAAATAAAGATTGATTCTTGGTCAAGAATTGAAAATATAAGCAATCAGTGGAAAAAAAAAAATTATCCAGAGGTAGCTGCAGAAAAGTTAATTTGGAAGCCAATGCTTTTTGGACCCTCTGGTGGTATTAATGCAGTTGGCTCCATCGTTGAAACGTCATCTAAAACCGTTACAAATAGCTCAGATACTCAATCCCACACTGATGATAATTTTAATAGGAGCATTAACTTGTTATCTAGTTTTATGAACGACGATGTTTCGGATCCTAGATCAATGGAAGAAATTGGTTGGGATAGGATAATTAAGCGTAATCAAACAAATCCAATATCACCTTTACCATCGACCTCAAATTGGCAACTTTCATTTATGGAACCAACTATTCCAAATAGCCTCAATTTAGCAAAGAAAACTTCTTTGCAAATCCAAAAGCATAACTCACAATTATCGGTGAATTCTAATGCTGAAACTGAAAACTTCGATAATGAAGATATTATCAATGAAGAAGATGCATCGTCGAGTGATGAAAACACTCACGATAAAAATGATGATGGCGATGAAGATGGAGATGATGGAGATGACTATCAAATTGAAGATGATGAGGACGAAGAGGATGAAGAAGATGACGATGAAGAGGAGGGGGATAACGACGACGATGATGATGATGATAGGAATAAGATTATTTTGGAAAATAAAGGTCGAACGAAAAAACTGAAACAGATTTTGAAGCGGAGATCGAGGTACAGTTCAACTTCCAAGAAGGAAGGATTAAGAAGATCATCACGAATACTTAGACAAGTTCCATCTACCCAGATTGATGAGAATTTTGAAATGTTACCATTGAGAAGAAGCACACGTTCTAGAAAATAAGTTCATTTGTGATATTTATAACTCAACGAACAGTTAATATTTTTATCATAGCAAAAATATTTCCATTTCAACTTTATCTAGATAATTGTAATTATTTTGTGTAATATTAGCATTCATTTAAAATTAGTAATTCATAATGTAAATATAATGTTCTTTTATAAAAAAAATTAAGAAAACTTTTAGGTATCTCATTAAATATACATTACGTATAATTATTAAATTATTTTATGAAATCTCATAGTATTCTGCTCTATATGTTACATTTATTGGAAGGCAGAATCAGGTACATTTCTTACCTCAGGTGTCGATCGATTCTGGTCATCTTCTAAATCATCTTCATCTAAATAGATATCATCATTTTGCGGTGTGTTGTGTATTAAATTGTTGACTTCACTAGAAGGCATATTTCCTAATGCAGCTAATATTTCTGGTAGATTAGAACTTTGTATAAATGCCGTAGAATCACCACTCTCATCTGGTTCTGTTGTTATTCTTATTCCAGCAGAACCTAATAAGCTATTTAATGTGTAAGGAGAATTTTGATGACTATCAGCTTCGGGAGGGTTGATATTACTATTTTCATTACTTTCTGCTCCTTTATTCAATATTGTGTTTGAAAAACGTTCTTTACCCCGTATGTTTTCATTAGATTGATTGGAAATATTATTACTTGAGTTTGATTTATCTTTAGAATTGGCACTATAATCTTTATTCTGGCTCGCAGTTGTTATTTCAAAAACGGAGTGACCACTTGATTCATCAAAAGTGAAATAGTCAAATATTTGTTTCCTCCTATCCTCAAAAGATACTAGATTTCTTAATGGCTTTAAAATGTCTTTTTTATTACGTATTCTTATAAACCAATCTTCTTCAGTTTCTTTTTCTTGCAGCAATGCGACTATAACAATACTCATATTGTCACATCCAATTCCCGATCCTTCTGTGTTTGGAGCACAACAGACATCAATTATTTTAGAAGCAATATCATTTAAAGACAAATTTTTACTATATATACCGTAATATACTAAATCCACACAATCTTGTAAGGATAAACAATCCCATATGCCATCACAGGCAAGAATAATAAAATCGTCCAACTCAGGGTTTATCGTATGTTTAATAATGTCGGGTATGCAAGTAACCGCTTGTTCATAAGGTGATAACTCTTGTCTGTTTTTAAATTCAAAATCTCCAATTGATCTTGATAATGCTAGATTACCGTTTACTCTATCCATTTCAACATATGCACTTGCATTCACTATTCTCGAGCTTTCCCCTATGAGGTTTGGTTTATGGTCAAAAGACAAGGCTTTTGCAGCACCGTTTACAGCTAACCCTGTTCTCGAGTCACCACAATTAGCACAATATATTATATTCTCTAATTTGGATACGAGCACACCTGTAAAGGTACTGCCTGAATGGTCATTATGAACATTAATGTCTGCCTCAATTAATTGATCATCAATCTCAAGAGTGAAATCAGACAATGCTTTAAGATATTTTCTTTTCTTAAAATTGTTTAAATTTCTCAAAATGTTAATAGAGTTCTTACCACAAAACTCTGCTACTTTATATCCTCCATGACCATCAAATATTGAATAGAAAGCAACATGGTCGCTTTGATCACTAGTTCCCAAGTCACTTCTATTAACGTTCGTATCAAAAGCATGGGCATCCTCCATTGACACACGCCACCCCTGCATTGAACAAAACCCAAAGGAAGTAAAGTCATCAGAACCAGAATGATGTTCCTTCTCAATATATGGATTAGAAAGTATTTGTCCCATACTATCTATTGGCAACTTAATCTACAACACAAACGAAAGGACAAACTTCTTCTAGCCACCTGATCACAGCCTGACACAGCACTCTATTCAATAAATCCTTTAGTTGTTATTAATATTGATTAGCGTGTGTTTTAGGGTAATTACTTCCTCTAAAAGTGGCTAAAATGTGTCAAGATATTCGGATTTACCTTAAAATATATTATTATTATCAAAAGTTACCCAGACAGCGGCTTTTTTAAAAAATGTTACTACATTACCCGACTTCTAGTGTATTAGTCACATGAAATTTTAATGAACAATTTCACTCTCAAGTAACATAAATTATGATTTATGTATTAAAATATGCTTAAATTTAATGACATTTACCATTGTGAGCTCATTTCATTTCAATGGATTGGAACTGAATCATTGCACCTTTGTTATTGTAAAATTTATCCAAGTTTGTTGTTGTTCTTTCTTAAAGAGATCCTTCAGTCAAATAGCATAATAGAAACAATTATAAATTTTCTATATAAATTAGACCACCTTGACTATAAGCATTCACGATGAGTAATCAACAAGGGCCAATTAAAGTGCAGCCAGATCTAGAGGTTCTAAAGACATTAGAACAACAAAATATAAATGATGTAAACAATGCTAATATGTATCCTGTCTACGCGTTTATGCCATCGTTGGATTTAACTCCACATGTTGCTTATTTGAAGTTATCAAAATTGAATGAAATTAATAGGAAAGAATCTTTCTTATTAGAAAGTGCGAAAACATCATCTGAGTTAGATAGATACTCATTCATTGGTATTGCTCCGCGTAAAATTATCAAGACTGGACCAACAGAGGCTATTGAAGTTGATCCTTTGGATATTTTAGAAAAAGAAATGTCCCACCATGTTTTGGCTGAGAATATTCCTGGCTTACCTCCTTTGAGTGGAGGTGCAGTTGGTTATATTTCTTATGACTGTGTACGTTATTTTGAACCAAAGACAGCAAGACCTCTAAAAGATGTTTTGAAAGTTCCAGAAGCATATTTGATGTTATGTGATACTATCATAGCTTTTGATCATGTCTTTCAAAGATTTCAAATAATTCACAATATCAACGTCTCTCAAACATCCATTGAAGAAGGTTACTCTATTGCTACCAATATTATAGAAAACATAATCAACATTTTGAGGGATGATTCTTCACCAATTCCATATCCAAAACAAGGACCAATTAAGTTAAATCAAGATTTTCAATCCAACATCGGTAAGGAAGGTTATGAGAATCATGTTTCAACTTTAAAAAAACACATCAAAATGGGAGACATTATTCAAGCTGTCCCATCACAGCGTGTTGCCAGACCAACCTCTTTGCATCCATTTAATATTTATAGACACTTAAGAACGGTGAACCCTTCTCCATACTTATTTTACATTGATTGTTTGGATTTTCAAATTATAGGTGCTTCTCCAGAACTACTTTGTAAGAGTGACAATAAAAATAAAGTCATTACTCATCCAATTGCCGGTACTGTAAAGAGAGGTAAAACTACAGAAGAGGATGATGTATTAGCTGACCAACTTCTAGGTTCTTTGAAAGATCGTGCTGAACACGTTATGTTGGTCGATCTTGCAAGAAATGATATAAACCGTATATGTGACCCAAAAACTACTAGTGTTGATAAACTATTAACTGTTCAAAAGTTTTCCCACGTTCAACATTTAGTTTCTGAAGTTAGTGGTACTTTGAGATCAGATAAAAATAGATTTGATGCTTTTAGATCTATTTTCCCAGCTGGTACAGTAAGCGGTGCACCTAAAGTTAAAGCTATGGAATTGGTGGCTGAATTAGAGGGTGAAAGGAGAGGTATATATGCTGGTGCTGTTGGTAATTGGTCATATGATGGTAAAACCATGGACACCTGTATTGCATTAAGAACTATGGTTTATAAAAATAATGTTGCATATCTTCAAGCAGGTGGTGGTATTGTCTTTGACTCTGATGAGTATGATGAGTATATTGAAACTATGAATAAAATGATGGCCAACCACAATACTATTGTTCAAGCTGAGGAAATCTGGGCTGAAAGAGTAGGCTCAATTTAATTAGTATGTATGTTATAATTATGTAAAATAGCATATTTAAGTATGAAATTAAACCCTTAAATTAAAAACGTTTTTAAACTTATTTAACAACTTCAGTATTTGCATGATATCTCTTAAATAAAGATCATAATTCGGATATTATATTGCATTTTATTTGATTCCTTATTTAATGAACTAGTTGAGCTTATGTAATTACTTAAGTGGTATGTTAAATCCATCTTTGCACCACAACTGAATTTATCAAATTAGCCTCCTTCAAAGTAGCGTCAAAATTTTCAATGGGTGTGACTGGGAAGGATGTATTCAAAGCAAACGGTCTAGTATCAGTTGTATTTGATTTAACATGGTCATAGATATTTTGAACTGTATCTGTTGCGTTACAGTGGTATATTTCTCTTTTACCAGTAGCATATCTGATTTGAACTAAAGAATCTCCTTTTTGTTCCTCTGTATTAATTTTTTCAGACTCACTTGTGTCTTGATCGAGAATTTTAGACTCAGTAGTAGATGGTTCGCTAACATCTGGGGTATCGCCTGGAATTGGGGAACCTAATCGTTGTCCTTTCCCACTAAAGCCGCCCAACTTTCTCTTAGGAGGTGTGTATGACTCATCTAATTTTTTATAAACATTAACATCAACTTCCTGTCCAAATTTAACATTTAACAATTTCAAAGGTGCTCTACCTTGGTTTAATTCACTCAAATAAAAACTGTTTGCTGGTTCATCATAACGAAATAATTCACCATCACCTACCTGAAAACCTTCTTTCCAAAACGTAATATTTCTGGTGACCTTAGTTGGGGATTTTTCGATAGGCTTATTGTCTTCGACTACAGGTGAAGCAGCATTCAATGTTGCACCCAGTCTGTATCCTTTACCAGTAAAATTATTCTTCTTTTGAGATCTACTATCATCATTACCGTTAGAAAATTCTTGACCTCCTCTCTTTGCCTTCTCCAATAAGTCATTGATTAATGAATTGGAGTCATTTGGATCAGCTACTTCCAAACCTGACTTTTCACCACCAGCAAATGTGTGTCTGTTCTCATCACTTTCATCTTGATCTGAATCCTTAACCATCTGAGAAAAGCTCATGAATTTATTATTACTGCTAGAAGGACCAGTTTTTGAAGACTTTTGTTGGCTACTACTAGAGGAGCTCGGAGGAACAGAACTACTTTTCATTTCAGCTTGGTCTGCATAATAAGCATTTAATGCATCCCCTATATCATTATTATATATATCTAAGTATTGTTGAGCAACTGATTGCGAGGCGCTTGTTAAGGCAATAAATTGGTTAACGTTTTCAGACGACATAATTAATAGCTTTCTATCTAACTAATTTAGAAGAAATTCAGAAATAAATAATTAGTATCGTAATGACACTCAAATTCCTTTATTCTGATTGTTATTTGGTTTTATCAGAACAATACTGATATTTAAGTTATCAGAATTAAACTTACTGACTTGAATGTGTATCCAAGATTTTTCGGACCTTATATATTCGATATTTTTTAAAGTTTGTAAAAATATATTTACATATCTACACATATATAGGTAAATGTATTTATTACTAAACCCTATTAAGATTAAAAGCATTAGAAACAAACTCATTTTAAGGTTGTAACATCTATGTATTCTATGGTGGAAAAACTATAAAACCCTATATATGGTAGTGTTTGTGGATCGACGATAAAATTTGTTGTTTTTAACGAATGTTGAATGCGTTTATTTGAAACTAAATATTATTATTTAAATAATGTTTGATTCTTACTAAGTAAATAAGAATTTTTTGTTCTAATTCATTGGTTATTCTAATAATTTTGCTTGCTAGGCATTTTATAAAACAAAATCGATTAAAACATATGACCATTTGGAAAAATGCAAAAGATAGTATTAGTTCGCTTTGTTTCGACCAGCAAACTAATATTGTCATTATTTCTATAATTAAATTGGTAAAATTTTATTATAATTGATGTTGAATCTTTATTTACAATTGAAGTAATTCAATAACTCCATATGCAATAGACAGAAAAAAAGGTGTGTAAAAGTTAAAATGATAAAAAATATGATGATTCATATCATTTACTTCAGGCTTGGTTGGCATACTCACGACGGAAGAACTTAGCTGATTCAACCATATTAGCTAGTGATAATTTAGTCTCATACCAGTCTCTTGTCTTTAAACCACAATCTGGATTAACCCAGAATCTGCTAGCTGGATATGTTTCCAGAATATTTTCAACCTTGTTAACAAATTCATCTCTAGATGCCACTCTTGGAGAATGAATATCATACAAACCTAAACCGATGTGGTTTGGATAGTCCTTAAATTCAGCAATATAATTTGGATCATCCTTCTTAGAGAATTCGATAGATACCACATCAGCATCTAGAGCTTTGATATGGTTTGGATCTAAATCTGAGTAACAGAAATGGGAGTGAATTTGAGTCTCATCTCTAACACCAGCGGTGGCAACTCTGAAGGCTAACGCAGCCCAGTCCATATAGGCAGATCTTTCTGGACCAGCCCTTAATGGTAGACCTTCTCTTAAAGCAGGTTCATCGACTTGAATGATCTTGATACCAGCAGCTTCCAAGTCCAAGACTTCATCCCTCAAGGCTAAACCCAGTTGTAAGGCTTGAGTCTGTTGGTCCACATCATCTCTTGGGAAAGACCATCTCAAACAAGTAATAGGACCAGTAAGCATACCTTTAACGTGCTTTTTGGTGATAGATTGAGCATAGACAGATTCCTTAACAGACATGGCCTTTGGTCTAGATAAATCACCAACAATAATTGGTGGTCTAACATATCTTGAACCATATGATTGAACCCAACCATTTGTTGTGAAAGCATAACCCTTTAATTGTTCACCGAAATATTGAACCATATCATTTCTTTCTGGTTCACCGTGGACCAAAACATCCAAGTCAATTTCTTCTTGGAATCTGATAACCTTTTCAATTTCAGATTGGATAAACTTTTCATATTCCTCTGGAGATAAAGTACCTTTAACAAACTTATTTCTGTTAATTCTAATATCCTTTGTTTGAGGGAAGGAACCAATAGTAGTGGTTGGGAATAAAGGTAACTTGAAGATATCTTTTTGAATCTTTTCTCTGGTAACAAATGGAGAACTTCTCTTTGCTAATTGTTCATTAATAGCTTTAACTCTCTCTTGAACTTTAGCATCATTTGTGATGGAGGAATTTTGTCTAGCTTTGATTGAGGAAGCATTGGCATTAAATTCTTTTGAAACATCTTTGCCATTTAATTTGGCAGTGATTAAAGAAACCTCGTTAACCTTTTGGGTGGCAAAAGAGAAGAAGTCCTTTACCTCATCCGATAATTTTGTTTCATTAGCTAAATCGACAGGAGTATGTAATAAAGAGGAAGAAGTAGCGACAATGACTCTATCGGAGCCTAACTTGGCAATAGCACGTTCAACAACAGCAGCTGATTTGGAAAAATCATTCTTCCAAATGTTTCTACCATCGACAATACCAACAGATAAAGTTTGATTATCGTTAATAATTGACAAAACATCTTCTAGTTGCTCCGGGGATCTAACAAAATCAAAGTGGAAACCAGCTACTGGCAAATTTTTCAAAGCTGACAAATTTGGTACAACAGTACCAAAATAAGTTGCTAAAGTAATTTTAATTTCTGAATTGTTGCTGAAATAGTTATAAGCTTCGACGATAGCGTTTCTTTCCTTATCAGTTAAATCTAAAACCAAGATTGGTTCATCAATTTGAACTTCAGTGGCGCCAGCTTTATACAATTGGTTGAAAATTTCAGTGTACAATGGTAAAAGCTTTGGTAATAGAGATAATGGTTCAAGATCTAATGAGTCCTTGTCAGCCTTACCTAAATATAAGAAAGAGACAGGACCTAACAAGACAGGTCTTGTTTGAATACCTAAAGCTTTAGCTTCTAAGTAATCATCAACTGGTTTTGAACCATTTAACTTCAATTCGGTATTTTTTGAAAAAGTTGGTCTAACGTAATGGTAGTTAGAGTCAAACCATTTGACCATTTCTAAAGCAGTAACATCAACAACCTTGTTACCTTGATCATCATTTTGTTGTAAACCTCTACCCATAGCAAAAATCTTATCGATTGGAGCTAATTCGTATTGAGAATATCTTTGTGGAATGACATTGAACAAGTAAGATAAATCCAGCACTTGATCGTAAAAGGAGAAATCGTTTGATGGAATAATATCGATACCGTTCTTTTTTTGCAATTCCCAATTGTTTTTTTTTATCTCTTTACTAGCGGCAATCAACTCTTCGTGGGTGGCATTGCCCTTCCAATAAGCTTCGGTAACCTTTTTTAGCTCTCTGTTTGGACCAATTCTTGGGAAACCCAAAACAGCAGATTTTACCATTTTTAACTAATTGTCTTGTATCGTCTAACGACAGGTATTCTAGAAACAAATTATCAACAAAGTAAAATAACAATGTAAATAAATATATGCGTGTGTATATTTATATATGTGTATTACTGTTACACTGCTTTTGTATATTTCTGTGGTTCTTTCTGCTGCAAAAAAAGATTTACCTAACAGCAACTAACAGATATTAAGAGCCTGTCAAACGGAGCAAATGCCTATTCGAGATCAGAAATACCCCCTGCTTATATACAAACAACTTTCTTGCCAAAACGTTTTTGACTTCTTTTTAATAAACAGGGAGGATTTGTAACTCTAGCCAGGAGATCCCGTTTCGTTTAGAGATCTTAGAGCATATATGCGTGAAAGGACACAATTGTGGACTAAAACGGCGAGTAAAGAAGTCACTGTTCTTGAATCTCTGCTGGGCATCCACCATTGTAATATTGCTTTTGGTGTGTGATAGGTAATTGAATTTTTGGCTGCCATTAATTGGCTCACCTGGTTTCGTATAAAGGTGGTTTCTCCTTAGAGATACCTTTGTAACACAAAAATGTATTAATGGAATAGAGATGACGACAATGAGGTTTATAGCCGCTGCGACTGACGGTTCTGTTTTGGAGAAGGTTCCACACATGTGGGGGCAGAGGAGAAGAGAACGTGATATGGCAGACGGGTATCGTATGCTGTCCTGCGCATCATTGTCACGTGCGCGACTTCTCATCAGCCAATTATAGAGTGGTGAGTTTATTTTTTTTTACTTTTTATCGCTTTGATGGCCCCCTGTACTCGCAACCCCTTAAAGTCAAAACATAGTGTTGTTTTTGAACTCTGAGTAGTCATCAAGTCACCCCTTATTGCTATGTTTTTGCTTGTGCGTGCAGTCTCGGGGCTCGCTCTCTGCCAATTATAATTTTTATACCAGAGACGCGGCGTCGGAAAAACGCCACAGTATATGTGTCGGGTAATTTAGGGCTTGATTTCAAATAGGGTTTTCAAACGTATCTTAGGGCTTGTGCCCTATTCTCGTCACTGCACACGTCAGTCTTCATTGCATATTTTTCAATTTGCAAAATAGTGGGTTATAATATATAAGTGCATATAATAGGCATTGAGGTGGTGTGTCTATCGTTGTGCTTGTGATAAGCACAGACCAGCTTTGGCAGTACCTTGATTGAGCGTGCCGGTCGGTTAAACAGTGTGAAAACTACTCTCTCTTTCTTCTCGAACTAACAGTTACAAAAATGGATTCGGATAGACAGTATCGCAAACTAGTGTCCAGGCACGAGGAACTGATAAAACAAGACATTACTTTAAGAAAAGAATACACCACTCTGTTAAGAAAATGTCAATCGCTTTTTTATTACTTAAACAACGATATGCTATATAATAATAAGACAATTGATAAGGCTAACAGTAAAAAAGGACTTGTGGTTATACCATCAAGATACAGAAAAAATAGAAAACAAGACATCTTGATAGCATCTGATACCAAAGAAGCCATTGAAGACAATACGGTGGTGTCCGGAGAACATGATTTTGTTTCTAAAAAATTTAGCGAACTGGGTCCCCTAGAATACCTAGATTCAATTTCTTCTAAAGGTGTAGTTGATCGTAATAAGCCTATCACAAATAAAATTTTGAAAAGAAAGATAACAGAGGCATCAATTAAAAAGCTTCCTGATTTAAAATGGTACAATGAGCAAATAGAGCTGATTTTCCAAAAAATAGATAATAATACGAGTGATTTCAAATTGCCAGAAGAAATTCAGAATTCTTATAAAATGTACAAAACCACGCCGCTTCTATATAATGATATAAAAGATGATATAAAATAACTGATAAGATCGGTTGTAATGAACGAGATATTGAAAAAAACATTCAATTTTCATAATTTCATATATATATATATATATATATTATATAACTAGTAGTATTACATGATATATGTTCAGGTGGTCACTGAATTTGTTCTGAGCCTCTTAATCTTTTGACGATCAGATCTGATCAAATTCTTAATAGACTTTTTATTAATGAACAAACTTAACAAAAATTTCCTTACGTTTGGTTTAAATCGATAATAGTTCATAATATCAAAAACCTTTGAAAATAGAATTTCATTTTCAAATAATTTTATATTGGAATATTTTTGTTTCATGTCCGTTAATTTTTTAATAGCATTGTTTGTAATGATGTGGTTGCTCAACTCGCAAACAGTTGTTACTACATCGTTTATAATCTTTTTAAGTTCATCATCAACATTTGAAAAATCGTTTCTGGTTGGAGAAAATATGGATTCTCCACCTCTTGAAGTTGAATGACTATTCTTGTTATCCTTTATAGGGGTTGCCACCAAACTTACACGGTCATAATTGTACTCACTTTTAATTGATTCTGTGCCAACAAACTCTACATTGTCCATATCAGATAGCATTTTATCAAGATTTAGTTTGATTTCAGCTATATTTCCACTTTCAACTAGACTTCCTGAATCTGCATCAAATGTTATCATTCCGTCACTATACTCTTTTTCTAGTTTCCATTCCATTTCTTTATAAGATAGAAATTTATCTACGGCTTTAGGTAAAGCAATTCCAACTGGTTCTGAAAACACTGTTAAACAGCATATCCAGCCTAATTCATCTAAAATTTCGCATCCTTCCTTAGTCTTTGATATCAAACCTAGAACATAGAAAGCCGTAGTCCGTAAGCTTGTGACAGTAGAATCGTAGGCAAGGGTGATAAAATCTTCTGTTAAAGAATAATTATCAATTAATCCAATACCTAAAGGCGTAGAACCAATGAAACCACAACTCCACATTTTCGCTTTTAGTTCTAATATATCCTCACTTTTCTCAGATGCCTTTCCAGCCTTTAAATCTGTTATATATTTTTTTATGACATCCATAAACATCATTATATCTCTGAAAGACGTGATCATATTAATACCATCACTAGTTTTAGCTAAACTACCATAAAAATGCAAAGGTAACCTCTTATTTATGTTTGAGTCTATTTTATCGGCAGATGTGGGCATTTCAATTTCATTCTCGTTATTTTTTGCTAAGGATTCGTAGTTAAGTAAAAACTCTTCGACTATATATACGTAATCTTTATCTTTATGAGAAATCCACGATAATCTTTCTTCTTCGATATAATTAATTTCATTTAAAATTTGAAAACCGTATGAATTGCTCATAAGTTCAAATAAAATAGGTGAACTAATAAAAACCATTTGATTTAAAGTTGTCCTTAGCCAAGATGCTAATTCTTGAGAGGAATTTTCAGTTTTAACGACATAACCATATAATGCTTCGTCTGCAATTGCTACTACTTCGGGATTTAAATCATATAATTGTCTAGTCAGTTTTTCAAGAATATACTTGTGAATTAATGGATCCTCTGATTTACTGTGCATAGGTGATGAACTTTCTACAACATCGTTATTTGACAATATAATATCAGTAACTTGTCCTAATTTATTTCCCATTATTTTAGTGGCTAGTTTTCTGACATGTCCATCAGATGTTACCAAAGCTTTCCCTAAAATTGCACGGCAGTGGCTTGAATACATTATATCTATTTCAGGCAATGTCAACATTAAAAATTTTGTTGATATTTTGGATGAATTTTGGAACATTTTGTATATAATTGTAAAAAAATTCCATTTGTTCAGCAAATAAATTCCATTGGAATTTGTGGTTAGAGTTCCTATGAATTTAAAATACCCAACAACTAATTTTGTTTTTAATGAATGTTCGTTAAAAATATTACCATCTGTTTTGCCTTCCATTGCACGAAATAATAAAGATGTTAATTGAGGTATAATTTTAGTGTCATCCATTAATATTTTCATTCCCTCTGAAGTTGATATCATAGTCTTAAAAAATTGGCAACCAACTTGAATATATTTATTAGCTAGTCGTGATTTTTTAGAAACATTTGAAAACCTCTGCCTTAAAGGTCTATAAAAAACTAAAATTTTTCTGATAAATTTTGTTTTACTCAGTTCTTCTAATTGTTTTGGATTTGTTAAAGGTCCTTCTAAAAGCTCCTGGATGATATTCCAATTCCATAAAGCGAAATCTTTTATTTGTAGAACTTTAGAATCAAATACCATTCTTCTAAATTTTAAGTCATCAACTTTATTTATTAAATCATTGGATTTTAAAGCTAAAGACAAATTTTTTATATTGCGATTATAATCAATCGCTGCTAGACCTATGGTATTTCTCTTTTTGTTTAAATTATAAGAGATTTTTTCAAAATAAAACGTCTCTCTTAGCGACTCTTTATCTCCTGTCGGTAGATACTTGTTAATGATATAAGGATTCACTTCAATTAAATTCATTGATAAAGTGAGGTATTCATATAAGAAATATCTAGCCTTATGAAGTAAAGGCGATTTAGATTCATCATTTTCAAATTGATCAATAAGATTGGTTATCTTTTCAACTACGCCACAATGATGAAAGATGGTTATCAATAACGAAACTTGCTGATTTATTGGCATGCATTCTTTATAAACATAATGAGATGTTGCCTTTGAAATATTGTTGTATTTTGCTTTTACTTTAAAATTTAATGGTTTGATTCTTAAAACGTCCAGGAAAATGTCGAACAAGTAGGAAGCACAGCTGGGAACCTGTAAAAAATAAATTAACTCTTTAAGTGGCTTAAAATTGTTTATTGAATAGAGTCTATGGCCATCTGAATTTTTTAAAGCCCTTGAGATTAAATATGCAGAACTTTGTAAACTATCTATATTTGCAGCAGACTTGTTATTAAGATCTGAAAATTTTACATTTAGTGTTGATATGTCAAAGTCTTGTATAAAATTTTTCCTAGTGTCATAATTAGACATAAGTTGGAGAATTGTATCTAAAATAATCGAGGCAATTTTAATTGAATTGTAGTCGTGTAACAGATCCTCTAATACTCGCATACCACGACAGCTGTTAACAAGTTCTGGGTGAATAAAACATGTTTCTAATAACGTTTCCAAACATATATATCTTAAATTATCATCAGATTTTTCAATTGAGCTTATTATGGCTTGCATAACAGATTTTGGTAGCTTCTTATATTCATTAAACTTTCTTGCTAACTTTAATGCTTGTTCCCTCTCAATCTGATAAGTGTTTTCTTTTCCAAGCGATATTACCATAAATTCAGCAAGTCGAAGAGATAATAATTCATCAATAAACTCACTGCTAGCTATCAGACATCTACAGATTTTAAAAGCGGCAGCAACTATAAGTTTGTCTTCATGTAATAATAATGCTTGTATAGAAGGCATAAAAGTAGACAATGCTAATTCGTTTCTAATTTCTGGATGCATTTCTAGTAATGAAATAAAATCATTGGCTCTCTTTAAGAGATCATCGACAGGTAAATGGGTATTTCTTAGACTTTGCATATTATCACTTATTAACCATATGGCTGTTTCCTTATTTATGGGTATGTTTTCCCCTAATGACTGATAGTTTAATAACGATGTGTTACTGTTATGTAATTCTATATCATTATCAGTTTGGAATGAGTGGATGGAAGAGTTATCTGTAGAAATTTGTCTATGAAATGTGTCGCTCAAACTAAGTTCGGAGGTTAATTTATTGGACAAGTAGCTAACATCCCCTTCTGCATCTTCTTCACTATATGACGCCGTTAGATTATCTATTGAAATGTTATTTATCGAGAACCCAACACCACTCATTTTAGCTATATTTTCATATTTTAATTTTGCTTCCGTAATTTGTTTCTCTAGTTTCTTTATTTGGTTATCAAATTCTCTAATTTGTGTATTCGTTTTTATTCTTATTGAATGTTTTTCTAAATGATTCGTTGAATATGTACCAGAATAAATATTAGAAGAGGTTGTCTTTCGAAGTCTTTCAGCATCTCTTTTTTTTCTTTTAACCGCCAACAACTCATTCTGTAATTGAATAATATCATTCTTTAAAGAGAGCAATGTTTTATTAGCACTTGTTTTATTGTACTTAGAATATAATGGACTGGCTGGTGAGCCTGATTCAAAGTCGGATCTTTTAGAGGAAACGAAAGAAGTTGATAGTATCAGATTTTTCTTGTTCTTCTTTTTAGTATTACTATGGACGCTCATCAATGAATTTCCATTGCTTTCTTGGGTATTTAGAGTATCAGATCTAGATCTTGGCACTTCTGATTTAGGGCTCACATCCAAATTACTCATTTTTACGTTTTTATGTTGTTTTGTAATCCTTGTTTCCTTTGTCTTTTTTTGATTCCATTTGAATAGGATGTGCTTCTAATTCTGGAAGCACTTTACCAACTTGGGTTTATATCTATAGTGCTAGCGGATT
Organism: Tetrapisispora namnaoensis; assembly: GCA_003705985.2. Taxonomy (NCBI): domain Eukaryota; kingdom Fungi; phylum Ascomycota; class Saccharomycetes; order Saccharomycetales; family Saccharomycetaceae; genus Tetrapisispora; species Tetrapisispora namnaoensis. Next base: position 198,249 of record PPKD02000021.1, on the reverse strand, counting down.
GCAAAAACCTCACAGTTTCAAGTCAAATATGTTCTAATTCAACCTTTATTCATCCAGAATTGATGAAAGCGCAACTTAGAGTTTTCTATATCATCGATCTGTTGTACTTTTTAATATTAATATTTCAAAATTGTTACAATTTTAAAGGCTGCGGAATTTGAAAATAATCAGCATGTAAACGCAGACAATTACAGTAGAATGTTGTTGATCAAATATTCTAATGAATTCGGTATAGATATATGTGTATGTATTGTATGTGTCTCTATATATTTTCAATAGTTATTTACAAGCTTGGTTTGAGAGTATGCTATTATGTGCTTATTTCCTGCTGAAGGTATTTTTTATTTGTTCAATTGCATCGGATGTCTCCTGATCCATGTCCTCAATGGCAGCTTCTTCGTGGGCACCCGATACAAAATTACTGCGTAAAGCGTATTTTAAGTCTTGTAAGTTTGAAATGTCATAAATCCAACATGATCCAGTTATGAACATTCCAAATATGCTTAATGTTATACTTGTCGCTACTGTCAGTGCTGCCATAGCCTCATTCTGTGCAATCACTGGTGGAGGTTGATTATTTAACTGAAACATATTAGGACGGTCTATTTTTAGATGAGGTGTATCGTTAGTAATAGAGATTAATGGCTAATAATGACATCTGATTTTGTCGTTGACCTTGGATAATACATACATTGACGAGATATAAGTGACTTTCTAAAATATCTAAATGAAAATAATGTCAGGGCTGTTGCTCCGCAGAATCTCAGCATTTGAGCTCTTCTTCTTTTTACATATTCTTCACTTAATGCAGAGATATCTTTTGTTTTTAGAGTCATTGTATCAATAATATTCATGCCCTTTGATACATTTAGTGAGATGAAGCTCCTTGAATATTATTTTGTTAACATATCTTCACATATATATGTATTCATATTGGAAGTGTCAATTTCAAAGTTTAAAATAATTAAGGCGCTTCTCTATATTAAAATCCCGAAATTAAAGATTTAATTGAATTTTAACATTTACTTAAAATTATTTAACGTAAAACGAATGTTATGTTTTTTACTTTGTAATGCATTTATTTATTGATCTACTTTGTACAGATATATAAATCACTATACTTTATAGCTTGAATGTTGGATAAGTTCTAAAACTAAGCTTTCTCTTGTTTCTTGAATTGATTGATATTTCGTAGGATCAATCTTGTCTTGTTCTTAGATGTCTTTTTATAACTTTATCTTTCTTAATTATGTAGACAACAGCACCCCAACCTGACAAAGCATCACGATCTGCTGCATTAAGTAGGGCCTGACTTATTGTTTCGAATAAATCTTCAGCTTCTAAATTAGGTTCGTACAATGATTCACACATACCAAAAAGTTGGTCAGATGCAGTACCACTGACGATAAAGTCCTTAGCCTCATCAATACAACCAATCAAATCGAAACCGGCAATAAATGGCTTGCCTGTTTTGGAATTGATACCTGCAACAACAGGTCCTACGAAATATGGGCCAAATCTTTTTTCATAAAGAGTACTTGATACTAACTGTGTGAACGTCTCAGGTTCAATGGGTCTGTCTTCTTTTAACTTGTATAAATTTGTTTTATAACGGAAAACCTCATTTAATGTAGTGACATCTGTGGCTAATCCAGTAATACCAAAAAATACATGGCCATAATTGAATATTTTCTCAAAATTGTTAGAAACACCTAAAGACTGACTACCTAAACGTAAGTCACACGCAATCGCGACACAATCTTTGCCTGCCATGGCCACAACAATACCACCATTAATGCTACTTGGATCTGACATTCTATTTTCTTATATCTTGTACTTTAAATATTGAAAGTTATCTTCAGAATCATAAACTTTTACTCTATCTTCAAACGAAAACAAAAATAAAAAGTACACTATGACAGAATTAAGTATCGATAATTCTTATACCCTAAAACTCAATCAAACTTTCTTCACAATTTTGATTCTTTATAAATACAAGTTTAGGACCTGCAATTAAACTATGAAAGTTGTTGTGAACATCTTTGATATATCCAAATATATTTAAGTATCATTACAGAAATGAGCAAAGGTTTGCCACCTTACTTTATTTTCTCTTAGTTCTTAATATCAAAGAAACTTCGCCCTTCGCAACGTTGGAAACGATAAAATGGAAAAGTAATAAATAAAATAAACTCCACTATATAAAAAACATCATGAGGAACAGCGATGTTTATATCATGTTATCAGTTGTATATTAAATATTAGTTATTAGGATTATGTATTATATAGATTATATGTCGGTTGCATTTAATCAATTTGGCAGAATCTTCTTGGCCTTGTTTAGAGCTTTCAAGTAAATGCTTTGTTTTTCGAATTGTTTACTTAAGAAAAGATATCTGTGATTCCAATTGTCCATTACCTTTTCAAAATAAGGTGACTTGCTCCATATTTGGATTAATTTTGGCTTGTTGTCATTATGTTGATCAATTAGTTTTTCTAATTCGCCTGTGAAACGAGTTAATTGTTCGATTCTTTCTTGTAATGGAACTTCATCGAAGATGGAATCAATTTCATTATAAAGTAAATCTGATGTTAATAAAGGTGCCCATGTGGTAATCTTTGTGATTCTTATGGCCTTTTGAGGGTTAGATAATAATGAGTCGCTCCAGCCATATTCCTCATTCGAAACCAATTCGAATTGAGCAGACGGAACAGGGGTCAATCTGGCAGCCCAGAAATTTATAGATTCAACATATAGTTGTGCTTCTTCGACCGTATCTGTTTGAAATTCTAACACAATTAATCTATTATTATCAAGTGGATTTGGTATTGAGATCAAAAAATTACCCCTTGCTTCTTCAATATTGCTAGAATTTGGTGATTGACTCATGACCATATTGTCTTGAACTAACTCAGCCAATACGTTAAATAAATTGTAAACAACATAAGATGAACTAATCTTTTTAAATTCCTCTATATCTTCAATCTTCAGTAGATTAGATGTTGACATTTTTAACATTCGATGAAGTTTGAATACAAATATTCTCCCTTCTGAAATGCGAACTTTTGATCTAGTCCATGTTGATTCTCCATTCAAAAAAGCCGATGGCGTTATAGCTTCGTCAAAAATTGTAGGGCCCTTACTTTTTTTTAAAAATTTAAAGATCAACTTGTGGGGAGTTTTAAATTTTGATCTGGAAGTATGATCTTTATCCATTGAGGTAGCTAAGCTGCTAATTGAGGAAGTTGACGGTGATCTTATCATAGTTGAGCCATCCATATCATTATTGTTTTTATTTGATTTTTTGCTATATTTTGAATTATTAGCAATCATTATAATTCCATCCATAAGCCAATATGTAAAGTTTTCATTCATAAATTCATAATCAAAAGTCTCTGGTTCAAATAGAGATGTTAAAGGGATATTGTTATGAAATTTCCAGTCAGCACTAGTATTTGCAATACCAAGATCGCTAATTTGATTTGTAAATGAACTTGAAACTGAAGTTTTAGAAGATAAGGCCGAGTTAACACTATGTAAACTTTGTGACCGTGTGTGGGATAAAGAGTATATCGATGTTCTCCTTGAGCCCATACCTCGACTGCTTGCAGAAGAAGATGCTTTTACAGCTAAATTATGATTTCCACCAGAAATACTTGAAATATCTTTTTCTGATGGTTTTTTAAAGCTTGAATTTTTGGTTTTCCCGTTTTTACCATCTCTTGAGAAAAGACATAATGGCTTACTCTTATTTATTTCAAAATATGACATTAATTCAGATACAACTTCGGTCTGATTGGGCAAATTCAAATTATCAATCTCTTTATTGGATACTTCAGGGAAATATTCCTTTTTAATGGCATAAATTGTATTATCTATAAAAGTGTCAACAGTATACTGAAATTCCTTATTCTTCTTGTGATGTTTAACATTTTCTTCATTATGCAGATCAGAATTCATCAGCAATAGTGAAAATAGTATAATATGAACTATTTTGTAGTTATTTTGCCATAACTCCGCTACTTTCAAATTAGAGTCCATACTTCTGAAAAAATTGATATAGCAGACTGATAACTCTTCTAAAATTCTATCGATGTTCTGAGCCTCGGCAATAAAATATATGTGTTCAGATATTTTTTCCAGTAAAGATAATAATGAATACGGAAAAGGTTCCAATAGTTTAATAAAATGTCTTAATATATCATGATTCTTGGCTGTCCCTAAAAAATTTGCATACTCCTTATAGTTGACTTTTTTGTAACAACAATTATATATATCTATAGCGATATGGTAGTTCCTGTCGTCCGAACCTTCGTTTATATTAGGCTTGACATCAGGAGCAGATATAGATTTCTTCTCCGGTGCAGAAATATTCGGAACATTAAAATAAAACGACTCGCTTCTGTTGTTCAGTCTCTTTGAGCCGACTAGACTGTTTGGAACTTGTGCCAAGTACGAGCCACGTTGTTGCATGCCATCAAAGGTACCAGCAGCGCCTCTATCGAAGCTAGGCATGATCGTAAGACGAAAAACTTATTGTGTCACCAGAATCTAAGCTAACTCTATCAAAACTGAGCAAAGCAGCCTTGCTGTTTTTTTCACTTACGAAGTAAACAATACAGACACGGCAGTCCACTGAGAAATAAGAAAATGGAAACCTCCTGTGCTAAATATTGCTTCCATTCATTGTACTTTTATCTGGGGAAGAAGTTGCAACATAAAAGAGAGGTTTTAAGAACTCGGAGTTATGATGGAGCGGCATTCTCGGGGACATCCTAAAATATCATTAAATACGATCTCTAAATGGCAGTCATCTAGTGAGTAGCACGCTATGATTGCAATGTAACGAACCGGGGTTGTAGCAATCAAGCGGTATGCCAGCTTTGCTGAGGTTACTTAAGCAGATAAAACAATGTGAATCACTCCAAAAGACATTTTTCCAGCCTAGGGAAGACCGAAAAACTGAGGCTTCGTTGAGGTTGGCGTCTTTTGGCGCGAGAGGCTAACGTAACCTGCCCATTTTTGGCTGCGATGAGGCTGAAAAGTAGTCCAGAATGGACACAACCTTGAATGTAGGCCCTCTATTTGTCTGTATTGCCATAGTCATAGCTCGTAGGTTTTCTCATCCCATCGTCTTATCGCGTCTCTTCTCTGTTTACCTTTTAAAGGTCGAGTCTCTAGTACGCGTTTCGGAATTGTAAATAATGCGAAAACCTCATATCTATATAAATATACGGATATATATCAGAGATTTTAATAGATATGGTGATAGATGAAAATTTATATATACTTATCATCGAGGTTTTGCATAGCTAGGTACAGAAGGCTTTATCTTATCGTCACTGCTAGGTGAACAACAATTTATCTTAATCAGAAACTGGATAGAAATGACTGAAGTTGAAGGTAGTACTGCTATGAATGTAAGCAATCTGGTGGCGAATGAGGGGGGCGAACAACAGATAGGAGACACTTCAATGAGTGATGCTCAACAAGTTGAGCAGCCTGTTGAAAACGGAGATGGTGAGAACATGATGGAAGATGTAGGTTTAGTGTCGTTTGTGCCCTTAGAGAAGTTGCAAGTTAATGGTATTACGTCCACTGATTTGAAGAGGTTGAGAGAAAATGGTCTGCACACAGCAGAGGCTGTGGCTTATGCGCCTCGTAAGGATCTTCTGTTGGTGAAAGGTATTTCGGAGGCTAAGGCTGATAAATTATTGAACGAGGCTGCAAGATTGGTTCCGATGGGTTTTGTCACGGCGGCAGATTTCCACGTAAGAAGATCAGAAATGATCTGTTTGACTACCGGTTCTAAAAATTTAGATACAATGCTGGGTGGTGGTGTTGAGACAGGATCGATTACTGAATTATTTGGTGAGTTTAGAACAGGTAAATCACAACTTTGTCATACTTTAGCAGTAACTTGTCAGTTACCGCTTGACATCGGTGGTGGGGAAGGTAAATGTTTATATATTGACACAGAAGGAACATTTAGACCTGTGAGACTTGTATCTATTGCTCAACGTTTTGGCTTAGATCCAGATGATGCTCTTAATAATGTAGCATACGCAAGAGCTTATAATGCCGATCATCAAATAAGGCTTTTGGATGCAGCAGCACAAATGATGAGTGAATCAAGATTTTCTCTAATTATTGTAGACTCTGTTATGGCCTTATATAGAACAGATTTTTCAGGTCGTGGTGAACTTAGTGCGAGACAGATGCATTTAGCAAGATTCATGCGTTCCTTGCAAAGACTAGCTGATCAGTTTGGTGTTGCTGTTGTCGTCACAAACCAAGTTGTTGCTCAAGTGGATGGTGGTATGATGTTCAATCCTGATCCAAAAAAACCAATAGGTGGTAATATCATGGCACATTCGTCTACTACGAGATTAGGTTTTAAAAAGGGTAAAGGTTGTCAAAGATTCTGTAAAGTCGTGGACTCTCCATGTTTGCCTGAAGCTGAATGCATCTTTGCTATTTACGAAGATGGGATAGGTGACCCGAGGGAGGAGGATGAATAAACGAAAAACTTATTAATTATGATATATATATATAGCATTTTACATAATCTCCGGTCTTACTCATTTTATAATTAGGATATGAAATAAATTTTTTATAAGCATAAAATTTCCTTCTTATGATATTTTTAACAGTTCGCTCCACAAACTTTTAACAGAATGCCAAATTTATAAAAAAATTTGATGTCAGTAAATAATTAAAACAAATAGCAACGACAATAATAATTAAACTATAAAAAGCTTTTGCTTAATTAAAATTTTGATAGTAAACCTTGTTTCAGGGGTATTTTGATAGTATAATCTAATAGTGAAGGTTATAAAAAACTTGTAAATCTGAATTATTGCTAGAAAATACGGAAATTATATATATAATACCTTTGTATTCATTAGGTTCCATTTAATCAATTGAAACCCAGTTGCATATGTTTACAATTTGGTTATAAAAATTACAGGAATTTACCAGTAGGACAGATGTCATTGTAAGAGTTTCTAAGTTGTAAAAATTATATAAGGAGGTTTTTAAAAACTAAAGATAAAGTTATTTCGAAAGAGGGGGGAATGGGTATAGATTATTTGTATGAGCCTTTATATACAACGATATCAAGAACCCAATCACTTTCGAATGCTGTCGGCGGAACAAAAGATGAAGATAATAAAATTGCATGTTTGGATATGAAATCTGTCTTTTCATGTCCTATCCAAATATTAGAAATTAATAATTTATCCAAGGATTGTATGGATAAATGTCCTGCTACACAAAATTTTGAACTGACTTTTGATCAATCTCATAACATTTCCGAGATGTCAATGGGAAGTAGAAATACTGCTGATAGCAATTCTGTTTCTTCGGATAAAGGGACATCAAGTTCAAGTTTCATTCCTTTGCAATCAACTGAATCTGACGTTTCTATAAGTTCAAAATTTACGTTAAATTCACCATTAGAAGATATGCCAACAATAGATACCATTAAAAATTTAATTAAATATTCAAAAAATACAGTCGATCCAGTTATTTTGTTTCCTTGTATTCAACAAATGTTAGTAATGATCTGTTGGATAAACATGAATCCAGAATACTATACTAAAAAATCTTTGAAAAAATCTTTAATTAAGTCTATAAAAAGAAATTTGAAGTTTTTAATTGCAAGAAGATCTACAGATGCATGTTACTTATTGGCAGATGCTTATTCTTCAGGATTATTTGGGTCAGTAGAAACTAAAAAAGCATTTATTCTATTCAGAAATGCCTCTCAATTGGGTCATATTGAAGCAACTTTTAGGACGGCTTATTGTTACGAAAGGGGATTAGGAGTAGAAGCATCCTCATGGAAAGCATTAAAATATTTAGAATATGCAGCCAAACAAAAACATCAAATAGCTATGTTTAAACTTGGCATGGCTTATTTCTATGAAAAGTTGGGTGCCCCTAAAAATGATGTTACAAAACTAGCAGGCGTAACATGGTTAACACGAGCAGTCAAATATTCGGATAACATAATTTGTGACGCACCATTTGAATTAGGTAAAATATATGCAACTGGGTATAAAGATCTGATATTAAAAGACAGCCTGTATTCAGAACTTTTATTTAAGAAAGCAAAAGGATTGGGATATCGTTCTGATGACAGTTAACCAACAATTTTATATAATAATAAATAATATAGGAAATAAAACATTCAATATTGCAATTATATCAAATACATGATATAAAATTTTATGTTGTTATATCGATATTTATATTAGTGATGTTGAATTAATAAATTTTAATCACAATTCCAAAATATTTAAGGAATAATATGCATTTTCTTGTTTTTTTCATCTGTTGCTGCTGTTGGGTTCATCAATGATTCAGAGGTAAATCTTCTTTTTAGATTATTGGGTTTTGAAATATCCATAATATTTCTCAGTATTGCCGATTCTTTGGAAGGAGATTGTATTGTTTTTGATCTCTGGGCAGATGCGTTAATGCTTTTTGGAATAAGCACTTTTGGTAAAGGAAAATCAGGAATTGGAACTGGCGTTGAAGGTACTTTAGCATTATTGAATTTTTGCAATGCCGATGGAGAAATTTCTCTTTCATTGAGAGATCTTGCAAGTTCTTTTTCAATATTTTTAAATATTTCAAAATCTTGTGGAGCTTTTAAAACTGGTAATTCTCTTTTTATGAATTCATTTAGATCTTTATTCGTGCTTGGATTTTCATATATGGTATTTTTATTCTTAAGTTCATCCATTGAGTTAACAATATCTTTAATATTTTCCATATTTTCAAGCATGACATTGTTTTGTGATTTCAAAATTTGTGACATATTATCTTTATAACCTGTCAAAATATATTTGATAAATCCGTCAATTGAATTACTGGCTATGTTATTACATTCACTAAACTTTTTATTAATATTTTTGGTGGAGGTTAATAAAAAATTAATTTCATCTTTTAACTTGGTAGATTCGCTTACTAAAACACTTCTCCTTTTTTCACTTAATTGTCCCAAAAGATCTAGAATTTTCCTTGATGTTGTTTCATCAGTTGTTAATTTTACAGCATCAACTAATTCTTCCAGCTCAGTCGAAGCAGGAGAAGTGTTGAAAAATTTATCTACTATTGTTAATAACTTTTTAGATGATGCTTCGATTGTTAATGGTAAATTTTCTGTGATCGACAAAAATACTTGAAATATATTGGAAAACTTTGAAGCTAAAACCTCTAACTGCTCTTTTAAAACAGCTTCATTATCATCGTTAAGCTTTCTAAATTCATATATGAATCTATTCAAAATTTGTTTATCCAGTTCCATGTGTTCGTTTTCGGCATGTTTTAATGCATCAATTACAATAGAACTTATATTTCTTCTTGATCTGTATATTTCTTCATCAAAAAATTTATTTGCCAGAGTTAATTGATTTTCTAAATTATCCGAAGTTTGTTGATTAGCATTAAGTTCTTCTTTTAATTTTTCAATCTCTAGAGTTTGCTCACTTATAAGAAGCTTCATATTGTTAACATAATCATTACCAAGATTATGGTAATTATCAACATTGAAAATTATATCATCTTTAAATTGGATATAACTTTCATTCAATAACTTTTTTATACTTAAGCATTTTTTATCAACAACATCAAAACAATTTTTCAATGATAATGAATGCAACTTACAAACATCTTTATAATCAATATCCCAGTTATTGGATGCATTTAATATATTATTGAAAATATTTTCAACTACATTTTTAAGACCTTCAATTTCATTCATCATAGGACTTAAATTTAAAGATGACAATTGATTTTTTACACTCCTTTCAAAATCCATTGAATTGTTTTCCATTTCATCAAAAACTTTAGAAAAAACTAAGTTAAATCTTTCCGAATAGGAAGATAAACTATCTTTTAGGTCATTTAATTGTTTCATATAATGTTCTTGAGCAGAATATAATTCTTTTAAAGTGTTGATATTTTGTGTAGCTTTGCTATCTAATTCGTTTTTTTCATGTTTTAACTTATCAAATATTTCAAGATTGGAAGAATGTATTTGATTAATATAAAAATTAAAGCTTTTAAAATTTTCTTGATATTCTCTAAATAGTGATACGACTAGTTTCATATTTCCTGACAATTTTTCATTTGCATCTTCAGATTTTTCTAATTTATCTAAAAGTTTTTTATTCGATTCTGTTTCCTCCACATATTTTGCTTTAAATCTTTTAATCTGATCTTCCATATTATCAATTTTAGCCTTTTGTTCTGTTATTAAAATTGAGTTACTTTCATATAAATCAAGTTGATCTTGTGTTACATATATTCCTTCTTTTGTTCTTGCTATTTTTAATTCATTTCTCAATCTATCAATTTCATTAATGTATTCATGAATAAATGTATCTTTTGATAAAGACTGATTTATCTGAGGGGTATTTTTAATTGATTTTGCTCTTGTTGCATATTCTAAAGTACTAATAGTTTCCTCTAATGATATTTTTGCGGGTGAAACGGTAGCTATAATACATGTTTTGGTTTTTCCTCCAAGGGAGTCTTGGAGTAGCCTTGTCAATTTTGATTCCCTATATGGTATATGATGTGAACGATCAACGAGAGCATTTATGACTCTTCCTAAAGTGAGAAGAGATTTGTTTATTAAACCAGCTTCTTGAGCTCTTTTGTTTTCTGCACCAGATCTATTAATATTTTCGCTACCAGCTAAATCGACTAAGTTCAATTTACCAGTTTTAATAAATTGTTTTCCAGTTACTGGGTCAACTTTTGTAACATTTGTTATTATAGTAAAAATTGTATGTGATCTTGAAGACAAATCATTCAGTTTTGTTGATGCTACCTTTCTCTTGAGTGAACCTTCTGTTAATAGTTGTAAACCTTCATTAGCAGACTTGATATAAATTTCTTCCATTCCTTTAACAGTAATAGAAGAACTATTACTATTTGATGATGACTTGTAGGTATTACTCATAATTCTTACATTTTTCCCATCATATTCGTGTGGATTGTTGTTTTTGTTTTTATTGGACTCTATTGAACTACCATAACGATTAAATTTATTAATAGGATGATTATCAAATATTCTTATCTTGCTTGTGACATTAGACTGTTCATTTTCATTGTTTGAATACCTTGAACTGGAATACATATTATGTTTTGGCTTATTTTTATCCATTGCATGTAAAGTATTTGATGTAATGTTTGGAGTAGAATTTCCACTAGTCTGAGTTGTTGTTTTTTCTGTTATTTTATTGTTATTTCCATTTGAAACTGGAATGTCATTATTACAACTCGCTAATAAATCTTTTAACTTTTCATTATATAATTCTAAAAAAGAAACTTTAACTGAATATTCCGAGTTTGCAGATTTGGCTTCATCTTCATGTTTGCTACTTCTTCTATCTCTGCTTTCTGATATGTTGTTTTTAGACAATTCTTTAAATAAATACACTAGCACCCTTGGAATAATTCCTGCATGCTCACCTAATAATATCTTATCCTTCGAATCCAAATCTCCTAAGATATTTAAATCACCAGACATTGTATAGGTTTTACCTGTACCTGTTTGGCCATATGCAAATAGAGTACAGTTATAACCCTGAAGCATTTCATGTATGTAGTTTTTTGCCACTGATTCGAACAAAGTTTCTTGATCTGATTCAACACCAAACACTCTGTCAAAGGTATAAGTTTTATCATTACTACCAGTGGGATTCCTATTACTTGCATTTTTGCATTCATTATTACTGTCATTTTTGCCTCTGTTATTTCCACTTGGATTCGTATCGTAAAGCTTTTTACTCTGATTAGGTGACAATATAACTTTGTTACCATTCACTCCCAACGTTGATATTACCACACTGCTTTTTTCATCAATTTCTCTTTGTGTTCTTGACCGGCATCTTACATACACTCTTATGTTGTCATCCTTAATGGCGCTCGATGGCTTCGGAGCTACACTCATATAAGCGGTAGTGCTAGATGAATTTGTGTGCTCGGTTACCGAAGTATCATTTTCTGAACTCGATATAGATCTCTCTGTATCTTGGGTATTATTCTCTTCCATTCCAACAAAATCACTAGATATTCATACGATACCGAGAAAGATATGTGTTGGTATGTGTGTTGTCAGCTGTTTTCCTTGGCCTCTTTAGTCTTGTTAAATAATAAATTCAGATCAATAGTAGGTGAATTTGCAAGATATAAATATAATGTAAATAAAAATAGTTGTAAATATGTACACAAAGACAGGCGTAATACCGTAAAAAAAGACAATCTAGACGCCAAAAAAGAAAAAGAAAAAAAATGAGGAAATTACATTAGAGCGATGGTTTCTCTGAACCTCAAATCTTCAACAAAACAGCCGCCGAAGTCAAATCTGGTTGCGCGCATCGTTCTTTTCTAAAATAAGAATAAGACTCAACGCGTCGTTGCCGCTACAAAAATAAGCAAAAAAATTAAAAAATGCAACGGAACAGATCGTGGCCATAAAACCCGGTCACATGGCACAAAAGAAACATGACATGGCGCGCCACTAAATGTCTCCAGATTTTAATTACCGTCATCCTGACGTGTCAGGGTGACTGTTTCTTGTTTTAAACTTTTTTCCGCCATATGGAAAAATGAGTCTCATCAATAATGTGTTGCATTGTTTTGATATTTAAGGCGTTTTTATTGGTTTAGCACCCTATTACAATATATGAATTTGAACATATCAGAATACGGTATTTTTATATATATAAGTATTCCCTGTTCAACCCAGGAGTGTTATGGAAGAACTATCAGTAACTGTAGTTTGTTTCGGCAGGCAGTCGCAGAAGACATGTCAAATAAAGCAACAAAGTCTTGGGATGCACGTTGTATCACAATACGAACTCATTATGCCTTTTAACTCTTGTCGTATGGGTAACAAAAAGTTCGAAGCTTTTGCCTGGCTATGATGTTATATCTATTGGTCGTTTTCAGCATAATTCATCTTTTTATAAATGCAGGTACGGTACACATTGCTTCGTTATACCAATCAATCACGGGTACGTAATTACTGTCAACCATTGTGGCAGTCTCCTGTTTTTATGCAGCCGTTTAGCACGCGTTGTAAGCAAGAAATTTACTATGGGGAAAAGAATTATATATAGAAATTGAAAAAGAAGTTTCTTATAATTATATAAGCTTTTTGTATTTAAATGTTGATGTATTTAGTTTATATGTTCTAAAAAGAAGGTAAGTGTTAATCAGAACAAAAGACTTCATGAATGCTTCAAATAATTATACAATAAAGATGGTTAATGAAGCTGATAAAAAACAACAAAAACGGAAAATAAAATCGACAAATATTAAAAACGAAAGTTCAAACTCTGGCGATGACTCTTCTAAAAACTTAACAAATATGAATAAATCGGCCTTAGATTTCCCTTCTACGGGACATAGACCTGTCACCTCGTGTTCACATTGTAGGCAACATAAAATTAAATGTAATGCCACGTTCAAGTATCCTGAGCCATGTGATAGATGCCTAAGGGTAGGATTGGAGTGTGAAATTGACCCACAATTTAGGCCAAAAAAAGGCTCTCAATTGCAAAATTTAAGAAATGATGTTAATGATTTGATGTCTAAGATAGATTACTTGATTCAGAATGATCAATTGATTCTTTCATCTTTGAATATTAAAGACTCAGAGTCGTTGTTGAAGAACAGGGCTAAGGATAATAATGAAGATTATAATAAATTTGATAAAAACGATAATGACAAAAACAAAAGTTTTGGTAATGGTAATGATAATGACAAAAGTCCAACAAAAGATTTAAGAATAGCAGTTCAAACCTATTTGGTGAAAGAACCTCCTTTGCTATCAAATGTCGATTCCCCAAACTCAATTAACAACGATAATCACAGTAATATTACTAGTCCTTCAAATACAAAAGGAAGCAGTATATCTGAAGGTAAATTACGTGGTGTAGGGAACGAATTCAATGATAGTTTAGATAATAGGAGCAATAACAAATTTGACAGTATAAGACATGTGATTTCAACTACAAATCCTATACAACCCCTTCCTTCTCCATACGAAAGTATAAATGAATTTGTCCTTGGTGATGTTAGATTAAGTTTAGAGAAGGCAAACTATCTTCATGATATTTTTGTTAAAAAATATTTACCATTTTTCCCAATTATGACTTCAGTTTCGGCAACAAATCTATGCAATCAATCTCAATTATTATTCTGGACAGTAATGTTAACAGCAAGTTTATCGGAACCAACTCCTACATTATATATTAAGTTGAGTGGTCTGATTAAACAGTTAGCCATAGAAACATGTTGGTTACGCACTCCGAGATCCACTCATATTTCGCAAGCATTATTGATATTATGTATATGGCCGCTACCAAATCAAAAAATATTAGATGACTGTTCTTACAGATTTGTCGGTTTGGCGAAATCGCTATCTCTTCAGTTAGGTTTACATAGAGGTGAATTCTATACAGAATTTACCAGAACGCAAACGTCGATGGCAAATGCTGAGAAATGGAGGACAAGAACTTGGTTAGGGATATATTTTGCTGAGATATGCTGGGCAAGTATCTTGGGTTTACCTCCTAACTCACAAACTGATTACTTGATCGAACATGCACGAATTGGTGGAGATATAGAAAATGACGAGACAGACGGTTCCAAGCAATCAAATGAAGATGATCTTGCTGTTTTCCCAAAGTTATTTAGAAGATTAATATGTTTAGCACACTTTCAAAACAAACTATACAATGTTTTAGGATCTAGTGTGGTAAGTTCGGATGGTTTAATGGAACCTCGAGACAGAGCAGGTGCATTAACAATAATGAGTAGGGAACTTCAACGATTAGATGAAAGAGTAGGATTCGAAGTGGATGATTCGATTAATATTTATTATCAATATGTCAAATTGACAATTTGCTGTTTTGCATTCCTGCCGAAGACACCAACAGAAGATCAAACTTCTTATGTTACTGAAGCATATTTGGCTGCAACAAAAATTGTAACTTTATTTTCTAAATTATTGAAAACTAGGCAAGTTATTGAACTTCCAATATATGTTAGACAAAGTGTCACGTATGCTGCATTTATTTTATTCAAATTATATTTGACCCCTTATTTATTAAACAAATATGTTGACTCCGCTCGTCAATCGATAGTAACAGTTTACAGGTTATATAGAAACCAACTAACGGAATGGTCAACTAAAGTTGAGAATGACCTAACCAGAACTACCACTGTTTTGGATAAGCTTAACTTAGTGCTATTAACTTATCCAGAAGTGTTCATTGAAAGGGAGGGAATTATTACAAGAATGAGATCACATTTAACTGGCTCTCTGTTTTATGATTTAGTTTGGTGTGTACATGAAGCAAGAAGAAGGGAATCTGACCCAAAATACAATGAGACTGCCAAAAAGTCATTTGAAGCGTATAAATTAAAAAGAGGTATGACTGCAACGGATAGAAAATTAGTTCCTTTACCATTTTATACTCAAATTTCTAAAGAAGATTTCCAAACAGTTACAAACACGACCCCTGGGGGAACAACGATTACAAAACTTGTGCCCACAAAAAGTGCCATTGCAAAGAGCAACAAAAGTGATAATGGAAATGTTGATCAAATTAATGGTATACCTTTTTCTATGTTGAGTGAAACTGGGAGCGTAAACTTAGAAGCATTATTGGATAAAGATAGTGCCATAATTGATAATAAATCAATATTTTCAAATAGTTTAGAAGGTAATTCCTTATTCCCCAATGATATAAATTCGAACTCCTATATGAACCAGAAAATTTCTGGATTCTATAATAACATAGGCATTAATGGTATTGAATTGAAGTCCTCAATGAATTCTAGTTTGAAGAATGGAACAAAAAATGAAAAATTGTATAATTCTTCGATGCAAAGAGCAAATAGTATTCCTGCAGATTACAATTATTCTCAAAGTGTTCAAAACACCTTGAAGAACCAAGTAGGAAAGGAAAAGGACCTTCCAATATATTCCGTGAAAGAACCTCCATTGAATATGAAATCTTTACAATCACTTTCAGAGCAACCCAAAAGGCAAAGATCCAGATCAATATTCGAGACTCAGAATAAGAATTTTAAAGGAAAGCCAAATAATACATCTTCCGATATACCAATTGGAACATCAATAAATAATGAACACAAAGTAAATGAAAGTAAGAAAAATGCTTCCGTTGTAGATACCCAAGGTATGAACGTCTCAAATAGTGGCATTAATATTAATATGCTTTCTGACATCGATAATTTTCTCCTTCAACAAAGTAATGGTTGGATGGAAAATAGCTCGGTAAACGATGATTTTCTTGGTTGGTTTGACATGAATATGGAACCAGGGTTTTAGGATTCTTTTTTTAATACGTATTGAATTGATGGCCCATTGTTCATATATAGGTATACGTATTTATTTATTGATTGATTGATTGATTGATTGATTGATTGATTGATTGATTGATTGATTGATTGATTGATTGATTGATTGATTGATTAAATTACTTATTTGTCGATTTTTAATTTTTACAGCTTAATATCAATCAAATACAAGAAACATTAACCTTAAAAGAACATACTTACTATAAACGATGCCAATATTTGTATATTCAAACTCTTAACTAATATTTATTTATTTTCCCTCCCCGCGTGTATCTCTTTCGATAATATAATCTATGCAACCTGTGACTTTAACCATTTTTCACGCTTTTTCTTTAGTCATCGAAATTATAAGAACTCTAATATAAGATCTATTAAAAATCTAGCAGGTGAATTTTTCAATAAAGTCAAATTTTATAAACATTAATGAAGCGTTTTAGATAAACACAAGTCATAAGGCAATATTACTTAAAACTAAAAGGACTTAGTGATCTTATTTATATTTTACTTTTGTACTTATATCTTTTACTGGTTTCAATTAGTAATTGTAATAGATTGTGCAGTTTCATTGATTAAAGTTAAATTCCAGCCCATAATATTATAGGAACATAGGGACAGATTTTTATATGGGAAAGAGTGTGATTTTTTAAATTAAAACTATTAGATATACATGTATATATGCACGGATTTTTTGATAAAGTATGGCGATTAAACTTAAGAGATGGCTATCTAAATCTAATAAAGGGAGTAAGAAGGGAATTGAAACTAATGAAAGTGGAGAACAAACTAATGTTACAGGAATTGTACATCCTATGAGACAAATTATAGATGATGAAGGAAATGATGGGGTTATTGATGAATTCTTAATACCTGTTATACAAGAAAGTCCTCAAATATCAGATGTGAATGTTAGTGATCTTTCGGAATCATCAATTTCAGTACAATTAGAAAATTCAAAAGAAATAAGCAATAGTAATAGCGATCACCGAAGGCTACTAAATATTTCAAGAAGTTCAGATAATTCTGTTAAAGTATTTGGTTATGAGAATTTTGGTAACACATGTTATTGTAACTCAGTTCTTCAATGTTTGTATAATATCCCTGAGTTAAGGGATAATATTATAAGATATCCTATTACTACTAAAGAAAAAAAAACCAATTTTGTTACTACCAAAACTAAAATATATGATGAAAATAGTTTTGAAAGTAATAGTTACATCATAAATGGTAATAACAGTTCACATAATCAATTAACAAATCATAAAAATTTGTACAAAAGTAACAATCAAAGTACTTCACAAGAATTACTATCAAAGATTCCTTCACAAAGAAGAAATTCCTTTAAAATAATGTCAAATAGAGAGAGTTCAACTATTTATTCGACCTCTAATTCAACAAATGCTTCGTTCATATCGTCTGATCAAAAAATAGAGGAACCAACAAGAGGTCATGTAATGGCATCTACGCCGATTACTGAAAAAATGCATGAACTTTCTGTTACAACAATTGTTGGCAGAACTAAACACTCTAGACAAACAAATATTTTAGAAATTGAAAAGTACGGTAATAGTACTGCAAAGGTTACAAGGATTAATAATGACAATGAAGAACCATCAAATATTACTTCCCCTGGAAGTGAAATATCAAATGATATGAAAAAAATGAAGACAAGTGAAGAAAAGAAAAAAATTGCATTGATTAGTGGGCCAGTATTGAATATTGATGCTCTTTTGAATAAAAATGAAACACCTAATATGTATAATGCACTTAAAGACATATTTGGAGCAATCACTAAAAACAATCATTTAACTGGTATAGTTTCTCCAAGAGAATTGATTGAGACATTGAAAAAAGAAAATGTTATGTTCAACTCAATGATGCATCAAGATGCTCATGAATTTTTAAATTTTCTATTAAACCAAATAAGTGACCATATTGAATCGATCATGAATACCTCCAATAATTATAATATAGAACCTGGAAGATTGGAATTTGAAAATAATTTTATTAATGCTCTGTTCCAAGGTATTTTAAAATACACGACAAGATGTTTAACTTGTGATAATGTTACTTCTAGGGATGAATTATTTTTAGACTTTGCCATTGAAGTTTCTAATAATGAAGAGACTAATATAGAGGATATTTTAGCAGATTATTCACAGCGTGAAATGTTAAATGATTCTAATAAATTTTATTGTGACTGTTGCTGTGGCTTACAAGAAGCAGAAAGAGTTGTAGGTCTCAAAAAGCTTCCGGATATTTTATTTTTACATTTGAAAAGATTTAAATATTCGGAAGAACAAAAATCAAATATCAAATTATTTAATAGGATTAAATATCCGCTACAATTACAAGTATCGTCTACATTTGATTCAGATATATCAAAATCATATGATTTGACTGGGATTGTCGTTCATTTAGGAGGGGGTCCGCAACATGGGCATTATGTTTCTATTTGTAAAACAGAGAAATATGGGTGGTTATTATTTGATGATGAGATTGTTTCTTCGATTACAGAAGAATCAGTGTTGAAATTTGTTGGTGATCCAGCTACCCTTACTACAGCATATATCTTAGTTTATAAAGTAAAGGAAAATAAGAACGTCGGATGTATTACAGATATCGATTATGAAAATAATATCAAGGATTTATTGGATAATGATGACTTAATAAGGAAATATGTTTCCCAGATTTCATCTCTAACTGATAAGACTATGAAACAGCAGAGTGTATTAGAAGATGTTCAAGAAAATATTTCATATAAGGAAGAAAAAATAGATAAAATCCCACCTTCGACAAAAGGTTCTAAAAGAAGATCAAAATTATTTGGGTTTGGTTTATGAAGTGCTTATCTTTGATATTTATGTCATTTTTATTATATTGAATGACAGGTATATACATGAAAATATGACATGAAAATAATTTATTAATAATTAAGGGTATAAATATAATGATAATATGAATTTTTAATTTTGCTCGAATGAATTAACAAAGTTAGATAGAATTAGAATTTTTCGACTTTCAAAATTAATTTACCTTGTGCACGTTGTGTATTCATGTAGGAGAAGGCTTCTTTGAAGTCCTTCCAATCATAAACTTTATCCACAATACATTTAACTTCACGTTTTTGTAAAATTTCTTCAACTTCTTTGACCCATTTCAGATCATAATTTGGATTAAAATAGAAATGTGTGTATGTGTACGACCATATTATAGAACCAAATAGCTTTCTTGCATTAGCACTTGGATTATCCCAAGTTTCGAAAACATCATTTTTATAATCACTAACGTAGTCCCCAACAGTAGTGACATACTGACCTCCCGAATGAATTAAGGTGCTAGAGTGTGCTAAAATATCATAACCACCAATAAAATCGAAGACAATATCATATTTGCCTCCAGTGTATTGTAGGGTTGATTCTTCTTGGGTATCATAGTTAAAGTCAGTATATACCTTATCGCTAAGCATTTTTGTTAATGGTTTACTGGCCTTACCTCTGCAGGTTAAATAATCTATAAAAATTAAATCGCTAGCAAATGCAGTGAAATGATCTTTTAAAACTTTTGCACCTGTACCCGTCGTTACAATAGTAATTTTTGATATAATATTGTAACGATTTTTTAATAACTGTAAAAGAAACATAGCTACTGATGAAGTACCGCCATTGATTAAAATATTAGCATCTGGTTTCAAAGCATGTGCTTTTTCTAAATTCTTCAATATTTGGTATGCAGTACCTAAACAATATAAGGTTCCGGCAGCTTCAGGCATAGTAACCGTTTGGGGTTTCAACATAACCGGGTCAACTTTTGGATCAACTAGGATAGAGGTTTGTAAAGAACCATTACCAGAATGTGGGTGATAATATATACCCATGACTTCATCACCTTCTCTCCAAGTATTCTTGCTTTCAATATCTTCTCCCAATGCTATCACAGTGCCGAAGTATTCTCTACCTACACCTGCATCACCATAGAAACTACCACTTTTATAGCCGTTTTTGATCTTCATATCAACTGGATTTAATCCAGCATAGGAAACTTGTACAACAAATTTGTTCTTTGGAATTGGAGTTCTGATTTTTCTGTCGTAAGTGAATAGCATTGGGCCCTCTTTCGAAGAAAAAACCAAAGCTTTCACTGGAATATTCTTGACATGTCTAACTGGTCTTGCCACTCTTTTCAGAACAACCTCATCTGTTTGAATTTCCTTTGGAAGTACAGACCCCTGAATGGTCGAATTGTCCAGTTTATGCTCCTGATGCTCTATGGATTGAGACATATTGAGTAGTTCGTTTTCCTGTTTTACCGAAAAGTATTTTGTGTTACCTAACCTTTAGTTGTAATCAAAGAAAGTATCCTAGTACTTATAGTGTAATACAAAAAGGTTTGCTATCCTAGTTAGATATATATACAATATCGTTTATATAGTACATGTACACTTAAGAAAAGAGGAAATTTTCTCGATGAAACTCAACCTCTTAATGATCTATAAATAATAATAACAATTACATATCCCATGGGCTTGGATATAATATAAAACCCTCTATACCAACCGTATCGTTACACAATTCTTAGTTTTTGCTAATAACGATCATTTCTGTAATTTCAAAACATATAAGTATTGCTTTACCTTATTTATTGTATTATGAATGTTTCTCTGAGAGGGAAATTGCTTTACATTGATATTTAGTACCTGTCAGCATACTGTGTTGTTATTATTTATCTATTTATTATTATAATGGTGGAAAATTTCACCGTCAGATATAACTTTAGTCTGTAAATCGCAGGTAGAACGGTCAAATTTTAAATCCAATTTTTTGAAAAATTTCTGAAATTTCGAAAAACAAAAACAAAAAAGTTTCAAAAAGTTGCTCAAAAAAGAAGCAATGAGATAGCTTGAAAGAAGTCGACGGCTGTAGCAGAAACTATTTTGGGAAGATAATTACCGCATCGAGCTGTAATGTTTATTTAGACGTATGGTTCATATTTACGTTACGGACTGAGAGAGATGATTATTACGCTTGTTGTATTTTTGTATGGGGACGTGTCGTGCAGCACACGCTTGTTACAATGTTTGCAATTCTTGCAGTTCGTGCGCTGCGTGCTCTCTTTGCTCTGCGTTAGTTGATGCACGTCACTAGTATCTTAACTGACTGTGTCGGACGGACACCCGCTAGGGAGTTAAGAAATTCGAACGCTATGGCGGTAATCCTGCCGTTATTTTGTCACGTGACTGTTAATATAATTGTGTGACTTTTATAACACCCGTACATTTTTCTTTCCATATTTTTTTTGATTTTTATTTTTTTGTCATATCCAAATATTTAGAAAAAATAGAAGCAATGCGCGACTGGTTTAGTCTTACTTGTTGAGTATACGATTAACGAATGATAGGGGGATATCTTTTTGCTACACTGTCATTGTTTGCTAAGTATCTTTTCTTCCAGAAACTTGTCTAACATAGGACTTATGCTACCAGCTTTGTTACACATAGTGTGTTGTCACGAGATAAGTCTCTTTCTATCCGTTTTTGGTTGGGAGGGTTCAGTATCTGTTTCTTCTATGCCGTCAACATATTCCCCGGAAACAGCGCTAGTTCCTCTCTACCCGTCTAGAAGCTTGAGCCTGGAACGGGTAGTTCTTGTGTAAGTTAGGTGGCTCTGAGACAAAATTTTCTTCCTAATCGCTGATCTCCTACTATTGGGATCCCAATGGCATCTTTCTGCCACTATGGATCACTTTTCTCTTCTAATGACTTCTCAAGTTGACTGTTTAATTTTCCTTTCTCCGTACATTTTACAACCCTTCAGATTCTTTTACTTTTTTACTCTCTCATTCTAGCACTCATCGCTTAACGAAAAAAAAACTAAACACCTTCACCAAACAATTTAGACTGAATGTAAATTTCTAAAATCTTCAATCGTCAGTATTCCTATTATCTGTAAATATTTTATTGTTATCTTTGATACTGAATATGAATTATATATTAAAATATATTATTATTTAAAGACGTGTTTATGTTCTTGTAGGGTCTATATAATTTATACAAAATAAGACACAACCAAACTCACCAGAATAAATAGTATGTTCATTACCTAATATATTTGAAGAAGAAATATAGCATTACAATTTGATTATGGTGTATATCATGACCCAAAGAGATGAATGGAATCAACTTGCAATGGGGTAGAAGTCTGATACCTTTTCATGCTTTCAAACTACCAAATATAGGTGGATACACAGTGTTTACATGCTTGGAAATTATAATGAGAATGGATATCGGCTAGTGTCTTTCCACTCTTCCAAAAACTGTAGATGCTATTAGTTTCAGTGGGGATTAATATGATTATAAACACATCGTATTTTCAAGTGATGCCATAATGTTCTCTATTTCACTACAATGAAATTTTTAATATTGAAATTATTTTACTAACATGTTTAATTCGTTTTTGATTATTACTATTCTATATTATGTCAATGCTATAATATATTATAATAATATTTAGAAGTGGAATTATTATTATAACAGATTAAAAATGGGTATTTCTCGTGATTCTCGTCACAAAAGATCTGCTACAGGTGCTAAAAGAGCTCAATTCAGAAAGAAGAGAAAGTTCGAATTAGGTAGACAAGCTACCAACACCAAAATTGGTACCAAGAGAATCCACTCCGTCAGAACTAGAGGTGGTAACAAGAAATACAGAGCTTTAAGAATTGAAACTGGTAACTTTTCATGGGCTTCTGAAGGTGTTGCTAAGAAGACCAGAATTGTTGGTGTCGCTTACCATCCATCCAACAATGAATTGGTTAGAACTAACACTTTAACTAAGGCTGCTGTTGTTCAAATTGATGCTACTCCATTCAAGCAATGGTACGAAGCTCACTACGGTAACACTTTAGGTAAGAAGAAGTCTTCTAAGGATGAAGAAATTGTTGCTCCATCCAAGAGTGCTGAAAAGAAATGGGCTTCCAGAGCTGCTTCCGCCAAGGTTGAACAAGCTGTTGAAGCTCAATTCTCTGCTGGTAGATTATACGCTGTTATCTCTTCCAGACCAGGTCAATCCGGTAGATGTGATGGTTACATCTTGGAAGGTGAAGAATTAGCTTTCTACTTAAGAAGAATGACTGCTAAGAAATAAACTGTCTCATATTTGTTTTGACTATATAACACAGTTTTTTATTATTATATAATTTCTTATCATTATCTTTCATCATATTAAGACACCCAAAAATAAATTAAATATTGTTTTTCTATAATCTTCGTGTTTATTTCATACATATGTAGTTTATAATAAAAAGAAAACACATTTCATAAAACAGTTTTACTTATATGTACTGTTAGAAAAATCAAACCATGAAAAGGAAAATAAATGCAAGGATAGTGAATAACAAATAATATAAAAGTGTGGCCTATTATAGCAAACAGACAAAGAAGATGGACAGTGCATTCTTCACTTTACCTATTATTATTTCATCCAGCAATGATATCACGATAGGCATAGATACAAATTCATTTGAAGTTAAAAAGAATCAAACATTCTACGGTATAAAAAACATTCCTCGCAAAGTTGCACATCTTATTCACTTTCAAGAACATAAGGATGGAGACTCTTTAAGATATGGCTATTGGTTTAATACCGATCTCGATAAGCAGCAAGTGGGTTATTATTTGAAATATAACGACAAAAATGAGTTGTTTGAGGTGTGCGAAGAGCCTGATTTGAAGGTTTACTATGGAAACATCACCAAGTACCATAGTTTAATGATTAACTATCCACAAATCCAAGAAATTGAGGATGCTAACGACTGGAATGTACAAACTAATTATATTTCTTGGGAGCAAATCCTTAAAATTCACCCCCACTCTGGTGATAACGAAAAACCATTTGTGTATGTTGATACATCAATAGTCACGAAAGAAGAAGCATTGTTCTTACAAAAAAAGTTACACTCGGTTCAAAATATTGGAGCACATGAGGAGCATCTGAGGTACACTACTATAAACTTCAAATCGAGTGACGCATTAAGACCTGAGCACAAGATGACCGACTTTTTGGATAAAAGTCACTACTTAAATAATTACGTCCTCCCAAAACATTTCAACAGTAACATGTTAAAGCTCTACGGCGAGTTGCAAATATCGTTCTTGAATTTTATTTTCTTTGCAAACTACGGTTCTGCTTTGCAATGGCATGCAATAATCGAATTAATAACACACAGTTCCGAGCTACCTCGAGATACCAACAATGTCAGTTTTGCCAAACAAACCGATCAGATCCTCAGAGATCAGCTTAAACTGATGCCACCAGACTACTATGACACCTTATTAAACATGCAACTATGGAACAAGGTTGTCAACACCTCGTGCCAAAAAAGCAACTTACCCGGCACTACTACTGAATATCGAAAAATATCACAGGCGCTAACAGACCAGCATGACAGTGATAGCGACACAAGCGCATATATCATGGAATCTGAAGCTAAAAACACGGAAGAATACCAAGACTATTACCCCAACATATCCAGCGACGACTCGGATGCCGACGGTCCCACAGTGGTTGGAGGCATATACCACAACCTTTCCAGAACGACTGAGAGATAATCCCAGAACAACTGACAAGGAGTCATTTTTCTTCCTCCAACCCTCCCACCGGCAGCGCGACACAGAGCGGTTTTCCACCCCTTCCTTTATTATTTCAACGCACCACGCCCGGCTTGTCCACGAGAAAACAGAAATAGCAACCAGGTTGCCAGAACGCACTAGAACCTTCTGAGAAGCTGTCTGTATCGGGTAACCCTCTGCCGCTGCTGGAAAGTAAAAAAGACCTCGTTTTTGTGACACCCTTCCGATGCGTGGAATGACATGCATGCGGTAATTTCAACCTCCAGAGATGTTAACTCCTTTTCCCCTTGCGAGAAAATGCGTTTTATTTTTTGTGGGTTCACCGATTCTATCTTAACAGGCGGCAAGACTTTAGGGGATGGCAAATTGGTTCCAGAAGCCACCAGAAAGAACTCATTGTTTCCAATGGTGACAGTAATTGGTTTTGGATACCATGCTATTACAACCGCTGTTGTATAGTAGTAGTAAGCAGCAGCATAAGGTGAACTTAGGCTCGTGTTCATTGTGGCGGTTCTAATTTTGCAAGCACAGCCTGGGGTTGAGCCTCTGTACTGATCTTATGGTAGACCACAACAAAAGAAGCAGCTTTGGATTTCTAATTTAAAATCTGTTGTGGTATTTTTGTTGCAGTGCATCTCTTGTTTGGTTTCTCTTGAGACTTTGAGAGATTGTTTTGTGCACAATGAAGAAATAGAAAGAAAATTAGGGTCTTCTGGAAATCCCTAGAATATTCGTTTATTCAACTTGGTGGTATGCTTGATTGCTTTTGAATAGCCAACGCTAACGTAACAATTATGGTATGTGCAAAAATGAAAAAGAATGCATATATAAAGGGTGCATGTTTCTTGTTTTATTTGGAACTAAAAATCAATTGTTTTGTGGTTGTATTGTGGGTTTAGAAGTATTCCTCTTCTGTTATTACTATCATTTGGCATACAAACAACAATATCAAAGAAAACATAGATAACAAACAAAGTTTGGAATATTAAATATAAAGACATATTAATATATTCTAAAGACAAAAAAACAAAAAAAAGAAATTAGAAAAAAATTATAATAATTAAAAAACAGAAGATGTCGAAAGCTGTTGGTATAGATTTAGGTACTACATACTCATGTGTGGCCCATTTCAGTAACGATCGTGTAGAAATTATAGCCAATGACCAAGGTAACAGAACTACCCCTTCATATGTTGCTTTTACTGACACAGAGAGATTAATTGGTGACGCTGCTAAGAACCAAGCCGCGATGAATCCTTCTAATACTGTGTTTGACGCTAAAAGACTGATAGGGAGAAAGTTTGATGATCCAGAGGTTGTGAACGATGCTAAGCATTTTCCTTTCAAAATCATCAACAAAGAAGGAAAGCCAGTTATACAGGTTGAATTCAAGGCAGAGACCAAGACTTTTACTCCAGAAGAAATATCATCTATGATTCTAACGAAGATGAAGGAAACCGCCGAAGGTTACTTGGGTGGCGAAGTTAAGGATGCCGTTGTTACAGTACCCGCATACTTCAATGATTCACAAAGACAAGCAACCAAGGATGCCGGTACAATTGCTGGTTTGAACGTGCTAAGAATTATTAACGAACCAACCGCTGCTGCCATTGCATATGGTCTGGACAAGAAAGGCACGAAAGAACATAATGTTTTGATCTTCGATTTAGGTGGTGGTACTTTTGATGTTTCTTTGCTATCCATCGATGAGGGTATTTTCGAAGTTAAAGCTACCGCTGGTGATACCCATTTAGGTGGTGAGGATTTTGATAATAGAGTTGTCAACCATTTAGCACAAGAATTTAAGAGAAAGTACAAAAAAGATTTAACCACAAACCAGAGGGCATTGAGAAGATTAAGAACTGCAGCTGAAAGGGCTAAGAGAACTTTGTCTTCCTCTGCACAAACATCTATTGAAATCGATTCTTTATTCGAAGGTGAAGATTTCTATACCTCCTTAACAAGGGCTAGATTTGAAGAGTTATGTGCTGATTTATTTAGATCCACTTTAGAGCCTGTTGAGAAAGTATTAACAGATGCAAAGATTGATAAGTCTAAAGTTGATGAAATCGTGTTAGTTGGTGGTTCTACCAGAATTCCAAAAGTTCAAAAATTAGTATCAGATTTTTTCAACGGTAAAGAACCAAACAAGTCAATTAATCCAGATGAAGCTGTTGCCTATGGTGCTGCTGTCCAAGCTGCAATTTTGACTGGTGACACCTCATCTAAAACACAGGATTTGTTATTATTGGATGTCGCCCCATTATCGTTGGGTATTGAAACAGCTGGTGGTATCATGACCAAATTGATTCCAAGAAATTCCACAATTCCAACAAAGAAGTCAGAAACTTTCTCCACTTATGCTGATAACCAACCAGGTGTTTTAATTCAAGTCTTTGAAGGTGAAAGAACAAGAACCAAAGATAACAATATTTTAGGTAAATTTGAATTGAGTGGTATTCCACCAGCTCCAAGAGGTGTACCTCAAATTGAAGTGACGTTCGATATTGATGCTAATGGTATTTTGAATGTTTCTGCTTTAGAAAAGGGTACTGGTAAGTCGAATAAGATCACCATCACAAATGATAAAGGTAGATTATCAAAGGAAGATATAGATAGAATGGTTTCAGATGCTGAGAAATATAAGGCTGAGGATGATGCTGAAGCTGATCGTATTCAAGCTAAGAATCAATTAGAATCATATGCCTTTAGTTTGAAGAGTACAATTGGTGAAGCCAATTTCAAAGAAAAGGTCGGTGAAGACGATGTCAAGACCATTGAAACTGCCGTCGAAGAAACGATTAGTTGGTTAGATTCCTCCCAATCTGCATCGATTGATGAATACAAAGATAGACAAAAAGAGTTAGAATCTACAGTTAACCCAATAATGACTAAATTCTACGGTGCTGGTGGTGCTCCACCAGGTGGCGCTGCTCCAGGTGGTGCTGCTCCAGGTGGTGCTGCTCCAGGTGGTGCTGCTTCTGCTGAAGGTCCAACTGTGGAAGAAGTCGATTAGTTTAGTTACATCAAGGTCTAATTTTTATTAAAACGGATTTCCTTCTCTCTATCTGATTTCGAATTCAATTGTCCATTAAGATCCGAAGGTTTATATTATATAATTTATAAATGTGAATACAAATTAATGATATTACAAAAAACTAATCATATATATATATGTAGAAAGAATGGATTAAGTAAGTAGTCAAAAGCTTTAAAAAATTTATTAATGCAGCCATAAGTAATATATTGTCGACTTTAAAAAGTCGCCAAATATTATTTGTGATGAGGAGGTATTTTGTGCCAATATTTTAAATATAAATATAGAGTTCAAATCGACTATCAATGAGATAACAAAATAAACAAATCTTCAATTGGTTAATAAGCAGTATTTAAGATTGATTTTTTAATCCATGATGTTTAAAACACTTTCATTATTATTACTGCTATACTTATTATTATTACTGCTATTAGCACTTGTAATACTCTTGCGTATACTTTGGCAAAAATTTGAGTGAAAATTGAATCGGAAAACGCCAGGCGCTTTCTCGACATCGTCATCGTCAACAGCACTAAATAAAAATGTATGAAAAATTATTGCTAACAACGAAATTTATTTGTCATCGATAAAATTTTTGATATTATTCAATGTTTATACAATTGCAATCAATAACTTATTCGGTAAGTATATATAATTAATATAGTTTAATGATGTATTTATAAAATATATTATAAATTTTTGGAGATAGTGCTGACACATATTTGATTTCGTTTCTCTATTTTGTTTATTAGGCTTCCTATTACTAATAACAACAATATAGCAATATAGAAATCAGTTTGATAGTTTTATATTAAACATGTCTGAATCCACTCATTTCTCATTTCCAAAGGAAGAAGAAAAAGTTCTTGCCCTTTGGGAGGAAATTGATGCATTTCACAGATCAATGGAATTGACAGAGGATAAGCCTGAATTCTCTTTCTTTGACGGTCCACCTTTCGCCACAGGTACTCCTCATTATGGTCATATTTTAGCCTCTACAATCAAAGATATCGTCCCAAGATATGCTACAATGACTGGCCACCACGTTGAAAGAAGATTTGGTTGGGATACCCATGGTGTTCCAATCGAACACATCATTGACAAGAAACTTGGTATCAATAACAAGGAAGACGTCTTCAAATATGGTCTTGAAAATTATAACAATGAATGTAGAGCTATCGTTATGACTTACGCTAATGAATGGAGAAAAACTATTGGTCGTATTGGTCGTTGGATTGATTTTGACAATGATTACAAAACTATGCAACCAAGTTTCATGGAATCTGTTTGGTGGGCTTTCAAAGAACTACACCAAAAAGATCAAGTTTACCGTGGTTTCAGAGTTATGCCTTACTCAACTGGTTTAACTACTCCATTAAGTAATTTTGAAGCTCAACAAAATTATAAGGATGTTAATGATCCAGCTGTTACTATTGGTTTTAATG
Source organism: Tetrapisispora namnaoensis (assembly GCA_003705985.2). NCBI lineage: Eukaryota > Fungi > Ascomycota > Saccharomycetes > Saccharomycetales > Saccharomycetaceae > Tetrapisispora > Tetrapisispora namnaoensis. Next base: position 168,731 of record PPKD02000021.1, on the reverse strand, counting down.
TGGTTGGTCAAGAAAAGACTCAATTAGTAGCCTGGACTACTACACCATGGACTTTACCATCGAATTTGGCATTGTGTGTTAATGCAGATTTTGAATATGTTAAAATTTATGATGAAAACAAAGATAAATACCTTATTTTATTGGAATCATTGGTTAAATCCTTATATAAAAAACCAGCAGCTGAAAAGTTCAAGGTTGTTGAGAAAATTAAAGGTTCTGATTTAGTTGGTTTAAAATATGAACCTCTATTCCCATATTACAAAGATTCTTTCTCTGAAACCGCATTTAGAGTTATTTCCGATTCTTACGTTACTAGTGAGTCTGGTACCGGTATCGTTCATAATGCACCAGCTTTCGGTGAAGAGGATTACAATGTTTGTATCAGAAATGGAATTGTTACAGAAGATGGTGAAATTCCAAACCCTGTTGATGACAATGGTTGCTTCACTGAAAATATTACAGACTTTAAAAACTTATATGTTAAAGATGCTGATAAAGAAATTATTAAATTTTTAACTGCCACTGGCAACCTGTTATTAGCTTCTCAAATTCGCCATTCATACCCATTTTGTTGGAGATCTGACACACCATTATTGTATCGTACTGTTCCAGCTTGGTTTGTCCGTGTTAAGGAGATTGTTCCACAATTGCTAGATTCTGTTTCCAAGTCCCGTTGGGTTCCAAACAATATTAAGGAAAAAAGATTCTCCAATTGGATTGCTAATGCCCGTGATTGGAATATTTCAAGAAATAGATACTGGGGTACTCCAATTCCTTTATGGGTTTCAGATGATTTTGAAGAAATCGTTTGTGTGGGATCTATAAAAGAATTAGAAGAGTTATCTGGTGTTAGTGGTATTACAGACTTACATCGTGATAAGATAGACAACATTACTATCCCATCTAAACAAGGTAAAGGAGATTTGAAGAGAATCGAAGAGGTCTTTGATTGTTGGTTTGAATCCGGTTCTATGCCTTATGCCTCTCAACATTACCCATTTGAAAATACTGAAAAATTCAGCCAAAGAGTTCCAGCTAACTTTATTAGTGAAGGTTTAGATCAAACAAGAGGTTGGTTCTATACTTTAAGTGTCCTAGGTACTCATTTGTTCGGATCAGTTCCATATCAAAATGTCATTGTTTCTGGTATTATATTGGCTTCTGATGGTAGGAAAATGTCTAAATCTCTCAAGAATTATCCAGACCCAAATATTATTTTAGAACAATATGGTGCTGATGCTCTAAGATTGTATTTAATTAATTCTCCAGTTTTGAAAGCTGAAAGTTTAAAATTTAAGGAAGAAGGTGTGAAGGAAGTTGTATCTAAGGTTTTATTACCATGGTGGAACTCTTACAAATTCTTGGAAGCCCAAATTGCCCTATTATCTAAGACATCTAATATTAACTTTAAATGGGAACCAAGTCTTACATCTGATAATGTAATGGATAAATGGTTATTAGCTTCTATCCAATCGTTAGTTCAGTTCATTAACGAAGAAATGGCTGAGTATAGACTATACACCGTTGTCCCAAGATTATTAAATTTCATTGACGAGTTAACTAATTGGTATATTAGATTTAACCGTCGTCGTTTAAAGGGTGAAAACGGTATTGATGATTGTTTGAAAGCATTAAATTCTTTATTTGAAGCTTTATTTACCTTCGTTCGTGCTATGGCTCCATTTACTCCATTTTTGTCTGACAACATCTACCTAAAACTAAAAGAATTTATTCCAGAAGAAATTTTAGCTGAATACAGTGCCGATGACAGATCTGTTCACTTCTTATCTTACCCAACTGTAAGACAAGAATTATTTGATGAGAAAATTGAAGTTGCTGTCTCTAGAATGCAAACTGTTATTGAATTAGGTAGAAATATTAGAGAAAAGAAAACAATTTCTTTGAAAACTCCATTAAAGAATTTGGTTATTTTACACAGCGATGAAGAATACTTGAAGGATGTGGAAGGCTTAAAGGATTATATTATTGAAGAACTAAATGTCCGTAACGTTATTATTACCAAAGATGAAGACAAATATGGTGTTGAATATAAGGCTGTAGCTGACTGGCCAGTATTGGGTAAGAAACTAAAGAAAGATGCTAAGAAGGTCAAGGACGCATTACCAAGCGTCACCTCTGATGAAGTACGGAGATATTTGAGTACTGGTGAAATAGAAGTTGCTGGTATTAAATTAGTCAAGGGTGATTTGAATGCCATTAGAGGTTTACCAGAATCGAAAACTCAAGATGGTCAAGAAACTAGAACTGACCAAGATGTTTTAATTATCTTGGACACTAAGATTTATCCAGAGCTAAAAACTGAAGGTTTAGCTAGAGAATTGGTTAACAGAATTCAAAAATTGAGAAAGAAGTCAGGTTTGGAAGCAACTGATGATGTCCTAGTTGAATATGACTTAATCAAAGACACTATTGAATTTGAGGAAGTTGTTAAGGAACATAAGGATATGCTAACTAAGACCTGTAGATCTGAAATTAAAAAGTCAGATGGCTCTAACACCGATGCTATTGCTGATGAGGAACAAAATATTAATGACACTGTCTTTAAGTTAAAGATATTCAGAATATAAAATCAATAGAGCAGTTTATTTGTTTTTATAACTCCGACAGTGACTTTTTATCTTCCTCTTTTTACTTATATTGATAAATGTATATTATAAATAACATACTTGCATAAATATAATAAATACATATGAATGCATACATATATATTATGGTAACATAATTTCATTAGGTTGGTTAAATTTTCCTTTACGCTCTTTTAAGCCATTTTGAAAATATTTAATTCAAGAATGTAAGGACTAAATATAATAAGTGAACATGTTAATTTTTAGTAAAAATATACTTGTTACTGTAACAACCTGGCTGTATTTTTAAACTCATTTGAACATTGAGTTCAGCATTATATTTGCTTATTTTGTGTTTTGGGTGGAGGCACCACAGTCTGTTTGGCCTTAAGCACAAATACCTGAGGTTTGAAGATATGTACAATTTGAGTCAGCAGTTTTCGAAAAGAACATAGAAGACGAGGTATTGAACGATACATATTGATCGAGATTCAGGTTAATAATGCATGCAAAGAGAGCTGATAGTGAAAAACGACAGGAGACGAATGTCCTAGTCGAAAGAATCATTAATGAAAGGGAAGCTAAAAAAGCCAATGAAAAAAACAGGCTACGCAATGGTGCAGATGGGTTAAAATTGAACAGACAACGGGTTAAGGAAGACAGGATGTTGAAGAGAAGAGGAGGTGTAGAAGCAATGGAAGGATTCGTAATGAGGAGTGAGTACAAAAGTCAGCAATCAAAGACCAAAGAAGAAGCTGACAAAAACCAGCTGTCTGACCGCTTATTCAATGAAATTGAAGAATTGAATAAAGCCGAAAACAAAGAAGATCTGTCTGATGACGAATTACTTGATATCTTAAACGAATTCAAAACCAAAAATGACTTGGAGGTGGAGTTACAGTTAGACTTAGACTTCGCCAATTTATCAATCCGTTAGACGACATATTGTATTGTATGCAGATCCACGAAAAATAAGAATACAGTGCAAGTGTAGCTTCGATAACCCATCACTTGGTATAGAATAGCTCTTTGGACCCTTGATGATTATCCCCTTCTCGCACAAGGTAGGTTTATCGCTTTCCAGGGCTTTCTGTCGAACAAATATATATACATAAATTGTTACATTTTGCATATATAGGTCGGATCATTGCCTGAGTTTGAGAAATTCATGCGGGAATCTCGCTGTTAACCGATGATTTACCCACGCCTATCAGTTTGCTAAAGCCGCCACACCCACAAAAGGTCGATCCGGGCAGAAGCAGGTTGGTCATGTGACCCTCTTATCGGTTATGTTTTTTGAGGATTTTGGAAACTTGGGAACCCGCAAATAAAAATTTAAAGGGAATAAAACAAGGAAATGTATATAAATAGAAGAATAATTACTAATAATCTACATTACTTTTTATTGTTTTTTAGTAAAGAGATAGAATTAGTTATAATTCAAGAAAGGCTTGGATATTAATAAGCTTTTATAAAGACATCACACAAGATAACAAGAAAAATTATTTTTAAATTTTGTTTTAGAAAAGCAGAACTACTTCTATAGGAATACAATTCATACGTGCATATTCAAAAACAAACACACATATATATCAAGACATATTATTCTATTAACAAAAAGACAGGAAGAATATGAAATCGAGTTTTAAATCAGAATATCCTTTTGAAAAGAGAAAGGCAGAATCGGGCAGAATTACAGAAAAGTTTCAGAATCGAATTCCAGTTATATGCGAAAAGGCTGAAAAATCAGATATACCTGAGATTGATAAACGCAAGTACTTGGTTCCATCAGATTTGACTGTTGGGCAATTTGTGTATGTGATAAGGAAAAGAATAATGTTGCCTGCGGAAAAGGCAATTTTTATTTTTGTTAACGACACTTTGCCGCCAACTGCGGCTCTAATGTCAGCTGTTTATCAAGAACACAAGGATAAGGATGGCTTCTTATATGTTACCTACTCAGGTGAGAACACATTTGGAGATTATTGAAAGTGCAATGGTACCGTGTCCTTTTTATTTTAGTTTCAAATTTTTTTTAGGAAAAGGAATTTACTGAAGTTATCTAGGAGAGAGGAGATTAAAGTATTTCACATGTAGTTTTCTCTATTTCGTGTCCTAGCTTTCATTTTTACGTTTAGCAAATTATTAAATTCGAAAAAGTCTTCAATATCAAATGATATCTCACAAATGGTACTGTATTTAACTTAATGTTGGAAGGGGATGATTAGGTTATAATACAACAAACTAAACAAAATGATTTGGTCGATCCCTATCAGCAGTAGAAATTCTTAAAGGCTGATAATTACAATAAACTTCTGATGTTTTTGGCGCTCCCAAACAAATATATATAACCAACCTTAGGTGTATTTTTCTCTCTCATGTGTTCTTTGAGTTTTTTCTTTTTTACAATAATTAATTATTTGCTAACTAAATATTGTAAAAGTCATAAGAATGCTCTGAAGTTTAAATCAACCCTTTGTTGCAGGAACTCAATAAAAGCGTTCAATTTAAAATATATAAAGAAGCTATTAATGGTTGCCAAAAAATATTGAACAAGAAAATCAGTTTGCTAGAGGTGATTTGATCATTTATATTTTAATACTTCAAAAATAATAAGGTTCATCATTCTAAATTTCTTACTTCCAAGGTAAAACATAATGCCATAGTAGAAGAATTCAAATTTACTTTATGGTTAAATCCTATGCAGTAAATTATATAAAATTTATTTAATTTAATACATATATAATGTTTTAATTAATCTCTTTTTTATTTAATTTATTATTATAGAACCCATATGAACCTTTTAGAATTAGCCGCTTACCTATTTTTAAAAAGTTAAATTTATATGTATTCAATCATTGATAAAAAAATAAGTAGAGGAATAGTCTATAGATGGCTTAATTAAACTACTTTTCAAAAGCTTTCACATAGATATTTATCATTGGACTCTTGAATAATGGTAAAGAAATACCATCCAGACAGAAAACCTGGTTATTCGAACCCTTTAAGGAGCAAAAATATTAATGTTGTGAGGAAATTAAAAGGTGCTGAGAGGCACAATATTCGGAGTAAAACAGGTAATTTGGAAACAACTAACTTTGGTTATAAACATACAGGAAGTTTAATACAAAACTCTCTGTTACAACCATTAAACACAATTGCAAGAGAAACTAATAATAAAAATAATGAATTAAAAATAATTAAGAATGAAGAGGGCTCTTTTATAGAGAAACGAGATAAATTTATAGAAAAAAGATTTGCTACTGAACCAAACAATGGTCTTTCTAATAGTCATCAAAATGCTAAGGATTTTAAATCTTTATCAACTTTGAGTAAAGAAAATTTATCCAATTTGCAAAAGGAGTTGATACAATTGGAAAAAATGGAATTTAATTGTGATCACAAGTTTTGTCATCATTTAAATGAAATATTTACTGAACCAACATTGAATATATGTAATTTTAGAATTTGGTTCTTATTTGATCTGGAGATGACAGCAGATGAAGTTATAAATTTGAGAAATGAATGCTATCAGAAGTTCATATATAATAAAGTCGATATTGCTTGGACAAAATCAAATACATTAAAAGACAATAACTCAAATAAACAATTAGCTATTATAAACTCAGACAGTCTGGAGTACTTTCCTCTGGAGCAACTTTCTCTCAAAAATATAGAATGCGATCTAAAAAATAATTTAAAGTATGATAAAAGAAAAGAAAACTCAATAAAAGACTTTTCAATTGAAATTGCATCAATGATTGACTCTGATAATGAGGAGAAAGCACCAGATATTCGTACACTTACTAGAAGAAAAAAGATACCACCAACAATTTTATCCAGCAGAAATAAGAAAGAAATATTTGATAATGAAACAATAAATATAAATGAACTTTTAACTAGTGATCAAAGCAGCAATGAGACTTCTTTAGCTATCGAACGGAATGACTCAAATAATTTTGTAAATATTAGAAATAATATAGACATAAATCAATCAGAAATCAGAGACTTTAAAAAAAGCGTCACAAATTCAAAAAAGAGACGCCTTGGTAGTTTGGAAAATAAGGTCAGAACATTAGAAGGATTTGTTATTCCAAAATTAGGAAGTTCACATAAACATGTTATTAATGATTAATTTAAATATTTATGGTTTGAAATTATATTTTATTTACAATTTGTTTATGAAAGTTACTTTTCTGTAATTAATGGAGATTTCGCGATTTTTCAAAAAAATAAACAAAACAATAAAATATAAAATGAATTTTTATTTAATTAAGGTAGGTTTAACAAAATTTTAGAAGATTTAAGCTAAAGTATATTTATATTTAATATCAAATACCATTTTCTCCTAAAAAGTACTACAATCAAAATATATTTATAAAAGGAAAAAACGTAAACATAAAATGTATATTAACTGTTATTTTATTTAGATGGAAAATAAACCATATTTCCACTTTTTATACATGCAATTGTATTAATAATTATATAATATGATTTTTAATCAATCTGCCAGCTCGATTTCTTAAGGAAATATTTCATATTTCCTTAAGATGCAAATAAAATTAAAGCGTCAAAAACCATTTAACTCCACACCCTCATATCATTATTCCAAATACCAAACGTTCCATTGACAGATGTGGACGAAGTTAAATCTGCATTAGATGAGCCCCAGAGGAAAGAAGAGTCGTTCATAAGCATTGTATTTGAATTAAAAATACTAGATGACTTAGCAACTTCTTGATTAGATTTAGTTTTCTCCCCATTATTTGCTGTTTCATTATTTTCTGGACCATTTTGAGTTGGAATCGGATTACTTTGTGAAATATTTAAAGATTTGTTTGAAGAAAAAGACATTGTTTGGTTAAAATCTTTAATCATATTTGGTGTAGATAATCCACTCATCAAATCAAGGTTGGTTGATAAAGCTAGAGGATTGCTTCCCATCGAACTAGATATGGACGAATTTGGTAAATTTGTATTACCTAAATAATTAGAATATGGTGTAGTAGCAGAGAGATTGGTAGAAGACAAATTATTTTTTAATTCTGAATTATTCTGAAGCATATAATCATAATTATTTGTTGCAAAAACCGAGCCTCCAGTTAGTGAATTATTAATCGAGCTTCCCATCAATGTGGTTGTATTTCCAACTAAATTAGATGACGATTGAAAGTCTGTATTTTCTGAATTTCTGAAGAATATAGAGTTCATTTGTGATAATGAAGATGCACTTCCATTACTTGCAGGATTATAAAGTGTCGGCGAATAAGTCTTTTTGAAATGTGTTGCCAAATTGTTACTTTGCATATATGAATTAGTACCATCGGTAGTTTTAATATCATTATTGATGTCGTGTTTATCGTTTTTATTAAAATTTTTATTTCCTTTATAATTAGCACCATCATTATTACTATTGTTACTATCATTACTATCATTTACATCATCATTGCCATTACTATCATTTCCACCAATGCAATTATCGACAATGGTATTATTATCATTATCGTTATTATTACCACTATTAGTATTAGGGTTAATTTTAAAACCTATATTATTATAATTACTGAATCCTTGTTGATTGTAGTTCCTTCCTTTAATACCATAGGCATCATCATCAGTCCAATTTTTGTAAATTTCAGACGAAGAAATATTATTCCCATTTTTATTATATGACTCGAAATTAAAAGAATGATTATTTCTATAAGTATTATGACGTGCTGTCCCTTCAGCGTTAAATCTGCCCTGATTATTTGAGGATTGGACATATGACGAACCATATGAAGATTTTGAAGACGACTTCATCATACGATAATTTTTCAAATATGCATCCATATCCTCAATTTGGGATATAAAAGGAACATTGACTAGTTTACCTGGCATTATGCTAATATAATAGCACCTAAAATTAAAATTTACAATAAAATAATGAACAAAAAAAATAAACGTATATTCGATTCGTTAAAATAATCGAATTTATAATAAAAACTCCACTAATGTTATGCAAATACCCAAATTAGAAAAAAATAAATAAATCCGCTTGCAAACCAAAACTCTTTACAATGTTAACCAAACCAAATCTAAGATATAAACCAAAAAAAAAAGATCACTAAATTAACCAAACCAAAGATATGTATCCCTCACGCTAATATTAAGCTTAATGATACAACCTTATTAATAACCAAATTCAATATAATCCTTGATGCCAACCGAATGTCCTAATGTACTCAATTGAACAAACTGCAGTCCACAAGCAACTATACGAATTTATTCCACTACTTCTGCTAGACTTAACTTATCTTTATCTATATTAATTACATCTACAAATATTTCAAATAAACAGCAGAATTATCTCTAAATATATTTTATACTTACTATCTAAAAGTTAATGGTTTTTTCAATAAAATTTTTTTGAGATATCAACAATCGCAAAACGATGTTAATAACTAGTCACGTGCTTAATTAAATGCTGATGCATCACAGACGGCTTATACAGGATGAGAATGCCTGGATGACAAAGTACTCTGATTAGAATGATCAATGATTAACGTTACATAAAAATACATTACTTCTGATGGTTAGGTTATATCTACTTTGTGATTTAAGAATGAAGATAGATTATTTTTAATGTATTTAGGAATTGTGCTATGTTTCAATTTCATAGCGTTTTAAGATTATTCCGTCTTTTTTTTCAATCATTATATGAATATTTTAATTAATTTTGTTGATGTATATATATGTAAAAGATTATATTTTCTATAACGCGTGCTTATGTTGAATCAGTAGATTACTTTTTTCTTTCTTGGACTTCTGCATCTGTTGTTGGATGTAGCTTTATGACATTTGGATATCCTTGCTTGTTACCACCATGGCCTTGGAACCAATCGTAACTTAATGCATATGCTAGAACAGAACCATTTCTGTTAAAATTTAAAACTGGAATAGTAGCGTTTTGGCTTGGAAAAGCCTTCAGCCTGTGTCTATGGTCTTTATCCCAAAAGTGGAAAGTACCGTCACTACCAGCCGTAGCAAATGAACCATAAACAGGGTGTACTGCTATACTATTCACTGGAAAAACGTTAGCATGCATGGAGTTGTTATTTTGATTTTGACGATGACATTTAAATGAAAAACCAAGATTCTTTTGTTGGATATCATCAACATATCTGATGGCACATCTACCTTCAATAGAACCAATAGCATAACTATCTCCTCTATTAAAACATGCTATCGATCTTGTTTGCCATTTTAATGGTGATAAAAACGTTTTAAATATATTCCCAGGGTTGTTTAAATCAATAATACATATATTTCTGTCTGCAGTACCTACTACCAGAAGTTTTTCTTTACTATCCATTGCATATACTCTTTCAGGTAACATTACTGTCGAAATCGGCTGTGGTTGTCTTAAATCCCAATATTTTAAAGTTTTATCCCAGGAACCAGTCACTAAACATTCCTGATTTGAAGGTCCACAATTAACAAACCTCAATGACTTTACAGCTGAGTTATGTGACCCAATTTGTTGGTTTTGTCCACTAGAAACATCATATATCTTTACAGCATTGTCACATCCTCCCGATACAACTTTGGTACCATCACTGGACCATCTTGTACATAACACAGGAGCTGAATGCTCATATTGAGCTCTGCCTTGAGGATTACCACCTTGCGCATCCCATATACGCACTTTATTGTCCCAAGAACTCACACTAAACAAAAAATCTTGTTGTGGAGAAAATGCAATATCGGAAATAGAATCTTCTGCCGGATTATTAATAACGATATCATTCATTAAATCTTTATCAGTGGCCATAGTCTGATTGGAACTTGTATTTGAGCGGAAAAATGACATTACGACCGTTTTATTAAAGAGTTTTTCTCTAAAATGATTTTTTCAATTGTTCTTATAAGATGGTCCTTTGACAAACTTAAATTAATAATACAAAAAATATATCTTCAATTTGCTTTATTGACTTAATTGCTAACTATTAGCATACTAATCGAAGTTATCTATAGTTTTAAGTGGATTCAATTCAAGACATATTTGTTTCATCTCACAGTTGCTTGACGTTCAAAATTGTTAGAATTCATAGAACTTGACCTTCGTACATTATGATAATAATATGATTTCAAGAACTTCGTTAACCGTAAAAAAGATCCTAACGTAAGTGTAATGGGTATAATTACTGCCTGAGTTTATATAAAATAATTATTTGAATTAGTTTGAATATTAGAGATATAAATTTTAATTATGGAGACTCTATGAAAAAATGACAGATACACAATATTTTATAGTAAAATTTTATTTTTTAAAATATACAAAATATGTAGAAGAGTATATTTGTTTTTCCGTTTAAGCCTAAACTAGTGATATGTGCTAAAATACAGTATTGATGAAAAAATTTGAGGACTTACTTACGCAATGAGGTATACTCATGCACATAAGTACAAGGACATATGGATATTAAGTTTGCCTAGATTATGCAATCACTGGAGCTAGCACTTGATTTTCAGCAACAATACCATTGTACGTAGTGTTGATATATTTTAGTAATTCTACAACCTTTTGCTTAATTTCGTCAGTTTGGAATTGCTTCAATCTTTCTAGATTTTCTTCTCTACCCAAAGTGGATTCTTGTTCCAATTTAATTCTTTCAGCATCTTTGGTGAAAACTGAAGCAAAGAATTCTACAACCTTTGGAGTCATATCAGTAATGACGGCATTGTTATCTTGGTAAAGTTTCATTATAACTTGGAAAATAGGAGTGTATTCTTCAAAGCCAGTTTTTAATGGCAAATGTGCGAACAAAGCTGGTATAGTTTGTTGTAATGGAACTAAATTTTCATGTTTTAAGATCATTCTTGCAACACAACCACTAGCATTAGCAAAAGCTCTGTCAATAATTTCTCTTGTGGCTTCATCATCATCAGCAGCTAAGGACTTTTGGTCAGCAGTACTTAATAACTCATACATAGCCTTTAGGACAGCACCGTAGATTGAAGAAATATCGAAAGAAGCATATTCACATAATAGACCAACACCATAAGCGGCATTACCTCTAACTTCTAGAGATTTGTCACTAGTTAATCTAATTATCATAGCTTCTAACATTTCTTGCATATATGGATTGTTTTCTTTCATACCTAAAACAATTTCAGATGTGGCACCAACAGCAGAAGATCTCTTATTCTTAGATTTAGATTCATATAATGCAAACAAAACAGGTTTAAAGTTTTCAAATATATTAGCAAAATCACCACCTAATGCGTGAGATAAACTAACCAGAACTTCTAAAGCAATATCTAACAGAGTAGCTTCAGTTTCTGAGGCATCTAATTCTTCATCCTTTGGAGCATCTTCTTCAATGTCGATAGTTTGACAAGCATGGGTACCACTTAAGACGCTTAGAACTTGCATGCATAAAGCCTCTAATGAGGAACTGTCACCATTGTCCATAATAATAATAGCACCGAATTGCTTAATCATATTGGCAAGATCTTCCATGACAGTAATAACCATAGAAGTTTCGAACTCGTCATTCAAATTAGCAATGGAAATGGCTCTAGCAGTTTGGACAACAGCTAATGAAGTAGCATCAATATAAGAGTTAGCTGGTAAACCTTTTGGATAAGTTTCTGGTTCAACCTTTGAGGATATTAGAACAGCCTTAACGATGTTCCACAAAGTGGCCAGAGCAGTTTCTCTTAAACCATAAGATTCATCAACTTGCTCACTTAAGGTCTTCAAAGATTGTTCAACATATGGTAAGAAATGCTCTTTAGTACCAAGAGCTAGTTCAGATAAGGCAGCAGCAGCAACTTCTTTTTCATAAGATATACCAGTATTAACCGTGAATTTACTTTGTAAATCTTCTTCAGTAGCACCTTCTGCAAAGGCAGACAGATCTTCAGCATCACCATCGAAGTTAAATTGATATTCATCTAATTCTAAAGTTTTGAAAATTTCTGGTAAAATAGTTTTCAAAAATGGAGCAAAGTTTTCACCGTAAACTTTAGCTAAGTTAGCAATGAAGGCGTAACCGGATTCTCTTAATCTTGCAGATTCTGTCTTAATTGCTTCATATGCGGAATTAACCAATGGTTCGGCGTACTCAGAAAAAGCTTCAGATCTAACAGCTCTAGCCATAGTGGAAATATTTTCAAAAGTGATAGCTCTTAATTCAATATCATCTTCACTCATACCTTCAATTTGAGAACAATTTTGAATAAATTGTTCCAAGTATTGAACACTGGTCTTAAAGTATGGAATGAAGGCAGAACCAGCAGCAAAAGCTGAAGAACCAATAGCTGAAACAACAGCGCATCTTAATTTAGATGAGTTATTACTTTCCAACATGTAGAACAATTTATTCATCAATGGTTCTAAGTACTTGGCTATAGCTTCATAAGCAATAAATTCTAGTAAACCATCTAAAGCCATGGTGGCATAGTTATAGATAACAACAAATTTAGCGGAATCAATGATATCAATGATCAATGGTAAGTATTCTTCGTGAAACTTAGCAACTTCATCTTGCAAATCAGTGGTTAATTGGTGTACACACTTTAAGGCTGCTAAAATAACGATTGGTTCAGAATCCTTTAAACCAGAAATAGTAGCTGGAATGACTTTATCGAATTGAGATAAGAAATAATCTGGGGAACCTGTAACAGCAACAGAAATGGCAAACAAAATAGCTCTTCTTTCGAATGGGTTAGAAGATTGCAACATAGCTGGTAAATGTTCGATGATAACGCTTGACACTTGCGATGGTGGCAATTCAGCAGAAGCAAAGGCTAGTAATCTGATAGCAACTAGGTGTGGTGTGTTTTCTTCATTTTCACCTGCTTCATCCTCATTGTTTAATTCATCCTCAACATCAATTTCTTCAGCAGCGATTTTTAAAGCAGTCAAGGTAATTTCTCTACCCAATTTACTCTGAGAAACCTTCGACTTTCTATAAGATAAAGCAGAAATAATAAATTGGATGGCGAAAACCCTGACATCTTCTTCAACTTCTGTATTTGAAGCAATTTGTAAACTTAATTTGATTAAATCAGGGATAGTGTTACCGGTTAATTGGGAATCCAATAATAGGATATCGTTTAAACAATTAAAGATAGCTTTAGCATTTTTAATATCTTCAGCTTTAATGACGGCATCCAAAGTGTTAACAATCGATGGAATTAATGAAGCAAACTTAGCAGCTGATTGTGGGTTGATAGCTTCCTGTTCTTCAATTAAAGCAGAAATATGATTCAAAGCTTGAGCAGATAATGATCTAGTCTCCAAAGAAGTAGCATCATTAATAGTTTGAGAAAATAAGTTTAAGAAATCATCAATAAAAACAGATAAAGAAGGAGAATAATCTTCCAATAAAGTCAATAAGATGAAGACAGCAATTTGTCTGACGTTAGAATCTTCCCCAGAAGCAGCCTGTATCAAATTTGGTACTAATTCTGGCCATTTATTGGTTTCTAATTCTTCGGTACCGATAGAAGCAATAACACGAGCATTAGAATGACGAATTATTTCCTTATCCTCATTGAAGGCAGTTTGTAACAAAGAATTCTTCATTTCATTCTTCATTGCATCATCTAGGGCAGACCAATGTTTTGGAACCAACTTTCTAGCTTCAACACCAGCTAACTGTTTCAAAGCATCGTCTGAACTGTTTTGTAAAATATGGATTAAAGCAGGAACTGTTGTTGGTTGTGTATAATATTGGGATTGTAAAGTTTTCGTAGTCTCCTTCAATGAAGAAGAGGAGCTTGGTTGGATAATAGCACCCAAAGTTTGTTCAAGTTGAGTTAAAAATTGTTGATCCATTTTTGATAATAATATCTTAGTAGTTAAGTATGTCTACCAAATATATAAAAACACAATACGGAACAAAGATCGATTGAAACTGAACTCACCACTTTCTTACCGTCTGTTCACAACTGAGTAGTATCGAGAATGCTTTTACTTAAACACCAAAAAACACCCGAAAGCAATAAATATCTGTTGCCTAATGTATATCAAAGTAAATATAGATAGTAACAGTTTGAACTTTTTAATCTAAAATAAAACAAAAAAGAATATAAACTTCCTTCTACAAATGATTAATTGGTTGATATTAAACAGTTCTCATGAACAGTTGTAACAGTGAAATTCAAAAAGAAGTTTAAACTTGTTAAAGAAAGAGGTAAAATAAAACTGAATAAAATTTCAATCTCATCTCATCTCATCTCATCTCATCTCATCTCATTTTATTATTTATTATTTATTGTCTGTGGTTTATAGTTTTTCATCCAGATCTGTGCCCACTAAAAAAAATTAAAAAAAAATTTTTATGTTATCGTACGATGTGATTAAGTTTAAGATACCATGCCGTCTGTATGGTCTGGTCTATTAAGATAGGCTGATGGCTACAAACTATTTGATACTTAATATAAAAGAAAAATGACTAGGCTTCTATTATATTACATTAACAGTTCTACTGTTTCTCAAGACTCGTGGAACTAGTTAGAATACAGAAACATATTTTGTATAAAAAAAGGTTTTTAATTCATTATATATGTTATGGGGGTGGGAAAGAATTCATTCTATTTTCTTTTACATATTCATGCTGAGCTCATTTTCAATTTCATCTAGCTTTGCATCGACATTCTCAATGGTTAGTCCAATTAATTTCCTATATTTATCTATTTTAACTGAGGATGTCATTGTTGCCACTGCATTGGCTATGCTTTTTATAGTTTTTCTTTTCTGTTCTTGGGAACTCTTAATCTCATCAATCAAGTTTTTGACTTCATCCTTCGTTAATGATTCAACAGGTTTGTCATTATATCTATCTTTGATTTCACTAGACTCAACGTCTTTTATATTTTGCAAAAAGATTTTAGATTTTTTCAATTCGAACTTTTCAATAAACTGTTTTTTTACTTCAATCATTTCATCATTTAGAATTTTTATCTTATCATGAAGATCATCGATATTATCAATTTCATAATTTTTATGCATTTGATCCACTAATGATTTTCTTTGATTATCAATGCTGTCTAATTGACTGTTAAGAAGATCAATTTTTTTTCTATTCTTAGCAATATCTTCTTCTTTACTTGTTACATCTTGTTTAATCGATTTGTTCAACTTAGCAGCTAAAATTGCTAATTTAGAGGTTTTTTTCACTGTAATTGAATCAATTTGTATACCATCATCCAAATTTTTAAGACTTGAAAAATTATTCTCCGTTATTATATGGTTATCAAAAGCTGTATTCGAAGAATTACGGGCCTTTGGTTCATTTAAAGTAATAGGTTGTTGAAGAACATTTTTGCCTAACTCAGAATTTGATTTCGATTTATAAAGCATTGGAGAATTTTTTAATAAATTATGATGTAAGACATCTGTATCTTTAACCACTGATGAAGTAACCAAATTATCTAATTCTGATATGTCTTCCATAGTAAATGTATCATTATTAGAAATGTCATGATTAATGATGTTTTGTTCACTATTACTGTGTAATTTAACTCTATAGGGACTGTTCATAATGCTAATATCCATATTAGAATGTTTCTTATTATTATTATTATTACGTGATGGATCATATCTTGGTTTACCAGCCTGGGGACTTTGGAAACTTTCCCTCAAATCAATATCTTGCATATAATCCATGTTGTCTATATCTTCGTTAGATAATAAATTAAATTTAGCTAAAATCGCAGCTGGCGTTTTAGCATCAAAGTTTGGCATATCTTTTGAAGCACCTAACTCAATTAATTTATTATACAAATCAATATTTAAGTTTAATGCTGCCAAATGCAATAAGGTATTCCCCATATTATCTTGGTGGTTTAAGCATAATTTTAACAGAGAATAATTTTCGTTTGCTAAAGTTTTGAAAATAGTTTCAATATAGAAGTTGATAATCTGAGGATCTTTCGATTTATTTACTGACAATTCAACTAGATAATGTAGTGGAATTCTATTATTATCATCAGATGTAATTAAACACATTTTTAATATGGAAATAATTTCGGCAAAAGTACCAGCTTTATAACAATTATTATAAAATATCATTTTTGTAATACAATTAAAGCCTCTTTTGTTATTTTTGAAAATATCAATATTCATAGAGATCAATAATTTAATTAAAGGAACATTGGACATGGCTGTAGCCCAATGTAATGCAGAATGACCTTGATTATCAACCTCAAAATTAATATCTAAAGATGCAGGTGGGTGATATAGTACTAATGGCAATGAACTTGAGTCAACAATATCTTCAGATGATAAAGTTTGAAGTATTATTTCTTTATATTCCTGTTCTGACACAACTGGAATATCATTTGCTGTTTTACTTAATTGAGAATATAATGTTGATTCAGACGATACAGGTACTTGCGTAGAAGATGAGGACACGACAGAATTAGATTGAATGCTTCTGTTACTAGTTGGCAATGACATATTATGGAAATTAGATCCCATCATTTGCTGCCTAATAACCTTAAAATTTTGTTGAGTTTTATCTTGGACAGTTATATTATCATTTCTAACAATATTAAGCGCGTCATTGTGACCACTTGCGTCACTACTTTCAGTTTTTTTCTTTCTTCTTTTTATATTCTTCTTATTTTCAGTCGAATCTTTATTATTAATATGAGAATGACTATAATGCACTGGGTTTACTGACATATGTTCAGAAGATGTAAATGTTTTATTACGAGAATCTGGGATAAATGTTAAAAATGAGGATTCTTTTGCTTTCCTATTTCCAGCTTTTTCAAATTTTATTTGATCTCTGCTAACGTTATTTGATTTTCTCACCACAGTTAAGTTATCACTGCTAGCTATATCACTAGTACTTACATTATTATAACTTGACATGCTTGGAACTGGAAAAAATTGTAAAGGCCTTTGTGTTGCTGAGTAACCGTTAGCTGCAAATGAAGGATTTCTGCTGCTATCATTCATTTCTTTTTGGCCTTCAACATTCGGGATTTGAGTATTTAAAGTAGAAACCGACTCTACTGTTGTATCAATAATTGTGTTTGCACTCATATTACTGTTGGTAAGAGAAGTACCGTTTGGAAGTTGTGGTGTTTGAAACACATTACTTAAGGGACTTGGATTAATTTGCAATAATTGACCAGAACCACTTCCAAACTTTTTCCTATTTTTTCTAACGCCGTTATTGTAGGTGGATGTAGTTGAAGTTGATATAATATTATTTTTCTTAGGTGTTTTATTATAACTTGAAGGCGAATTGATTTTCATACCAGGTGAAGTTTTCTTCAGAATGCTATTTTTACTTCTTCTTGGAGGAGGGTTATTTGGATCTAAAACAAAATTAACCAAAGTTGATATTACTGGATCATTAATATTGTATTTTGCAATCAATTCCTTTGTTGAATTCAATGGAATCCACGTTCCTTGAAATCTCCCATAGCCACCTTGGACCTTTTCGTGCTCCATATTCATTGATTCCTTTTCTATGATCTTTGTTCTTTTTGTCTTTGAAAAAGAAGCTAATTTCAATACTTGAGTTATATTGACCCAATCGTTATTTTTTCTTCTCATTACAATTCTAGATTCAAAACCACGGATATAACATTCATACACATCAATTTCTGAATATGTCGCAATTTCAATAATCGGTGTATTGGAGGTTAAATTAGTTTGTCCAACAACGTTTAAAGTATTAACATTATACGGTTTCTGTATCTGAATATTTACAGGACCAGCACCATTATTATCCTTAACAACATATTCTTTTTTTGCAGCCACTTCATTAGCCCTAATGCCATCATTAGTTAAATCATTGGAAAACATGATGATTTTATTGTATACCATTTGACAAACCAACCTTCCAGGATTTTTCTAAATTAGTCATATAACTATCCAACAGCCTACCTGATTATCTAAATATTCAAATCCTGAGAGAAGATTTATACCTCCGTATGAATAAATTTGTTGACAAAGTGGACAAGGTTTTTATCACCTGGTATCTAATACAAATATCAGTGTCTGTGGGCTTGTATCTATTATTATATATAAATTTAAAAATCTAAAACAGTCAAGAAAACATCAAAATAATAGACCCTGTTAATTTCCAATTCTGTTTAGTTAGCTTAAATGAAGTCACTTGCATATGATCGAATTGAATTGAACTGTATTGTAAGTTGCAATATCAATAATATACCACTGATCGTCAAATTTTCAACTCAAGACTATTTTCATATTTTTTCCTAATCGGGTCAAGCAATTGATATACCATTAACGGTATAATTTTGAAAAATTTCATAAAGCAGTGAAACAAATGAAGCCAACGAATTGCTATATATACACACATATATAAGTGCCATGCTACAAATGTTTGACCATTGACACTTGTATATTTAGTTAAAATACGACAGTTACACAGGCAACATATCAAGCACACTAAGATATCTATTTATTTTCAAAGACTTTTAATATGAGTTTGCATGGATAAGTATAAAACCACCTTTTGATGCTGTAACCTCAACAATGCTACCAGCCTGACATTCAGGTGGGGTCAGCTTATCGTATCTCATACTATGTCTTGTCCCGTTTTTTAAAAACCATGACTTGACAATTAAGCACTGTCATGAGAAATCTCAGTCATGTAACACAGATATACACACTTAGGCCTTATAGGTTTGGGGTTTTGAACAACCTGACCTAACGTATGCACTGGTTGACATCAGAGATGGCAGTGTTGTCTTGAGGAGCACTCATCATATGCCACAAAAGAGGTCTACATATCCGTACGCAATGATAATGCAAAACAGCACGATATTTTTTACAGGCACGCGGTGGTAAAATGGTTTGAGTTCTCTGTATCTGCCGGCACATGGAGCAGCTATTATGTACTCATGCATAGACACCAACACCATTTTTATATTTTGCCAATTTTCGCGTCACGCGCCTGTCAGGTGATCAAGATATTAATAAGGAAATTATTGATTTTGGAGAAAATCGGTGTTGTTATTAAAACAGGGTAACAATTTTGATTCAATACTGATTATTTTCGTTTTTGTGTACTCATCGTAACCATTAAGATATATGCCTATAATAATATATATATATATATATATATATATATATTTATACATTTCTTATTTAGAACATAACCTTCATTGAGGAACCTGTGATAGCTATAAAGATTTTTAAAGCTAACGAAACTATAGGATATATATGAAACTTGCTTGCTCCTGAATATTTCATAATTATTTTCTATAAGCTCAATTACTAATAAACTGGACAAAACTAAAACGAAAAAGGTTAACATCATTTATCATTTATTCAGATTATCCACATATTTTATTTAAATCTTTAAAATTTCTGCTAAATGCTCTTTGGTACTGGCCCCAATGTTAACAAGTACAATAGTTTGCTAAATGGAAACAGTGATGACGTGATAAATGAAAATACTCTCAATAACATAATTAATCTGAATGAATATATACAGCAATCAATTTCACAACTGAATTATCCAAGTGCGGAATTCTTATCAGAATTATTATTTGCAGAGTGCAAAAGATTAAATGATAAGAGTACGTATAAAATTGAAGCAGTTTATTTGTATTCATTGTCACTTTATTTGAATCAGGATGTGCACACTGCATTCGATGTCTCGAAAAATTATAAACATTTGAATATTGGTATTGCATATATCTATGCATTATGTGCTGATAAATTAGATAATAAAAACATCAACGATTCTATAAAAATATTATTGGATTTTAGAGAAAAAACAAATTCAAATAACTCAGCGACAACTTTACCTGCATCAAATTTGATACATTTCCCCAATAGCGCAACAATAGATTGTTTACTTGGGAATCTATTCAAAAAAAACGATAATATAAAAGAAAGCGCAGTATATTTTACTGAAGCTTTAAATAAGAATCCATATCTTTGGGAAGCATACGTAGAATTATCAAATTTAAGAGCTACGGTAGATTTACAAAAATTATATTCTATTTTGGTTAAACGCACTCAACAAACTCAACAACAGCAACAGTATAATTCATCAAATATATTGCATCATACACATCATCCAAATAGAAATAGATTTAATTCTGTGGTAAAGCCATATTCGACACCATTTAAATCCAGCAGGAATAATACTCATACAATAAATTCAGCGATAAAAATAAATGATCATTCAAAGCAAAATTTGTTGGTTTCATCAAGGAAAACAATAACATCAGGGTCAATACTTAACAAAGCCAACGTAGTGACATCTGCAACGTCTGCCAGCAGTAGCGGTACCTATAATACATCCAATAGTAATCACAATACAAATTTAGCAGAGAAACAGGGTGGCCATTTTAAAGTTTTAAATAAAAATAAACTATTTTCAAGTTCTCCTAGTAAAAAAGTAATTAATGACACTTCTACAATAAAAACACCAAAAGGTAAAACAATAAGTGCTCAAAATCATAACGATTCTAATTCAAAAAGTAATGTCAGTATTTCCAATAAAGATCAGGCTACTTCTACAAATTCATTTGCATCTTCTGATTCACCAAATTCATCCGTTTTATCATCATCAACAAAAAATAACAGAAGTGGCCACCCTTTTAAGCAACAACCATTATGCGTTAGTTTAATTGATATCATGTACACTTTTGCAAAAATAATGAAGGCATCAACATTATATGATTCTTATAAGGCAATAAGACTCATTAACAATGATATACCACAGAGTATTAGGGAAAATATGCCATGGTGCCAGGCTCAGTTAGGAAAATTTCATTATGAATTGGTTAACTATGAAGTTGCTTTACAATATTTTTTGAATTTGAAAGCTCTCCAACCTTCAAGAATAAAAGATTTAGAAATTTTTTCAACATTACTATGGCATTTAAATGATAAAACAAAATTAAGTATACTTTCAAGTGAATTGATGACTACTAATCCGAGAATACCGGAAACTTGGTGTTGTTTGGGAAATTTTTTGTCTTTACAAAAACATCATCATGAAGCAATCAAGGCATTCGAAAAAGCTACTCAAATAGATCCAAAATTCGCTTATGCTTATACACTTCAAGGTCATGAATATACTTCAAGTGACTCTTTTGATATAGCAAAACGTTGTTATCGGAAAGCAATTGCATGCGATCCTGGTCATTACAATGCATATTATGGGCTTGGTATGGTTTCAATGAAATTAGGTCAATATGAAGAAGCACTTTTATTTTTCGAAAAAGCCCGTTCAATAAATCCAATAAATGTCGTTTTAGTGTGCTGCTGTGGTGTTGCATTAGAAAAATTGAATTATCAAGAAAAATCTCTACAATATTATGAACTGGCTTGTGAATTACAACCATCTTCTTCTTTGGCAACTTTCAAGAGGGCACACCTATTATACTCTATGGGAAGATATACATTAGCATTAAAGTTTTTTGAAGAACTGAAAAATATAGCCCCTGATGAAGCAACCGTTCACTTCTTATTAGGTCAAATATATTCGATATTAGGAAGAAAAAAGGACGCAATAAAAGAATATACAGTTGCATTAAATTTAGACCCTAAAGGAAGACAATTAATAATGGAAGCTTTAGAGAAATGTCACTCTTTGGACAGGTAAATGTTTATTATCACAGCTATTCCAAGGCAGTATGGTCTTCATAAATCAAGAAAATCTGTATGTCTAACACACTATTTAATATTATAATATTAACATAATGCATAATAATTTTACATTATATATACAAACTTTTATCTATATTTATATACGCAACATTTACAATAATTCGAGAATATTTCAAAATCTATTTAAAAAGATTCTCTAATCAGAATAATGACTACTTGCCGCTAAACTAATATCATCGTCTTGTTCAGAAATAGTGATAACGTTCGTATTTGGTTCAGATTGTCCTGGTAGTGACCCAAATGCACTATATCTTTTATTCAATGTTGTTGGTTTATCACTAATAACATTGAAAGATGATATAGAAGAGTCAAAAGTATTTGTGCCACTTTTTGACCTAGATATTGAAAAATCCATCGTATGTCTGTTTCGGCGAGTATCTTCTTTTTTCCTTGATTTACCTGATAATTCTTGCTCCCATAGTAATTGATCTTCATCTTCTTCATTCAATAAAGTCCCTTGTTCTCTTTGAATGTTTTCTTGGCGAGCCTGTGATAACATTTCTTTTGCTTTAGCTAAAGATATAGTAGATGAAGAGTACGAACTTACAACTGATGTTTCTGTATTTATATCAATCGTTGACTTAATCAAAGCCGACATCCATGATCTCATTTCATCCTTGGTATCGACAGCAAAATAATGAACACGCGGTTGAGTAAATGTTAAACCTTTTTTTGCACCAGGTTGAGGTGGAATTAATTTAAAACAATATCTTCCTTTACCTGTACTAGCAGCATATAATGACACAATTTTATCGTCATCCTTTGCTGGAACAACTCTATGTCCAGTGATATCAATCAAACCTTTTTCACGTGTATCGGCTGTACTCGAAAAATATGAAAGTCTGGTGCCATGTAACGTAAAAAATCTTGTTTTCCATACCCCCATTGTACCACCTCCTTTTTTCTTTATCCAACCAGAGCAATCGGCATCCTTAACAGCATCATTAACTTTGATTGTTCTGATACCTTCCACAAACGCTGTTGTATTCCTTTTCGAATTAGGTTTACCTGGCATTTTATGCATGGCTTTCCCTTTTGCCATTTCGCTTATTGACCTCTTCTTTTCTTCTTCTTCAATTAATGCCATTGTTGTATCATCAAATGCAGATGATTTATTATCAAGAGCACTAGTAACTCGTCTTTTATTATCTTTTATTGGTGATTGCACGTTTAAATTGGAAGTTCCTGCCATACTTGGGCTTACTAAGTTATTTTTTGAACTACTATATAGATTGTCATCATTAGGTTCAGATTTGATGGGGCTTTTTGCAAATGAACTGTTTCTGCTGTGATTATTTCTTCCACTTAACTTGTGATTAGTTGCTTTCAAAGGTGAACTTGGCCTATCCTCATTTTTATTAGAAAGAAATGATAAAAGAGAAGAGTTACGTCTGTGAGATTTAACATCAAGATTCGATTGAGAAACATTCCTTGAGTGACTATTGCTTGAATTACTTAGTTGACGTTGATGCTCACCTTGTTTAATAGATGCATTCTCTGACCCTTTTCTAGAATCACTATATGGAGAAGCGATTGAAGATACTCGGTGATATAGATCAACAAATGAACCTCCAGAGACACTTTTCCTATGATTTGAGTAAATGGTTGATTTTCTGGATGTTGAATGATTATTATTACCTGACTGATGGTTATTATTTGGAATTGTCCCAGAAGAGTGTGGGAATTTAAATTTATTACTTTTGGATGCTGTTTTTGGTGTGGTTACAACTGATGAAGCTTTTTCTATGGATGTGCTTCTATAATGTGTAGAAGGTGAGTTTAGCATTGGGCTCAGACTCATTCGTTTAGAAGAAGAAGCTGACATAGGCTGTACTGGACTAGGGTAACTAGGTGGGATTGGTGCTTTCCTAGGAGAGGTGAACATTTTTTCATCCAAAATCATTTCATTGGTCTTTGATTGACCTATATCTGTAGGTAATGTTAACGAAAGCGAATTAGGCTTTGGTGATTTTTTATGTTGATAGTCTGTTTTTGATGAGTAATTAGATATAGAAGTAGCACCACCAATAGTACTAGTACTAGTAGTTTCATTTGATATCTTAGTATGAGGGGCTAAATTATTAAAGCTGGACACTGCTTTCATACCTTCATTATTAGAAGAACCCAATTTATGAGTCGTAGTTATTGGAGATGTGTGATTGGATGGATTACCATGTTCTTTGAAGCTGGCAGCTGGCATCAAATGATTTGACCTGGACTCATAAAGACGATTGTTGTTTTGTAACTCATTTGCCATTGGTATATTTTGAATTCTTTTTTTTAATGCCTCTATTTCTTTGAAAACTTCAAATCTTGTACCAAATGAATCAATATCTATTTCTTTCAAATGAGACAATTCAAGTTCAAGCAAAATTTTACCTGATATTTTTTGTATTTTAAACTTAGAAGAAGTTTCAGGATCAAAGCCAGATAAAGTAAAGTAATCTGTGACATCTTCTGGAGTCCAGTTCAATACATTACCTGGATTTAGTTCAGGTCTCTCCTGTATTCTATCAACATTAATAAATGTATTAACCTTACTGTTTCCATCTCGTGTAGCACCTAGATTATTGACTATAATTGTGTTATTCGAAGCTGATCTTGATGTATTATTGTTCAGATCTTGTCTGTAATCCCCAAAGTCCTTTTCTTGCAAATCAGGAGTCCAAGATTTTTCAATATTAAGTTCCTCCATATTGGTTGATATATCAGAAACTTTTCTCAATGCGTCTGGTGTAGGTCCAGAGTTGTTTATTTGCAATTCTTCCAAGGCTTTATCAATGTCACTCATGGTCTTTTTTAGAGATAATGACCTATCCTTCATTTTAGTTGATCCGTTTATTAATGTGGCAGTCTCTGCTTTCTGTGGAGTTGAGAGTTCAGAAGTTGAATTCATAGTTGCATTGGTCATAATCGTGGAGATACGTCTAGCAGATTTTTCTTGTGTTAGTTGAACCCTCTCTGGAACGAATTTTTGGGTGAAAACAGCAGGATATAAGCCTTCTTCCTGTGTTCTTAGGTTTTTCCCATAGTACCATCCATCATTATATTCATTATCATCAGTAATGACTTGAATCTTATCACCTAGCTGCATATTCAATTCGTCTTCCATTCTTCTCTCATATTGGTTTATCGCAATGTATAATGGAAATATTTTTGGTGAACCATTCAATGTCGAGGTTGGAGATTGAACGTTACTATTTATATCATCATCATGAGTTAAGTTTGGTATATTATTATTATCCATTATACCCATTCCTACTCTGAATTAGTGGTCAGAGAAGTATTACTGCCCGTTAGATACTTTATTATCGATAGCACAAAGGGAACACTTATTGTACACCAAATTAATACGTTGTGATAAAAAAAATTTATATGGAAACGCTAGAACGATTATAGATAATATTATAATGAAATTGATTTCAGTAAAATTTCTATAATCCTTTTATCACATTAAATATTCATTTCATTAGAACCGTCAATACTGACTACTTGTCCACCTCAAATTTCGAATTTGGGCATTTAATTATTTCATTATCCGAAAAACTTATATTTTGATATTTAGCGAAATAAAGGCTAATTAGTTTAATCAGGGAAATTTCCCTATTAGATTAATTAGTGAAGCCAAGCACATTAAGACCGAAATAACATTATTTAAATAACATTATTTAAATAACATTTTTTAAGGAACATAAACGAGTTATGATAGATTTATTCTGCAAAATATCATAATTGGAGAAGCCAAAAGTGCAAAGAAAAGCCAATAAGCTTGATGCAGAACAACATATAGTTTGTAGATTTTTTGAAGTCCATTTTTTATTTGTTTATATTAAGATGCCGTTATACTCCGAGCTAATGCTCTCATTTAGGATATGGAACTTAGTTCACCAGCAATCTGTGTTAGTCTACATCCGAGCCCCAACTCTAATGTAATGATAATATAATTCCAAACCACATACCCAAACGTATCTATTTGGAACTACTTCACGTTTAAATCATTACCATATTATATAGACAAAGAATTATTATTATCTTACTGAATAATCCTGTATCATTTCTTTATTTAATCTATTCAGTTCATGTCGATGGCGGTTATCTCCTAGGTGCCTAAATTATACTTGTACATTACATGCGTAGATATCATATCTTAGGAACTGGTAACTCATGATTGACGCGAAAGACTTCTGCCAATTTCTACATGTATGAATGTGGGTAGTAGACTGTTCTGATTAGTGCAAGTGTTTTGATTAGTAGAATAACTCTATTGATTGTGACTCCATATTATATACCAGCTATCAAAGTGCTGCCGCTTCTAAAGGGCGGCGCTTACAAAACAAAAATATTTTGACATTTCTGTATGTCAAGAATACAAAGCTTAAGTTTAGTATATCAGACTGATATGTTATAATTATTTCTGTTCAACATTAAAGTTAATCTAAAAGCGTTATTTAAAGTACTTTTGTAAAATCTGGACTTATTACAAACATTAAATAAAGAAACGAATTATAATTCCATCATAATGCAATTAAGAGGAGGCAGTCAACAAAGGAGACCTAGGTTTTTATTAAGCATTCTTTTTAAAGACCTCATCAATATTTCAGTTGACTCAGGTAGCTGTGTTATAAAATGGGGACTCAAAGATGGGACTGGTACATCCATTCATGCCTTATCTTCAGATAACAAAGGAAGTCATCTTCAGTTACATGGTATAAACCAAAATGCGGGGCTGACACCTATCCAACCAATACATCATCATCGTGTTGTGTGGAATTACGATTTGGAAACACCACTGCATATTAAACTACATGTTGATAATAATGGTGTATTAATTGGGAAAATATTGGTTTTGGAAGTATACTTGAACAGAGATTCGAATAAGAGTAACCAGAGTTTGAAAAGGACGGTATCTACTCCATCACAGAAAAAAAATGATTTGGAGAAGTTATTGGAACCTACAACAAATGAACTAAAAAAAACTATATCATCAACCCATACTGCTGTGATGAATGGCATCAATATGAATCAGGTTAATAAATCCAAATTTGAACTTCTTGGTACAGTAAAAATAAATATAACGGATTATGTCAGGCCAGAGGAGCATTATTGTTCTAACCGCTACCTTTTACAAAATTCCAAAGTTAACACAATTCTCCAAGTATCAATGAAATTAAAGTTAATTAGGGGCCAATATAGTGATTTTACAATAAAGAAAATGTCGAATAAGTCAGGTGCCAACTCTATTGCCCAGTCTGGTATAGGAGATGTTTTCCAACAGGAAGACGATACACTTTATTCGTCTCTTGGAGGAACGACTAAAATAAATGGCTCTAATGAATCTGACAATATGTACGGAGGTTCATCGAGCGGATCCAGAATTCATACTAGTATATCAAGTGTTAAAGCTAGTTCTGTAGTAGAGGACGCATATATGAAATCTTTAAATCTTTCTTGGGATAGAAGACCCGGTGAGTTTAATGTACAAGAATGTATAGAAGATATCATCGGCGGAGGAGATGGCTGGGCCAGAAATGAGAAAGGTATTAAATTAATAGATTTGAGAACATATGGTGAAAGAGAAGAACTCTATTAATTTCCTTTCGAGAGCATATATACAGGCATATATACATACAAATAAATACTCACGTTCACCACATATATATTCAACACAAAGGTTGCACTAGTCTGGTGTAGAAGGTGCCAACGTTATTTACAGGAACTTCGCCAGTAATTTAACTACTCTTAAACACATTCAGGGCCACGATTGCATTATTATTTAAAACCAACACATATATTAATTCATTAGACTGCAGACCACACCCATACACCATACAATATTCAAAACTTTTTGCAGTTTTTTTACAAATTTTGAAAAAAAAAATATTTTTTTAAAAATAGCGCTCTACCTGTCGTGTGTATTAATTTTAATTGAAGCGCACACACAAAACAGAGTTTCAGCTCCATGAATTATTGGAAAAGCGCACGATAATGAAACAGTGTATTAATAGTAGTCAAGATAATGGCAGTAACGAATAGCTGCAGTTCGGTGAAACTCAATATGTTTAATAGTGAAAAATTATGTTCTAATTACCAAAATATTCAAGTGCTAAATACCATAGAATGAAAATTTCATAAGTCTCTTACATGAATTTTGTAAAGCCAAGTTAGTTTAATCTGTTAACTGATTAATTGTTCCCATCAGAAAAAATTATTGTTTGATGAGATGTAAGTAATTATTTTCTTTATATCAAATATTGATATTTTAATATATACTATATAAGTAGATACATTTGCTGGTACCTAATTTTTTTATATAAGTTCATAAAATAGAACTGTAACAATTCCAAAGTAGATACTGCAAAAATGTCTGGTAACGGTGCTCAAGGTACTAAATTCAGAATTTCTGTATGTTAATTTTAAAATTAAAATGAAATATTTTTGTTAAGTTGCAATTTATTATGAAATTTGAGGGACTGTCATCATTCAGAAGATGGGTGATCTCCAGGTTGTGATGTTTTTGAATAGCTTTTTATGTCTTCGTCTACACAAGTGAGGTCTTTTTGAACTTGATAGAGAACGAATACTGTTCGAATCCATAAAGCTGAACTCTTATTTGGTTTTATTGAATACCACCTCAAGGATCAAATGGATATAATGTAATCAACAGCGTATTAAGAAACTCGCAGTGCTGGCCAGCCCATTCAAGATGAAGTAGTCAATTTGTTTCCTTTTCAAATTAACTTTGCTTTCTTAGCTCTCAATAATAGGAAATATGTTTACTAACAAATATTATAAATTTATGTTTCTTCCCTGACTCTGTCCGTCGTTAGTGTCCTAACAGCGGATTGACTCGACCTGCGGAAAGAGGTAAATTGCATTTTTAAAACAGTTAGGTTTACCAACCGGTGCCATCATGAACTGTGCTGACAACAGTGGTGCTAGAAACTTATACATCATGGCCGTCAAAGGTTCTGGTTCTAGATTAAACAGATTACCAGCTGCCTCTTTAGGTGATATGGTCATGGCTACTGTTAAGAAGGGTAAGCCAGAATTAAGAAAGAAAGTCATGCCAGCTATTGTCGTCAGACAATCCAAGGCCTGGAGAAGAAAGGATGGTGTTTACTTATACTTCGAAGACAATGCCGGTGTCATTGCTAACCCAAAGGGTGAAATGAAAGGTTCTGCCATCACCGGTCCAGTCGGTAAGGAATGTGCTGATTTATGGCCAAGAGTTGCCTCCAACTCTGGTGTCGTTGTCTAAACAGCATATGCTAAAATCAAATATTGTAGATATTTAGTTCGTCTTTAATTAGATATCATATATATTATTTTACATATTTACATAACCATTAAAAGAAGTAAAAATTTAATAGTACAGAGATGCCACTCTCCAGCTCCGCTTGACGCCTGCTGTCTTGTCACCCGCAATCACTGTTAACGAGAGCACTTCCGGTCACCTGATAACAATTCCGGATGAGTTCCTTTGTGGTCTGTTACCCGCGCCTGAACTAGCCTGGAAGACTCCATGCTTCCCGCTCCCCCTCAGCGCTTTGTCTGCCCCTTAGCCGACCATCCAGTTTCCTGATCCGGCATTCCATAAACACACGGACAAAGCAAGACAACGACCACACACATCGCACGCACAAACGTGCACAGATGAGTGTGTGTCTGCGTTGGGCGCTGGGAGGCCATGTCACGGCGCACGATCTGGCCGCGACCCTGTGCACGCTGCGAACTTGCGATTCGAACATCGAATTGTTTGAAAGCCCATTTTCTCTTCTTCTGTGTGCTGTTCTTCCTCTGGCATACAGAGTAGCAGTGTGTGCCGGTTTTACGAGGGCAGTTGTAACAAACACTGCAACAAGTGCGAGAGAGCATACATAGACAAATTTCAGTATTAAAAAATAGGCGAATATATTTACGCTAGTACCAAATATTGAACATTACACATTATTGTTTTTGTCATTGCTGGTGCTGTTGTTATTAACGATTGCTTGCTGTGAAGTCCAATTCAATCCTATATAGCGCTGGAAGAGCGATCTGGTATATAAAAGGATCCTAGTTTTTGTACTCTTAACTCGGTGTTCCGGACACATTTTTATAGCTATTTAGCAGTGCTGTGTAGGAATTTAAACGAACTTTTCTAACGTCCCATATAAATCAATCAAGGAATAATGTCTGCTGTTACTATCCAACCTGATATTTTGGAGTTTAAGTCTCCATTCACCGTGCAATCGACGGAGTATGCCTCGATCACCAACAACTCGGATAAAACAATTGCTTTCAAAGTGAAGACAACGGCTCCAAAATTCTATTGCGTGAGACCCAATGCTGCTGTTGTGGCTCCTGGTGAGACTGTCCAGGTCCAAATCATCTTGCTAGGTTTGGCTGAGGAGCCGGAGCCAGATTTCAAATGCCGTGACAAGTTCTTGGTTATAACATTGCCAGCTCCATATGATTTGGAGGGCAAGCCAGTTGCTGACGTCTGGCCATCGTTGGAAGCTGAATTCAAACAACAAGCCGTTTCAAAGAAAATGAAGGTTAAATATTTGATTTCGTCAGAGCCACAAGCACAAGAAGAAGCACCACAAACACAAGAAGATGGAGACGGAGAAAAACCACAACAAGCGAAACAGGAACCTATATTGAATGAGCAAGGAGAAGTATCAGACAAGAAGCAAGAGCCAGTACAAGATAAATTAGCCGAGAAAGAAATAATAAGAGAGGCTGCTGTTGAAGAAGTTCCAAATATTAAAGTTGAATCTACTGAAAAAGCAGAGACCACTTTGAAAGAAGGCGAAGATTCGCTAAACACCAACACATTAATTCTAATTGCTTTGATTGCTTTGATATTAGGATGGTTGTATTATTAGAGTTATTAACAGTTGACTAGATCCTTTGAGTGATTGTAGAATATTATGCTTTCCGAAGTTATAAAGAGCAATGAATCGATATATATATATAGTTATTCACGTATTCACTCAGAGGACAATTTATTTTAATCATAACTAAAGAATAAGAAAGTACTAATAGATAAAACATCAAAAAATAAGAAAAAAAATAATTCACTTAAAAATGGAATGTAATCATAGTTGTACATAAGGCATATTTTTTATGTCATAATAGTCTAAATCAACTCCATTATATATGTTGCGCTTCAATTTTTGACTTCCATAAGTCCTGCAAATTATGTAACTTTCATTATATTCCAATTAATAATCATAATAGAGACCCAAAAATTTAAGTAATATCATAGCCATTGTACAACCTAATATACTGTCTATATACTATTAATTTCATAAAAATATACTTTAAATTTAATGAACTTATACTATAATTCAAAAACATTTTGTCAATGCTCAATTTCAATTAGCATTTAGAAATGGCTTTGTGTTAAGAATAAGTTACATATCTATACATATTTATACCAAGAACTTCAACATGAAAATAAAATAATTATAATATAAAATATAATTTTATTAGTATTTTATTTATGAAAGATAGAAAATTATACAGACCGTAAAACGATTAATTATGTTTAATCTAAGCTTCCAAAGCTAATCTACCCTTTGGGTTAGTGATCTTAACACCTAAAGCTTTAGCTCTAGATAAGATGGTGACTCTCTTCTTGGAGGAAACGTTGTGAGCAATTTCAGCAGCGTAAGTCTTGGTGTGCATGGTTAATAATTCTAAATCTTTAACGTTAGCAACTAAGAAAGTCTTGTGACCAGATGGAGCTAAGAACTTGGTCTTGTTGTTAGAACCGTAACCGATCTTTGGTTCAGAAATGTTACCTCTGAATCTTCTTCTAACAACAGAGTCAATACCCTTTTGCTTTCTCCAGCTTTCACCGACTCTGTGATATCTGTCAGAATGGTGACGCTTGAACTTCTTAGTATGTTTCTTAACAATCTTTGGGTGTGGTAGAGAAGAAGCCATCTGTGAAAATATTTTGCTATATTATCCTCTTCAATTCAAATAAAGATTTATTGAAAAGTCGATGTTGATAATCATAATATTAAAACGTTAGTAAAAGAATTCCTTTTTATATGAAAGTAGAACTTCGGTTTAATATATCAAAAAAAATAAAATAAATTTCAAAGGACAAATTTTTTCCAAGTAAAATTAAACTTATGAACAAATGATCTCATTGAATAGGTAGCTTGATTGAAACTCTCAGAAGCGTTTTCAATATTAATTCTTTTTTCTTATCTTTCGATCATCACCCTCTTGAATATTTCTGCAATTTAATGTCAAACTATAACCTTGTTAAAAGTTTTGCAAGGTATACCCATATGCTGTATTATCTTGCTTAAACATTTTCATTAAATAGTTATCATCAAAACATTCCGCATTATTATTCCAATATATTGGTATCTAATGTGACATTGTTCATTTAAGTCCATTCATCAAAATTCTTCATATTACTTAAACACTAATTCAACTTATAACATATAGTATACTATTCACATACCTTTTTACTCGTTGGTGATTCTATGCTCTTAATATGAATAATACACTACAAATAATGCTTTAATATAGCTATCTTTATAAATAGTAATTGTTTTATAATATGGATAGTAATTCGAAAATGAAATAGTTAGATGAGAACAAAGAGTGCCAATACTATTAGATATCAGAAAGTGAGTACAAAGATTATTCTCTAAAACAAGTGAGGACAACAGTAACAAACACCTCTCATGAATTGAAATGAAAACCTTTCAATAAATTTCAATACTAGCAAGAGAGATGAACAATTTTCGAGATATCAATCATATACTGATGGAGAGAACAATAAGGAAAACACGATTTGTTATGGCTCCTTAACGTTAGGCTAAACTTAGTTTACACTTAGGCAGGGTTTTTCCGTTTATATTTTATTCTAGAAGGAGACTTCGCGAATTCCTTTCAGAACTACTCAATTTGGCTGGCTACCGACGCTAAATGTTTGTAGTAGGTAACCTTTTTCTCTGTGAAGAGTTAATGATGTTATTTTATTTTCATTCTACAGCAGGCTCTCTTGTTTCTCAACCGATATATTAGATTAAAAAAATCGTAAGGCGCAAATTCACGACAACACTTTTAAAAAAATTAGACTTTATTTTTTTTTTAAAAAATAGTAAGAAAATGTACTGGTGTTATTTTATAGTTGCAGTCATTTAAAATTATTTGATCAAGTGAAGTTGGATATCTTTTAATACGTGGATCATGTATAGTATTATCACTTTACCCGAGTAATGAAGCTTCTGGCTGTTATTTTAGAATAAGTATAGGCGGTTATTTATA
This sequence comes from Tetrapisispora namnaoensis, assembly GCA_003705985.2. NCBI lineage: Eukaryota > Fungi > Ascomycota > Saccharomycetes > Saccharomycetales > Saccharomycetaceae > Tetrapisispora > Tetrapisispora namnaoensis. Next base: position 135,191 of record PPKD02000021.1, on the reverse strand, counting down.
AAGAACTTATTTTAATATTAAGTCATTTATATTTATTAATTTACACTCTTTTTGTTATTGAATAGTTGTACGAACTATTTACTTATATATTTACTTATCATGATATATTCACATTACTGTAAATGTATATCGAGTAATTCTTTATGTTTCTAAATTTATTCTTGAACTTTAACATGTTTATATGATACAGTTGTCAACCATATTAATTATATGCGTATTCAATGCTAATTTTCTTTAAAATAAGAACACTGCACATCACGCACCGATTATACTTGTACACGTCAATTAGTTTCTTAGATAATCTTTTAAATAATTACCTAATTTTTGGGCACCTTGCCCAACAGCATCTTTTAACATTTGTAAATCATCATCTGTACTTAAATTAAAATCAACAAAACCATTATAACTGTTATTATTACTATTGTTGTTATGAGAAGATTTGGAACCAAATTCATCTTCCATACCTTCTTCTTGTTCTTCACCAAAATATGAGGATGAGGAAATGGATGTGGCATTGTCGAATGTTTTTAATTTCTGCTTAGCTTCTTGTGCAGCTTCGTTATCATAAGAACCACGACCAAATAATTGATCAGAAGAAATAGCTTTTTGATTACCATATTTGTTAGCAACTGCTCCTGTATATTTTGGACCAGATGCAGCTCTGACTTCTCCTTTATGCTGTTCAGCCAATTCATTAGCATCATTCATAGTCATACCAAATCCAAGTTTAGCTAACTTTGGTTGAATTTCAGCAACACCTGCAGCTGGAGAAGAATACGAATTATTAGAGTCATTATTTAAGAAATCTTGGAATTCGTCCTTTTCTCCGCCAAAAGAGCTTTCAGGTTTAATAACTGTAGGTTTGTAAGTGGCATTCAATGATGAATTACTGGAAGCTGCATGTCTATTTGCAAAACTATTAGCTTGAGACTCTTCCTTTTCAGCTTCTGCATCTTTTTCAAATTGATCAAATAAATCTTCAGCCTTTGATTTATCAACTTTGCTTGTTGTAATTCTAGTTGGTTTTCTGTTGGAGGATAGAATAGAATGTTTAGACCCCCCAGTACCGCCAGTTGAAGCAGTGGTGATTCTTCTTCTATTAGCAGAACCTGATAAAATAGAAGATCTTGGAGCTGGAGAGATGTTAGAACCAGTGACTCCTGTGCTTGTTGGAGTCAAAACTTTTGGAGAGGATGATCCAGAGCCAGCTGGTTTTTGGAAAGTTGCAAAAAAATCGTCACTACTGTTCTTATTTAGGGAATCTGTTGAGGCGTTGGCACTTGATAGATTGTCGAATTCAGCATCAGTAGCATCATTTAGAACCAAGTCAGATGGATATAATTCCATGTCTTTTCTCACAGCCTTTTCCAAATGCTCTTTATATTTCTTTGCAACACCACTAGTATATTTTACTCTGGCATCTACATTGGAGGTATTCAAATATTGTTTACCGTTGTTCTTCAAAAAGTACTCACGAGCTTTTAAATTACCACCATGCTTGAACCTTCTTAAGTTATTGATAGTCCATTTATCTAGAGTGGAAGATTTAACAAATGTAATGTGGACCCCTAAGTTTCTATGAACAGCAGAGCATTGAATACATAGCATTACACCAAAAGGGACAGAAGTCCAAGTTGGATTCTTATTTCCACAATCGAAACAAACTCTATTTTCTAACTTGTTGGACAATTTTTGGAAAACTTGAGTGGTTAATTCCTTGGAGGCAAATACCTCACCTTCATCACTACTCATCTTGAACAAATTTTATTATATAGAGGTTCCCTAACTTGTTGTATAGTTAAAAACTGAGCAACAATATATCTTTGTGAACCACAGATAATTAATCGACTGATTATTAAAAGTTTAAATCAAATAAAAAGAAATCAAACGATACCGAATCAGTTCAAACCAGATCAGATCACGGTTAATCTATACATTAATTTGTATATAAATTTATTTATTTGTATATGTTTTTTACAATTTTAGGTTTCAATTATTATGCTGTTACACGTATATCAAATTTGAATTTCACTTTTGAGATAAACATCTAAAGTATATTTACCCGGAACACCTGTTTAGACGGATAATCAAATATTATTTCAAGCATAATTAAAAAATAGCTGACCAACATGTGGTCTAGAGATGCTTTTAATATATCACCACGTTTAACTTGTTTTTCTGTCATCGATTAATTCCAAAATGATATTGGTAAGTTTCTGATGCCACGAAAACAAGTCTATAATGAATCAGAATAATGAAGGAATTTCATAAAAAACGAGTTAGAACATATCTACCCAGTTCAGATATTTGAACCATCTAGGTTCAACAAGTATACATTCGGCACTTGCAAATGGCAATTGGCTAACCGTCAAAGAATCTGTGTCTACCAAACTTAACGTACCATTAATTATGCATTTTCTACCTTTTACCTCTGCAACTTTAGCCCTTAGCATTATCGTCGAGTTGGTTGGTATTTCATCCTTGAAGTCTATCGCTAGTCTTGCTGTAACGCCTCTTTTGCTTGGCAGACATGCAAAACCACAATAACACAATGCTTCATCTAGGATCAGTGATAAAATTCCGTCATGTAACTTTTTGTCGCCACAACTTAGATCGTCCCCTAAATGATAAAAGCCAATCAATTCCTTTTCAGCCTCATTATGAAAAACCATAGGGTCTATTTCAATCTTTCCCCTACCGAATAGAAGCCCTTGTCCAACATGATTTGAATGGTGTGCTGTCGGGATCTTCTGGCTCTGAACAAATTGCTTAGAAAACTTCGAATCTTCAGTGGTCAAATCCTTGTATACTTGTAAATTCGAAAGCTGATCTAGGACTGTGCTATTCTGCTCACTTTTAATGCTTCTTAGATGTGGCAGTAACGTTTCATCGTGCAGAGGAATCTGGGTTTTTGGCCACACATCCATAGAGGTAGTGACACCCAACGTGAACCCTAGAGTTGGCAACAACACGCCTCTATTGACAATTCTGAACATGATAAAAATTGATAAGCAGTAAAGATCTATGCCACTGTGTTCGTCGTAAAATCTAGCTTAAATATCCTGACACGCAAACCCCATACAGCAAAAGGACAATTTTGTATATGTAGAATGCAGGTTATATATATAGATATAACGTAACAAGGTAACTGCACGTATTCGAAAATCAGATTACCCGTACATCGGCTTTAAACCAATGGACGGCAAAATTGTTTATTATCACGTGCTCTTAAAATTTCTTTTGCACGTGACAACTCAACACGCTTTTAAATTACCCGCTCATCTGATGTCGTATCTTATCTCCCGCACTCTCGGCGTTCTCTCGCCACCGCGAAGCCCGTCGCCGGTGACCTGGCCCAAGAAAAGCCAAATCGCATCCGTAGCTCCCGCCCTTTTTTAAGGATTACCATCAATTTTTCAAAATATATCCTATCTTCGGTGCTCTAATAGTAGAGGTGCTAGTACTATAAACCACATAAATATATAGTTCTAGAAATAGTCACATACACATGATCAACAACTTAATTTATAAAAGTAACATTTCGGTGGGGTCCTTGATATACTCTTGTTTGTTTTACTTCTTTAAGTAGACTATAGGGTTTACCTCGACAGATATTATTTCACACACGCACAAACAAACACAAAAACGAGTTTGAAAAAACTCAAACTAGAAGCATTATAGGCTTAAAAGCATACAACATACAAGATACCTTTACATATACATATAGTCAAGAAGACTACGTCTATTACTTCTCCTATCCATCATGTTAAGAAGTAGTACAGTCGCTTGCACAAGAAGATTTTTTCCATCGAAAAATGCATTGCAATCATCGCAAGTTTTAGGACTGGCGGCAAGAAACGGCTGGAGATTTTACTCTATAGATAAAGACAACAAAGCGAACGCTTCTAAGACGGACGATACCTCCATTGGCTCAAAAGTTCAAGCACAAGCTACACCGGCAGCCAAAGAAGTTGGCAAAGGCACAGAAGAAAGTACCACAGCCACTTCAGAGGCCACGAAGAAGAATAGCGTAAAAAGCTTTGCAGCTGCCGCTGCTGAAGCAATATCTTCTACTATGGAAGGGATTAAATCCTCCAAAAAAAAATCAGACACTAAGAACACACAGGGTCCAGTATCTCATGCCCTCTTAGCGAAACAGGAACAAGACGCTAACAACGCGATAGCTAACCCAGACTCACAAGCTACATTCTATAAGTTGCTGTTGCAATCAAACTACCCACAATATGTGGTCTCCAGATTTGAAACTCCAGGAATAGCGTCGAACCACCAATGTATGGAGTTATACATGGAAGCTTTACAAAGAATAGGGAGACATGCAGAGGCTGACGCCGTAAGGCAATCACTACTGACCGCAAGTTCAGCAGGTGCAGTTAATCCATCCTTGGCTTCTTCTGCTTCATTGGGAAATAGCTCTACCAATAATAATTATCACACAAACTTTCCCACTATGTACAACCCTATGTTCGGTTCGAATAAGTCACCTATCCACGTTGTAGTGACCGAATCAACTTTCACTGTTATTTCAAGATGGGTAAGATGGTTACTTGTTTTTGGTATTTTAACATATGGTGTTTCTGAGGGTTTTAGATATATAACAGAAAATACTTCTCTTTTGAAAAATAACGATGTTGCAGACAAGTCTGTGGATGTTGCTAAAACAAACGTAACCTTCGAAGATGTAAGAGGTTGCGATGAAGCCCGTGCCGAGCTTGAAGAAATTGTCGACTTTTTGAAGGATCCAGCAAAATATGAATCTCTTGGTGGTAAACTACCAAGCGGTGTACTGTTAACTGGCCCTCCAGGTACAGGTAAAACTTTACTCGCGAGAGCCACAGCAGGTGAGGCTGGTGTGGATTTCTTTTTTATGTCAGGTTCAGAATTTGATGAAGTTTATGTAGGTGTCGGTGCCAAAAGAATCCGTGATTTGTTTACGCAAGCAAGAGCGAAAGCACCTGCTATTATATTTATTGATGAACTGGATGCTATTGGTGGTAAACGTAATCCAAAAGATCAAGCGTACGCTAAACAAACTTTAAATCAGTTGTTGGTTGAATTGGACGGGTTTTCTCAAACTTCTGGAATTATAATTATTGGTGCAACTAATTTCCCAGAATCCTTGGATAAAGCGTTAACTAGACCAGGTAGATTTGATAAAGTTGTAAATGTAGATTTACCAGATGTGCGTGGTCGTGCTGATATTCTAGCTCATCACTTGAAAAAAATTACTTTGGCTCCTAATGTTGATCCCACTGTTATTGCTCGTGGTACCCCAGGTCTTTCAGGTGCCGAACTTGCTAATTTAGTTAACCAAGCTGCCGTCTATGCTTGTCAGAAGAATGCAATTGCTGTTGACATGTCCCATTTGGAATGGGCTAAAGATAAGATATTATTAGGTGCCGAAAGAAAAACCATGGTTTTAACTGAGGCATCTAGAAGAGCTACTGCCTACCACGAAGCTGGTCATGCAATTATGGCAATGTACACGTTAGGTGCTACACCATTATACAAAGCAACCATTCTTCCAAGAGGGAGAGCCTTAGGTATTACGTTCCAATTGCCCGAAATGGATAAAGTTGATATTACAAAAAAAGAATGCTTGTCACGTTTAGATGTTTGTATGGGTGGTAAAATTGCAGAAGAGATAGTATACGGTAAAGAAAACACAACTAGTGGTTGTGGGTCCGATTTACAAAGCGCCACGCAGACAGCAAGAGCCATGGTTACTCAGTATGGAATGTCGGATGATGTTGGTCCAGTTAATTTGGCAGATAAATGGGAAACATGGTCAGGAAAAATTCGTGACATTGCTGATAATGAAGTTGTTGAAATGTTAAAATTATCTGAGGAAAGATCCAGAAAATTAATAAAAGAAAAGAGGGTTGAGTTAGATAGATTAGCTAAAGGTCTAATAGAATATGAAACTTTAGATGCAAAGGAGATTGAAATGGTTTGCAATGGCGAACCTATCAATAAATTAAGGACAACTACTAACACTATTATTGAAGGTTCAGATAGTGATGATCGTAAAGAATTAGGGGAAACGGAAAAAAAACCAATATCAGCGCTAATAAAGGCGTAATATAATTTGGTTGCATACAGTAGAATTAGTATAAAAAATATTTATATATAATTTACTCAAAATCCCTTTTGTAAATAGGTTCTATTTTATTAAAAATGGCAAATATTTTTTCTAGTTTTCTTTTTTGTTTCTATAATTCAAATTTTTTGTTTCAGGGAAGATCGAAAAGGTTTAAAAACCTAATAATTAATAATATTTTAGAGTTTATTATACATAAGTATAGTAAAATTGAAGTTTACATATAAGAAATTAATGGAATAATAGTAAAATTGAATATACTTGGAGAAAAGAATATTTAAACAGTAAGGATAATTATAAATTTATAAAATTAACCTTTGATCACAATTAGAATGTGGCAACGAAAGATTCAGTTGCAGATTTCAAAGTGGCAAGTAAATCCTTGTTTAATTCACCCTTATCTCTAATGGTGGACAATATATTTTCATGGTTTGCCTTTAGGTAAGCTAAGAAAGAAGATTCAAATTCAGCAACTCTGGATAACTCGATGTTATCCAAGTAACCGTTGACACCAGCATAAATTAATGGAACTTGTTCTTCAGCAGATAGTGGAGAATATTGACTCTGTTTCAATAATTGAGTTAACCTTTCACCTCTAACTAGGGTTTGCTTGGTAGATGCATCTAAATCAGAACCAAATTGAGCAAAAGCGGCGACTTCTCTGTATTGGGCTAAAAACAATTTCAAAGAACCAGCAACTTGCTTCAAAGCTTTAACTTGAGCGGCTGAACCAACACGAGAAACAGATAAACCGACATTAATGGCAGGTCTGATACCCTTGTAGAATAATTCAGCTTCCAAGAAAATTTGACCATCAGTAATGGAAATAACATTAGTTGGAATATAAGCAGAAACATCACCACCTTGGGTTTCAATGACTGGTAAAGCAGTCATAGAACCACCACCTTCCTTGTCAGACATTTTAGCGGCTCTTTCTAATAATCTAGAATGTAAGTAGAAAACATCACCTGGGTAGGCTTCTCTACCTGGGGGACGTCTTAATAGTAAGGATAATTGACGATAAGCGACAGCTTGCTTGGATAAATCATCGTAGACAATTAAGGAGTGTTTACCGTTGTCTCTGAACCATTCACCAATAGAGGCAGCAGTGAAAGGAGCCAAGTATTGTAATGGAGCAGCTTCAGATGCAGTAGCGGCAACAATGATAGAATACTTCAAAGCATCATGTTGTTCCAAAGTTTGCACTAATTGAGCAACTGTGGATCTCTTTTGACCGATAGCGACATACACACAGTATAACTTCTTGGACTCATCCTTACCATCGTTCCATCTTTTTTGATTTAAAATGGTATCTAAAGCAACTGCAGTCTTACCAGTTTGTCTATCACCGATGATCAATTCTCTTTGACCTCTACCAATTGGGACCAAAGCATCGACGGCCTTTAAACCAGTTTGAACTGGCTCGTGAACAGATCTTCTTGGTAAAATACCTGGTGCCTTGACTTGAGCTCTTGAGTAGCCAGCAGCCTTGATTGGCCCTTTACCATCAATTGGGTTACCTAAAGCATCAACAACTCTACCTAGCAAAGCTGGACCAACTGGAACATCGACAATCTTACCGGTTCTCTTGACAATTTCACCTTCCTTAACTAATCTGTCAGAACCAAATAACACAATACCAACTTGGCCAGGTTCTAAATTTAAGGCCATACCTTTAACACCTGAGGAGAATTCGACCAATTCTTCAGCTTGAATATTGTTCAAACCAAACACACGAGCAATACCATCACCGACGGCTAAAACTCTACCGGTTTCATTCAAATTGGCTTCCTCAGAGATACCCCTGATTCTTTCTTCCAGGATGGAAGAAACTTCGGTTGGTTGAGCCTTGGCGGTAGCGTAAGCTCTGGCAGAGACTGCCAGTGGCTTGGCAGCTCTCGTAATGACTCTTGAGGCCAGAGAACGTGACATGGCAACGCGAGAAAGCATGGTTAATATATTTATAATTTATTTGTTTTAATAATGTGTTTTTCTAATTGACCGCTTGCGGATAGATTCACTTCGACCTTGGATATAATAATTCTTGTTCTAAATACAATACACTACTATAATGCCTAGCAAAAGTGTCTCTTCTATTTAATTTGTTGTTTTTATTTTTTGTTCTAGCTTTACTGAACTTCGAGCTATCTGCGAATAAGCAAATTTATATCTTAAAACAATTGCAACGAGGTACTAATTGCTTGAACCAAGGAAAAGAAAGCTAGAAAAACTTGAAACTAGTCTGCTTGAAAAACAACATTTACAAACTCCAAATGCGTTCTCAATATGAATAGCATCCTAATATATGAATGCTTTGTTTAAAGAAGCCTATTATATAGCGTAAGTGAAAAACTATTGAAAAAATGTCTTATAATGAAGCCATCCATGCCAGCAGAAACAGTAATACTGAGGTTTTCCCTATGCATGAGGGATCTCACTCGCTGTCAAATCTGAGTATAATGAAAAAGACGAATATAATAGGAGCACCAAGATGCCGGCGTAGCGGGCAGCCGAGTTCCTGCCGTTTGCGCTGCTCACTCACCCAAGGGCACGAATTGTTGATCGCCTTGTGGCAACAAGGTAGCAACGAGTGTAGCCGGGTAGTGGATGTGTGCTCTCGGTGCGCGCGTTGCGGCGTGGGTCACGAGTGTAAGCCAATGAGATTGAGGGTTTTGCACAGTGCGGGACAGGAGGAGGCAGAAAAGAGGACACTGAGACAGAAAGCTTTGGGTGATTGGTCCGGGAGAGTGTGTCGTGTGTTTTGATGTATCACGTGATCTCTGTTGGGAGGGCATGTGTTAGCAAGGGAAAATTAGGGATACGGCGTAGGGAGGGGTGGAGGGGCAGCGGAGATAAACAAAAACACCGGCGGTCGGATGGCAGAGCAACAGATTTCCGCATGATGGCCGCGTCACAAATATTGGCCCGGAAGAAGAATGTGCGTACTTATCTGGAGTGACGCGTGGGCGGTTTTGGGTTTTAGGGGTTGTTCGTTTTTGTGTCTGTTAATTTTGCTAATTTTGCTATTAATGTCATATATATAGCAGCGTGTTCTGAATAAATAGCAACGACTAGATTAGCAAGTTCTTGCTATTAGAGAGGAAGGGCAAGAACAGCAGAAAGCGGCAACTTTCATGAGATTAGTATGTATGTTGATGCCCTGAGCCCCTGTGTTCCATAGAATTGTTGCTGTTATAATCGATTGTTCTACTTGCTACTCTCGTTTTGCTTTTAATAATAGTCTTCTGAGTTTTTGAAAGATATATAAGAGAGTAAACTTTTCCTTAGAATAACAGTTGGATTTAATTATTTCAGTTAGGTCATATGTTCTTTACCAATGCAGTATCTCCTCGGAAGGAAGAGGGAACTTCGGCTGTTCTGGTTTGGTTCCACAGAATTCTATTCATTATGTTACTTATACTCTTTGCAATATTTAATTATTTGATCACTGTACAATCAGTCAGTATCAACTCTTTTTTTACAAGTAAGTTTTTAAAGCATTTCAGCACAAGAAACAACGACGTGCTGCGGCCTCCAGCGGCGTCGCCAAGCTCTGGATTATTCTCGGTGGGTGAAAAAATAAGTCAAATAGCAAGTGCCAGAAAATCTTCAAAGAAAATATATGACCTATTGATCAACTATGAAGACTCTTACTACGACGATGAAGCCATGGTGTTGGGGACCGATATAATTACAAGAAACACGTATACTAGACAACCGTATGTGGCAAATGGCTACATCGGTTCGAGAATTCCAAATATTGGTTTTGGGTTTGCCTTGGATGAATTTAGTATTTGGAATCCGGACGTCCAGGATAACCCAGATCTATTCACTAATGGGTGGCCTCTCAGAAATAGAAGGTATGCTGGTTCATTTGTTTCTGATTTTTATTCACTACAGAAAAAACTGAATTCAACAAACTTTCCTGAAATTGATGAAATAGGCTATACAAATGTTATTTCTTCCATTCCAGAATGGTCGAATATAAAATTGACAGTGACAAATCAGGATAATCTTACATTTAATTTTAACCCTCAAGACATTTTAATCAATGATATTACAAATTATCATCAAAATTTATCTATGCAAAATGGAATGGTTACCACAGACTTAAATTGGTTGAATAACACAATAAACATTAATTCGACAATGTTCACGCATAGAAATTTATATCCACTTGGATTGCTACAGATTGACATCCAATTAAACTATCAATACCTGCCACAAGATTTCCCAAACTATACCATTAGTGTGATTGATATATTAGACTTTAATACGTCGCAAAGAACATTTTTAAGGGATTCTGGTCCTGTATTTGATGGTTCTCGTCTTTCCGGTATATTCATGGCTGTAGAACCGGAAAATGTTCCTTATTTAAATTGTGTTGTATTTTCAACAATAGAGATACAGCAACTAGACCAACTGGGCAATGTGTACAAAAGCTTTGAATTAAATAGTCGATCACTAAGGGATCTAGAACATTCTGTTTCCCAAATTGTAGATAACATTTCTCTTTCAAAAGAATATCCTAAGATAAGTGTTTATAAATATTCTTCAGTTATATCCACTAATTATGATGGTTGCAAAAATAATACTTATCAAGAGAACCTAAATGAAGCTAAAAAATTGGCACTAAATGTAAAAGGCGATTTTCAAGGACTAGTAGATTCAAATAAGAAAGCTTGGTATCATTTGTACGACAATGCCTTTATTGAAATACCAGCTGACTCGGTATTAGAACTTGCTGCCAGATCATCACTTTTTCATTTAATGTCAAATGCTAGGTTGCATAATATTTCTCAAGACAGAGGATTGCCTTTACCAGTTTCTGGACTATCATCCGATTCATACGGTGGTCTAGTATTTTGGGATGCTGATGTATGGATGCAACCTGCAATTTTACCATTTTTCCCTGATATTGCTAAAAATATAAATAATTACCGGAATGCTACTCATCAACAAGCACGCCTAAATGCTCAACAATATGGATATAATGGTGCACTATATCCTTGGACTTCAGGAGGTTTTGCAAACTGTACTTCAACAGGGCCTTGTATTGACTATGAATATCATATTAATGTGGATATAGCATTAGCAGCATTTTCTATATATATGAACGGTGCAGATGGCATAGATGATGAGTATTTAAAATATACTGTCTGGCCAATTGTTAGAGATGCTGCGATTGCTTTCACTGAATACGTTAAATACAATAAACAGTTAGGAATATATGAGACATTTAACTTAACTGACCCAGATGAGTTTGCAAACCATGTCAACAACGGAGCCTTTACGAATGCTGGCATAAAAACTCTGATGAAATGGGCCACTGATATTGGGCGCCATTTAGAAGAAGAAGTCAACCCCAAATGGGAAGATATCAATCAAAAAATAGTTATTCCTAAAACCTCTTCCAACATCACTTTAGAATATTCTGGAATGAACAGTACGGCTGAAATAAAACAGGCAGATGTTCCCTTAATGGTTTATCCTCTAGGGTACATTACAGATGAATCTATTTTAAATAATTCCATTAAAGATTTATATTATTATTCAGAGCACCAGGCACATACTGGCCCTGCAATGACGTACCCTGTGTTTGTAGCAGCCGCAGCTGGTTTATTAAATCATGGATCGTCATCGCAAAGCTATTTATATAAATCGATCTTACCTTATTTAAGAGGTCCTTTTGCGCAATTTAGTGAACAATCTGATGACAATTTTCTGGAAAATGGTGGTCTTCAGCCCGCATATCCATTTTTAACCGCCAATGGAGGTTTTCTACAAAGCATATTATTTGGTTTAACTGGTATTAGGTATTCATACCAGGTGAATGCTGAAACAAATAAGATTGAACGTATATTAAGATTTAATCCAATCAAATTGAAGTTATTACCTGGAGGAATAAGAATTAGGAATTTTAAATACATGGGACAAATTTTAGACATAATTATTGATGATAATAATGGTACTATTGTACATAAATCAGGTAACAAAACTATTTCAATCCAAGTTCCAGATAGGAGCCTCATAAGAGATCAAGACATTAATCCTTACAGAGGTAAGAATAACTCAGATAACCAAAATTACGTTCTTTCAAAGCGTAAAAGTAATTTTTACGAACTTTTACCTAATCAAAATTTTACTATACCGTTATTTGTAACAGAATTAAATGCACCAGGTAATATAGTAGAAAGTAAACAAATTACAAATTTAACAGAGGGTGTAGCAGGTGATGTGGCTATGTCGGCAGTAGACGGTAATAATTATACACATTGGCAACCTGTTGACAAATCCAAAGTAGCAAGGTTGCTAATAGATCTAGGTCCAGGTAATGAACAGAAAATTACTGGGGGTATGTTTCTGTGGGGTCAGAGACCTGCTAAAAACATCTCTATTTCAATATTACCTCATAGTCAAGCAACAGAACAATTATTTCAGAACATAACATATTATGCGGAGCATTTTGAATTTCCATTTAGTGACAAAACTATATTAGAAGTCATTCAGGAAGTTGATAATATTACTGAAACTGATATTTGTCAAATTTTCGATAAGAATGGAACTTGTGACACTGGGTTTTCAAAATTATTGAACTGGAAAACAAGGCTTATTGACAAGTTAATTCAGCAATTTCCAGATGCACCCGGAATTCGTGAGAATTTTATCAAAATTGTTGATAATTTGTCTGTCATACCGTCTGAACCATATTTTCCTGAATACTACGAACAAGCATTGATTGAGATACTGCCAAGTAACAAAACCAAATTTTCAGTGGATTATGCAAAGATAGGATACTACATTGACAGAAAAACACAAGAAAATCCAAACTGGCAAAAAACAAGGTTTATTATTGTCAGTGTTCAAGATACTTTTGACGATGACCATGATACTAACGGTGCTACAATTAAAGAGGTTATATTATATAGCTAGCGTAGTTTAGTGAGTGAAATATCACCGAGTTAGAGTTTGAGAACAACTTGTTTAACTTAATTTGTATTTAATAGTGCAACTAATAAAAAAGAACTGTCTTATTATCGCTGAGGCTATCACAAAGACATAGCATGTCACCAATTAAATACTGATTTCTAACAGAGAAAAAATGCGATTTCTGTGGATCGAACACAGGACCTCCAGATAACTTGACCGAAGTATTCTTCAGTCTGGCGCTCTCCCAACTGAGCTAAAACCGCAACTTATCTTATCAGTGACCTTTTGTCACTCTCAACAAGACAAATCTATTCCGGAAGAGGTCCCACCCGCTCACACATCGGAGCACGGTATAGTCATATGAACTGATCTTGCAAAACAGTCGCTAAAATCGGAGGTACAACCGCATATATTTTTCGGTAATAAAGGCACCGGCAACTCTGGACAGAGCGAATAAAATTTCTGCTTTGAACAACGAGAAGAAAGAGGAGGAACGAAATTAAAGCGAAAATTAGCACGCCGGAGACACACGCGCGCCTCGTCGGAGAGAGCGCCAGAGACAATTGGCGAGAGGGAGAAATGGCAATTAAAACACAAACCATAGCATGAAAAGGACCTCCTCACTACAGAATTATCTCTTTTGACGTATTTTGTTTCTTTTCCTGCGCCCACGCAACTACCTCATATCCCAATCACTGCCCGCAAACCACTGCAGGCCAAGAAAACAAGAAACAAAAGAGCACCATTGGGCACAAGCACTGCGACTTTAATCCTATACTTGTCCTTTAAACAAAAGGGGCAATGCGAGCCTAACCAACGCCTCAGACCTCGTTTTGCAAACTACATTCCTGCATAGGCATGAGAGAAAAACTCAAAATTATTTGTTCTTTTTTCGTCGTCCGCTACACCGCTTGCTTCCAGATAATATTCATTAGCAATTAATCCTTTTTCATGTAACAAAACAGCACATTACACAATAGTCGAGGTCAGGACAAATACTATTGTGTATCAGAGATATCGTTAAAATTCAATGAAAAAAGAATAGTTAAAAATAAATAAAATAATGATGATTTCTGGTGCTTTTTGCAATCAGCTTTCTTCTTCGCTAGGTCTGGTTGCGCAGTTCTACGAGTTTTTTGATTAGTGTTTGGAAAAAGAGCTATTTATTTTATTGAACTCAGCTATATATAAAAGTGCGGTTATTCGATATCCCAGCAGCACTGTACCACTTATCTTACGGACTTTTGACTCAATTTAATACTTATTGTGGAAAGTAGTCTCAGTGCTTCTCGATACGTTTGTTCTTTTATTCCTTAGAATTAGGGCCAAAACAAAGAAAACCATTGCAAACATATGTATGAATAACGGTTAAGTTTATCATCTAGAATTATGTAGTCGTTTTCGTTTCTTGGTTTCTTGAGAAGGCCCGGTACCATTGCAAGATATGTGTTGGTAATTAGTCCAGTGGGTTTTTTTCGATACCCTTTACTGTTAAAAATTCGATTATTCTTGTCTCTTCCAAATGGATCAAAGTTGACTACTTTTCTTTTGGAATTTTAATGTGTATATATAGATACATGCATATGTGCATAGATATATATATGTGTGTGTGTATGAATGTGCATGCATGTGCAAGTGCGTTCGTATAAATAGTTGTGTCTGTCTGTTAACATCTATCAATAGCACATTGTTGTAACTGTTAACATAAATTATCAAGTCACGTTATTCCTTATCGTTTTAACCGTATCCACTAACAATGACTTCTTCAGTTATGACTGACAAATCTGAATCGAAGGTCGGCCATTCTTCGAAAGCTGAGAAAAGGCCTCCGTCCATGAAAGTTGCATTATCTGCTTTGATGGGAAGCTCCGCTAACTCGAGCACAACCTCATTAGACTCGCACTCACAAAAACTTAGTGCTACAAATTCCGCTACAAATAATACCCTTTACACAGGGAGAAGAAATTCTGCCCATCACATTCCAATGAGAAAGACAAGTAATAGCAGCTCGCACAGTCATCATAGTCATCATAGTCATCATCACAAAGCAACGCACTCGCCATTGCATAGCACACAATTGAACAACAGCAGCGCAACAGATTTGGCAAACACTAGAAGGCACAGTATTGCCGTGTTTTCATCTCCTCCCAGTGGTAAAGCTACCAATCCATTTAGGCACCCAAATGCTACTGAGATGCATTCTGTCAGTTCGTCTTCCATTGAGTCATCGTCTAGTAAAACTATGTCTACAAAAAAGGATATAGAACTTTTATCCAATTTAGGTAAGACTTATTTGAAAGACTATTTAAAATCTAGAGGTCTTTTAGAAAAAAAGTTGATATTCACAAGTGATACCATCAAGATTTCTGTAGCTGATAGTGGTAATACAATGTTTTTAGCTGCAAACACCCGCAGAACTGATGCGTATTATGCTAGAATGAATGGTTACGTTGAGGATAATAATGATGACGAATATATTTCTAGGAATGATACAGCTTTGAGGAATCCGGCTCCAAGCGCAGCCACGAACAACAGAGATCGCTCAAATAGGTCCAGAGCATCAAGCAATACATCTGCTAGAAATTCAGAAAATTCTAGAGTTAACTCGGTGAATGAGCTCGAAGAAACGATTCAGCCATATAATATTGCAATTATTATGACTGTAAAACATAGAACTGAGCTGAAAGATATTGAAGCAAGTTTGTTTTCAAGGATGAGAGTTTTTTGGAAAGATGGTGTTCCTCCAACTAAATCTTTTAAGGAAGAGGTTTATAATTATGGTTGTTTAAAATGGACTTTAAATTCCAAAAACTACGATCTTTACATTCCTTGTAAGGTTTCTTCTAAAGATAAAATTGTTAATAATAACAACCAAGCAAGAAAACTAGAAGTTTTTAGGAATATTCCAGATAGTGAGAGAATTTATATGGACGCAAGTCATTCGAAAGAAGCAATATTTGATAGACTAGCTAAAACTGAAACAAGGAGATTTCACTCAGGTACTTATGTATTCATGCTACCTACTGCATTTTCGGATAATATCCCTGAATCACTTTACTACCCTTCTGCCCGTGTAGGATATCGTATTTCTATTGCTACTAAATTAGAGAAAAGTAAACGTGATCATTCATCGTCTAAGGAAACACATCATCTTTATGCTGGAACTTCAACTGGTAGCAAAGATTCTTTAAAGGATGTAGGAGATATTAAACCGGGGGTTAAGCAAAGCAGTTCTTCGTCTTTGTTTAAAAAAGTAAAGAGTTCGTTGAGTATAACAAATGATCCCATTGAACATAGTAAGATTACTACAGACTCTAATAAGATATATGTTGAATATCCATTAACCATTATTCGTACTCCCCCACCTAGCTCAACAACTACAGCAAATAGATCTATTTATGTTAATAGAAGTTGGGCAAATGCATTAGGATATGAAATTTCCTTTGGCCAAAAATATATACCACTAGGAAGCAAGATACCCATCAAATTAAAAATTTCACCATTGACTAAAGATATTAAATTACACCGAGTAAGAGTTAATCTTTTAGAGAAGGTTTCATTTGTTAGCAAAAATTATGAATTTGAATTTGATCAAATAGACGTTATTTCAAAGGATCCTTATAGTCCATATTATAAAAACTTCCAATCTATGAGAAGGAAATGCCGTAGTTTGTCACTTTTAGAAATTAGAACTAAAGAAAAGGGAGGGCACGCAATAAGAGAAGAAATAGTGGACAATTGTTTTGCTGGTAATCTTTTAGCTTATGATTCAATAAAAGATTATTCAAAGAAGACGGATAAGGAAAGGATTGAGATCGGAATTAATGAACCTATTGTGATAGAAACAAATATAGATTTTCCAAAATTTGTAGATTTAGACAAAAAGGGTACTAGGAATATACCACCTTATGGTGTGGATAGTTATACCTCTGTAAATACATCAGAAATTGAAGAACCCAAACAACCAGTTAGTAAAAGGCATTCAACTATACGAGGATTTTTTTCAGCAAACCATTCGGCCGCTGATTTAAAATCAGAAGAGTTCCATGTTACAGATCCTAGGTTGCATGAAACTAAAATTTCTACCAACTCAGAGAATACTGTGAAGCTGAATACTAGACTTCATAAAGCAAAGCGTGGTTTATACATTGATAGTTACAATTGTGCCAATATTAGTTGTAAACATAAATTGGAGATTATGTTTAGAGTCAGTAAAAAAGATGATTCAAATCCTGCTAAAATAAGAAATTATGAAGTTGTTTTGGATATACCTGTTATTATCGTGTCTGATAAATGTGTTGTAGAAAGTATGGAATTACCTACTTACTCTATGGCAGTTATGGATAATCAAGATTCGACTGTAACTACCTCTAATAGTAACGTACCTGACGACATATTTCCTCCCAGTTTTGAAGAAGTTTTTTCTGTACCTGCATCTCCAATAGGTTCACCATTTGCTTCACCTTCCGGTTCACCACGGTTAAGAGCGATGTTTGCTAATGACGATCTTTCCGAGCAACACTTATCATTATCCAAGGATGTCTCGATGTTAAACTTAAATAAATCCGTTGAATTCTCATCTACAAATCCATTCCATACTGGATTCGCCAGTAATTCAGATATCGCATCTATGATAAGGCCTTCCCAACAGTTCACAAATTTTGATAATCTCGATAACCTGCTAGGCAGTCCGGAGAAAACTGATCTTGATAAAGAAATGGTTGCTGGTGCTGATGGAAATAGTGTGCTTGCTGTTGACGTTCCATACTGCCTATATAGCCCAGATAAATCGAAGAAATTAACCATAAATGATACTCAACATCAAGATATTTTTAAGAAAAATTACAGTGTTAATCCTAAAAGTTCTGAGAACAGTCTAAATACCAATGATGATATTTATCATGAAGTAGTTGGTCCTAATTTGAAGAAGTCGCTGACGAAATCAGACCCACCTACCTATGAAGACATAGTCAGTAACAGTTAATTTATTTAAATATTTAAAATTAGTGTATTAATTATTAATATTCCATCAATATTTATCGCCTGTGAATTTATAGTTAAATATTATATTGTCTGGTGCTACAAAAATATATTCTGTTCGGTATTTAAATATTCAAAGCACCTCTTGCTCTACTTAAACCAAATGAACTTAACATTGATAAACCTGCTCTACCGAATGGGAAATATGATATAGCATAATATATTACGGCAATTAGTTCTAATACAGCACATGGCATAGTTAATAATGATGATTTCACAAAAGCAGCAAAATATATTGTCAAGAAACAAGTGCTGAAAAAAAATAATGTGAATGGCAATCTTTCTCTGGATGTCAAATGCTTGATATATGCAACAGGTCCCATAAAAAAACCAAACGCTAGAATAAATAATAATGAACCCATCGTCCATAGCAAACCGAATTTTCTTGGTTTAATAGCCAACACAGGAAATAAGAAAACACACAATGTGAAACATGCAGCTGACCCCAGCAGACATGCTATAAATAGCAACAATCTTTCTGTCCTTGACAAAGTAAACCATGAAGGTTCCTCTGTCTGTGACAGGTCCTGATTAGTTAAAGGCAAACGAGAATAGACATCTTGGGCAGTCGAATTTACTGAATCGGAAAACGAAGAAAAAAACCCTTTTACATTACCAGAAAGAGAGTCATCAACGGCAGCATCAGAACGTGAACTATACCATCTATTTAAAGAGTCACGTAACCCATTGTCAGATGGATTTAAATCAGCCATAATTATGTATATCACCTATATGTGTGCGCGTCTCTAGTTATCTGACAGATAAAGGAGGACAGAATGGGAAGCAAAAATTATAACTAGTTTGGTTGCCACAACGTAGAATTGCCCAGATTCTTATCAGGGTTGCAATTGGGGTTCTAAAGTCGTCAATAACTCTAAAGTAGAAAGCGTTTTAATATAGTTTTGTCGTCATGTTTTATAGAGTAGCCTTCTTTTTTTATATGTATAATTAATCGGAAACCCAAAAGTGTAAAAATTAAAAAAAAAAAGAAGTAAATATGTATCACATGCAATTCACGTGACTTCCAATGAATCACGGCATCAGTTTCATTAAAAATGGAAACTTGGTTGAATACGAGGAAAAAAGACTAAGGTATTAAGACTCAAATAGATGATTTTTGGAAGAGATTTGCATTTGAGTTAAGCATTGTTGGCTAGTTGAGCATTGAAAGGGTTCTGTCATTTATGTTTGAAGTTGAATGACAGTTACATTAAAGGTGCTTAAAAAGTTGGAGAAGAGTGCTTCGTTTAAAAACTTTTACCCAGTTTTTACAAGGAGTGCAAATTTGAGAAATACAGGATAGGTACAAAAATAGTCATAGAAATAGCTATAATAAAAGCTGTTTTTTAATCGTTTACATCATTTCATTTAAAGAACACGGTTGCATTTGGAAGATTAGGTCACATATTTATTTTTCGTCAATTTTTTTACTTTTCAAAAGCAACTGGATTGACTACACAATGGATCAAGATTTGATTAATCAATATTTAAACGGTAAGCAACACAGTAAACAATCTGCTATTGATGAGGTTTCGATACAGCTAGGAAGAAAATCGCTTTACAATGAAAATACCCCATCAGACGAAACTGGCAAAGCAATCTATAACGAAACACAGAATATGGATTATATGGCAATGAATAAAGCTTTCAGTGGTAATGAATCAAATTTGGAGACGAGTAATGAAAATGGGTTTAATGTTAAAAATACAGCAAGTGAAGCACGTTTCCTTGACGACATTTTTGCAAATTCGAATGGTAATGACATGAATGCTTTTTTTAGTGACATGAAACAACAAAATTCGATAAGCAATAATAATGGGATTCTGAATAATAATTTTAATGATTTAAACGGCATTAAAAATTTTCCTGACTTAGAGGCTACGGATTTTTTATTTGCACAGGATGTGAATAAGCCTGAAGTTGATCTAGCTTCATCTCTAGGTTCAAGCATAAATTCAGATTTGTATTCTAGTTCTTATCAACCGCAACCTTTCAGTTTCAATAGTAGCAGTATGAACACCAGTAATAATAGTTTTAACACCAATAATCCAGCAAATATCAATTCTATGAGATCGTTGAGTACATCATTGAGAACTGGTAACTATTTATCTTCATCGTTAAGGCAACCAAGCATGGGCAATTCAGATCATAATGCTGCGATGACACCAAATTCTGTACATAGTATCTCAAAATTTGAATCAACGTTGTCACCGGGGTTGTCTGTATCTTCTGCGGCAGCTCCAAGTTCAAGTGTGCCAAATAAAATGATGATGCATCTATCCCCTGAAGAGAAGTTGAAGCGTAAAAGAGAGTTTCACAACGCTGTAGAGAGAAGGAGACGTGAACTTATTAAGGAGAAAATAAAGGAATTAGGAAAATTGGTTCCCCCTTCTCTTTTCATGTATGATTCCACCACTGGAAAAAAGCTGAAAGCAAATAAGGGCACTATTTTATGTAAGACAGTGGAATATTTAGAGTTTTTGAAAAATGTTGTTCAAGGTCAGAAATACAGAAAAGAAAAATTGTTACTTAAGTTACAAGAGTTAGAACAATTTGATGAATCAAATAAGGATATTTTCAATGACTCTAATGCTACAAAAAATAATATAAATGATAACGCCTCAAATTTTTCAACAGAAAAAATTATTGATGCTAGAATATCATCCACTACAAATCCTCATCTAGAAAAATTCATTCTTGAGACTAATCATGATCTATACCAAAATAAATCGATAGCACAACATCCCACAGATATTACCAACCGTCAACAATATAGAGAAGATCAAGTAGATGATTTTTCAAATGACAATTTAAATCAATATTTATCAGGTGCTCTCATTGAAGCGGAAGACAATGCACAGTTGACTTATAATGCTGGCCACACCGGCTCTACTCCAGCTGACTATTTATTGGAATTTGACACCATATAGATAAAAAGTCATATTCATCTGAAAAACGGTAGTTTTCCATCATTTACTTACGATATAATACACACCATCAATTACATTTTATGTGATTTCTGTAATTAATAAAAATAATTTCTCAATAGATACATATATACATACACATATAAATATCTATATAAATATAGTCTGGCATCATTAACAAAAACATATTATATAAATATGTATTAATTTAACTAGCATATAATTTTTAAAAGTATTCTCAAATAATAATATAGCTACTTATTGACATTTTTACCTTTCATCAATAATATTTTGTACTGATGATTTTTTATGCGGACTTATAAATAAAAAGCAGATAAAAGATGTATAAAGCACTCTTTAAGTAACTTAAACGATTGTATATGTGTTTATAGCTTTTATATATAGATTAAATGGACAATTATAGTTTTTAAATAAATTTAGGAAACATAGAAAGAGCATTAGGATCAATTATGTTTAAAAATAAGTTTAAGAGTGTTTTAAAACACTCAAATGGAAATGATTCAAATGACAAAGAAACAAGTGCTGGAAAAAAAGATAAGAATGGTGATAAGCAATCAAGTAAGCAAAGTAGTGGTTCCAAGTTCAAAATTATGAAGGATGCATTTAAGTCTTCTACAATTACTGAAGTACCAACTATCAATTCAGGAATGTCGAGAATTTTCCAAACCCAGGAAGTTGCAAAGTTAGGTATTCGTGGCTCAATTACTGTCATGGCATTTGAACAAACTCAAGGGTTGTTAGCTGTAGCTACATCATCTAAAGAAGTACATATATTTGGTAATAAAGATGTAGAAGTTGTAATGTCATTTGAAGGTAAGGATACAATAAAAGAGTTAAGATTTATTAGGGGTATATATTTACTTGTAATATCTTCAAAGGACATTATTACAATAATATCCTTATTTTCAAAGTCAATATTAACATCGGTTTTTGCCCCTGGTAAATTAATATCAGTTGAAACAGATCCTTCTTTGGATTGGATATTGATGGGATTACAAAGTGGTACTCTTTTAGCTTATGATGTTGATCGTGATTTGATGTGTGATTATAGAGTCGATAATATAGAAAAATTAAATTTTTTTAAACAAGGATCTATTGCAGCAATTGTTTCACTTCAATGGAACCCAAGGGATATAGGTACAGTTTTGATCTCATATGAACATTCTACAGTTTTGTTTTCATTGGTTGAAAACACCGTTAAGCAGCATTTTATATATGAACTGCCTCCAGATGCACCAGGTGGTGAATATTCATTAAATACAAGAGAAGCTCGTTATCCTAAGGTTATACAATCCTTATTCCATCCAAATTCCTTGCATATTTTGACTATCCACGAAGACAATTCATTATGTTTCTGGGATGCAAATACTGGTAAATTGATATTAGCTAGGACTATAATTGAAAATGAAGTCAATAAACCCCAGATAGGTTTAGTAAAATCTGCACCTGTAGGTATTGCGAGGGTTTTAAAAGCCAGGTGGGTTTGTGCAAATAACCCAGAATATACATCTCTGATAATAGCTTATCAATCTTCGACTAATGTTAGCGGATCGGACAATAATCAAAATATAGTTATTTTTGATTTTGGTGGTACTCCGTCATACACAGTAACGACATATGATAGTATGAAAAAATATTACTCGAGACCAAAAGGACAAAAAATAGTGCCTCTAACACAACCTGGAAATATTATTGATATACTTCCAATTCCAAGAGCATCTCCATTTTTTGCTGGTGGTCATGATCCATCGATAATTCTTCTACTTTTTGATGATGGCGAACTAGGTACAATGATTTTTCCAAAAGGTTTATTTACAACAAAAGCTTCATTATTGCCACAAAATTTATCATGGCTAAGGCCTCCTGTTACAAATATTACTGGTATTTCGGTACCTAGAAAATTATGGTTAGGCATGATGACATCTCAAAGAAATGAACAGGGTTTATTAAGAGGTGGGTTGGCTTCAAAAAAAGAGATGAGAGCTCAAGCTATTCGTTCAGCAATTGCCACAGGTCATGTGAACGGTACTGTTAGGATATGGGATGCATCACAAAAGGAATTGGAAGATAACTCTGTATTTGAAGTTAATTTGAGTAGTATTCTTAATACATCACAGGGTTTAGAAGTAACTAATATATCATTTGCACCAGATACCCTAGAATTAGCAGTCGCTGTTGCATCAGGAAATGTTATCTTATTCAAGTATGAGATAAATCAGCATTTTAATCCAAATGGTAATACAGATAAAGAGCTGGAAATTAGATTAAGAAGATTTTCACTGAATGATACAAAAGATATCTTAGTTGATGTAAGCGATAGAGCATCACCAACTATAAAAAAAGGGTTTTTACCTAGTACTGCTATTCATGCAAATTGTGGTAAAGTGACTGCTTTAAAAAATAGCAGCATCGGTTTCATAGGTATAGGTTATCAAAATGGTTCATTTATGATTATTGACCGAAGAGGGCCTAGCATTTTATATATGGGAAATATAAAATCAGCAAACGCTAAAGGTAATTCTATCACTGCAATAGAATTTTGTATCATGGAATATGGAAATGATGGTTATTCCAGTATATTAGTATTAGCCGGTAGTGACAGTGGTGAACTATTCACCTACAAAATTTTACCTGCTGGAGGCAATAGATTTTCTGTTGAATTAATTGAAGTTACTAAGACGAATGAATCTGCACCTGTGTTATATATTGGTGCTGTTGACAAAGCGAATGGCCATAACTGTGGTGCAACAATTACAAAAATGGAGCAATTGAGCTCTGGCACACCAATACCAGGTAACGTTTTCATTGTTACATCTATCGACGCTAGAACAGTGAAAATTGGTAAATCAAAGGATTCAGGAAAAATGTTTAAGTATCCTGTATTGTCTTCTTCTTTATCATATAATCCATACATTGGAAGCAAAGGTGATAATAAATTAGCTACTGTATTAGTGGTTATATTGGCCAATGGGGATGTTAAAATTTTATCAACTCCTGATTTAAAAGATGTCAAGTCTATGCATATTGGATCAACAACACAATCAAAATATATTCAACAATGTAGTGTATTGACAAATGGTGACATTATCGTAAGAAACAGTGAACATTCGGCTAGCTTATTTTCTACTGTTGATCAAAGAGCGGCAGGTTTAGAACCAGCCAAAATTGGAAGAGCTCCTAATCAGAAAACTCAAACAGATACGTTATACAATCCAACCTTACATATACCATACAGACCTCAGGTCAATTCTATGCAATGGGCCAGGGGGACAGTCTATACGACTGATGTACAACTTTCTGAAGTATTGAGTGGTAAGGGAAGGCCTCCATCTAAGTATAAAGAAAGTGAGGTCGCTAGAGGAACTATAACTCTTGCTCCACCAAAGAAATCTACTCAAAAGGCAATTGAGGAAGGTGGTAAGTATAGACCAGAAGATATGATGTACAAATCTCCTATTAGACACACTCAAAAAAGTGGAGGATACGATGTTTTTAAAGCAGTTGCAAGAACAGTTGAAAACCAGTACGACTATATGGAAGGTCAATTTAATGAGTACACCACCGCAATGGGTAACACACTTAATGAAGCAATGGAAGATACAAGTAAAGATTTAGTGAAAGGTGCCATTGGTTTTTGAATCAATTATTTATTACCTAATACATACTTATTTACACAAAGTTTACTAGAATAAAACTCATCGTTCATCCAATATTTTAAAAAGTCCGTATATAGGAATAGTTTCTATTTTATTTAAAGTTAATTCGCAACAATAGCCGTCATCATTATCTGGAACAGTTCGACTCTGAGTAATTATTCCTTATTAATATATTACTTTCCAAATATATCTTGTGATTTAAAGGCTGTATGTATCCTTTTAAGATCTTTAAGTCTTACACTTGATGTATAAATTTACTGATATAATCGTGTGTAACGATGATGCATATATTCGGGTAAGTCATTATGGATTTTGCAAAATGTTGCAACATAGTATATAAGAAGATTGGAAATAGAATTGGGGACTTAAGTTAAACTTAGGTTTAATGATATAGTATATAAAACCTGGATGCATTGAAAGTTTGAAACGTGATTAAAGTGATTAATTAACGGTGATATTTATTGATTATCAAAAATTCGCTGGTATTTTGTATATTTTTTACGCAAAATTTGCTGTCAATTGTAAGGTAAGAAATATTATAAAAAATATTAGGAGAATACTCAAAACGTAATTGAAAACAAGGAGAGCATGTCCACCAAAATTCTATTAGATAGTACCCATTTTACTGAAATCCGCAAAGCTATTGGTTCACGTTCAGTTGCATGGGAAGCTGTTGCTAGATCTTCAGAAGTCGACGAAAATGATGTCATAGTAGCAAAACAATTAGAAAGTATTTTGATTGATAAGAAACCTATATCAGACAGCTCCAATTTTACTGTCAATAAAACAGTTATTGTTTCGTTAATCCATTTTTTACAAACTTCCACGAATAACGAATCTAAAAAATACGTTACAAATCTTATTGCAGAGTTATTTTCGTCTGAGACATATTCATTGGATGCTCTAACTGTTTTCAAGGAAACACCTTCATTGATCAATCAACTTTATGAAGTTTCATTCCAATCTGTCGATCCTCAAACTTGCCTAATAACAGCATTTAATGTTGTGTCCATCTTGATTCAAAAAGATACACATGATATTGAACTCATTAAGAAATTGCTAATTAATAAAAGTTTTCTGGACATACTACATAATCAGGAACAAATGGACACATCCTATGTATGTATGAGATTGTTGCAAGAATTGGCGGCGATTAAAGAGTATCGTAAAGTTATTTGGGAATTGAGAGCTAATTATATCGGAACTATTTTCGATATTATTAAAAATGCTGCCCAACCTGACTCAAAAACTAGGCTAGTTGCTACAAACTCAAATAATTTGGGTATCCAATTACAATATTATTCGTTGCTCTTGATCTGGTTGTTAACTTTTGAAAATAGTATTGCATATGAATTAACTACGGAATATTTAGCTGACTTCTTGACATTATTGAAATTAGTCAAGGTTACCATTAAAGAAAAAATATCCAGATTATGTATTAGTATTATTTTGCAATGTTGCTCTAAAGATGTGAAGGGAAATAGACAATTAATAAGAAAGTTGTTGCTTTTAGGAAATACTTTACAAGTTTTACAATCTTTATCTGAAAGAAAATATTCTGATGAAGAATTAAAACAAGATATTTCTACCTTGAAAGAAATTTTGGAAGCTGAATATAAAGAATTGACTTCTTTTGATGAGTATGTTGCTGAAGTTGACTCAAAATTACTATGTTGGTCTCCACCACATATTAGTAACGGATTCTGGTCTGATAATATTGATAAATTTAAAATTGAGAATTGGAAACTGTTTAAAAAATTAGTCAATTTGTTGATAAATGTTGCCTCAAATGAGCATGTTAAGAATATTTCAGAAAAACAAAAAAAAATAATAATTGAAGTAGCTTTGAATGACATAACTCATGTAGTCGAATTATTACCAGAAAGTGTAGCAATTTTAGGGGAGATGAACGGTAAGTCAGTTATAATGCAACTATTAAGTCACTCAGATTCAAGAGTAAAATATGAAGCATTGAAAGCCACTCAAACAATTATAGGCTACAATTATAGATAATACTATTTCATTATTGCAAGGATGAACTCATGAATAAATAACTAAGTGTATATCATTGTATAAAAGTTGATATGTACATATAATAACATAGTTAGATAAAGCGAAGATTATAAAATTACTGAGATTTCATTAGGCCTTTTAACTATTATATCTAAATGCTAATAGAATAGATATAATTTTCTACAAACAAAAAGGATGAGAGTTATTTTTTTATGTTTAATGGTTTTGATAAATTTGGTTCACGAAGACCAATGTTCAATATTCCTTCAGGTTCTTCCTCATCATCAATGTTCGAATCATCGTATTCATAATTAAAATTGTTATTGACTGAATATTCATCTAAATGTCTGCTTTTATCAAACTCTTCTTCCTCCTCTTCATTAAATGTTAAGTCAGATAATTTATCTACAATTTGTTTAAAAAAATGCTTACCTGGATTTGCAGTTGTACTTTGAGTTTGGTTATCTGGTTGCTTATAAAAGAAATCAGAAATGCTTTTCTTGCTATTGACGACATTAGGAGAATTATTTACTTCGTCTATTGCGCTGTGTATGTTCATTGCCCAAGATTGAAGAAGTTCATTGCCTTTACCTTTCTGAGATTGTGGTGTAACTTGTCTGTTATCAATACCTTTTTTCTCTGTATATGACGATATTTCTGCTTCTAATATTCTTAATTCTTTCTCTTCTGCGTTAAGATGGTCTCTTAATTCAGTTATAGTTCTTTTCTTTGCTGCCAGCTCAAATAATAATTCCTGATAATGCCTATCCATCATTTTAATATCTTCCTGTTTAATATCTGTACCGACATTCCCTTGATTTTTTGAAGGTGTAGATTCAAGAGGTAACGGTAACTGGATACCAGCTTTTCTTGGTGAGACAGGTTTCCCTTTCATATCACTTGAAGTTCTCGAATGGGATTGTGCTGATTCCCTTGTAATTGTGTTTACTAAATTGTTTGCCTCAGTATCTGTTGCATCTTTATTTATATGTTCTTTGGGATTATTGTCAGATACTGTTTGTTTATTAACTATTGAGAAAGAATGTAGGTCTAAGGGCTGACTGATCACTCGTTGATTTTGTGACATTATTACTTAGAAATAATTGCGTTGAGCTTTCTAGTTGAAACTATTTAATTTCATCCAATTTGAATCTCAATATTGTATTGTTCTTTTAAAACTACTTTGAATCTTTAATACCTTTTTTCATTAACACAATGATAAGAAATATTTCGCATTAAAAGTAGAGGCATTGAAAAATTCCAAAATCGAAGACTTATATATAGTATTAGACACCTTACCTTCTCCAGTCTTTGCATATATAGGAATGATATAAAGTAAATTTAAATTGCATTTAACTGGATTTAGGAGGTCAAATATTGTAGACAAAA
This sequence comes from Tetrapisispora namnaoensis, assembly GCA_003705985.2. Classification (NCBI taxonomy): domain Eukaryota; kingdom Fungi; phylum Ascomycota; class Saccharomycetes; order Saccharomycetales; family Saccharomycetaceae; genus Tetrapisispora; species Tetrapisispora namnaoensis. The sequence continues at coordinate 107,097 of PPKD02000021.1, read as the reverse complement.
GCTTCCTTTATTTACTTTGATTTTAGATAATTGAGCTCAAATCATTTTTGTAAAACAATAATATTTGGGTATACTGCACCATTGATCTAATAACTATCCATTGATAGATGCTTGAGATTAATAACAACTTAGGTCCAACTGATGTCGTAGACCTCGATGTTTATTTTAAAAAGAAATATACGGATCCAAGTTTCTATTTATTCTTATCTGCTAAAAAGCAAGAGCATCAATGCACATTTCTATTGCAATCTAGCAATGATAAATTAGCTGAATTATACAATATAAGCATAAGATTACACCGCAGTGCAGATAATATCTTATCTTTATGCCAAGAGCAAGTTCGAATTATGAACAGAGTTGCAGAGACCGAAACTGACTGGATCACTCAACCTTTATGGTTTGTCTGTAATCAAATGATACAATATTGCAATACTGATATTGAACAGTTAGAAAATTGCGGTAGATTAATTCACCGTAGTTTTACGCTATGTTTAAACGACAGAAACCCTATTCTATCTGCAAATAGGAAATTAGGCTCCTACAGTCTTGCCAACCTTGAATTTGTTATATATCATAAACTAAAGAATAGAGACATGATGAAAAATTTAGTGAAGGTGTTGCAATCCCGTAATATGGATTCCATACTTGACCAATCCAAAAAAAACAAAAAGAATAGCATTCAAATCGGTCATATGGTGAGCTATTATTATTATTTAGGTGAGTACTACGGATCTTGTGAATCTGACTTTGATAAAGCTTCATATTTTCTTTTGAATGCATTACTACTTTGCAAATATGACTACGAAAAAAACATTACTAAAATTTTAGTGTTATTGGTACCATTTACTATGGTCTCCAAAAAACTGTATGCTAATATGAGTTTTTTAAAACAATTATTACCTGCCAAGACAAATAAAGATAAGGAATTGTTAACGTTTTTCTGTCAGCTAAATAAATGTTGGACGACGGGAGATATACAAGAATATGATAAGCTAGTGAACTCAAATGAAGTTTTTCTTCTTACGAATGGGATATACATAGCCATATGCCATATTAGAGAATTAGTTTTTTTAAAGTTCTTTAAACAATGTTATAAAATAGTTGGAAACAACAAAACCATTGTACCAATAAATGCAATTGCAGAGGTATATGGGGGATATTCCCAAAGAAGGAGGAAGATACGGAAATTGACTAATATGAAATCCAGGAAAGAGACAAAAATACCAATAAATATAACTTCCCTGGAAAATAAAGAGAGAAATGAAAATATGGATGAAGTAGAATGTCTTTTAGCGAATCTTATAAACAAAGGATTTATTAAAGGGTATCTTTCGCACTCAAATAGATGTATAGTACTAAGTAAAGCTGATGCATTCCCTCATTTGACATCAACGTTTTAAAATAATTATTGTATGTATAATAAGGTAACAAAAATTTATCATATTAAATTATGATGTAACATAATGAATAACTTAATTTAAAAGTAGATTAGTGTTGAGTCTAACTTGATATGCATTTCAGAAGGTGTCTGTCTCGTGACGTGAGCAATTACACAAACTCTCTATATTGCAGTTTGTATGGCAAGATTTATGCTTGATAACTATCGGCACTATATATCTGCCCTAATTAGTTATTGAAAAAGGACATCGTAACTCCATTTTCATCGAGCCACCAAAAACAGCGGAGCTCTATACTGCCTTTGAATAACTAAACAACGATTAAACACTAAACTGATTGCCATTTGTTAACATTGTATTCATTTTCTAACTGTAGAGAAAGGTTACGACAACAAACCAATCTAAAAATTTTCATGCATTCATAAACTTGCCCTAGCACTTAATAAAATTACGATTGCATAAATTAGACTATGGTGAACTTGAACAGTTGAAACAAATTAAAAGCATTTGGATGTCATCGAGATTTAATGTTTCAGAAATCTCTCGTAGTTGTGGGGACCTTTCTCGAGAAACGAAATATTGCTGTTTTCCCTTTTCGTCTATTTTCCGATGCCCTAGGGAGATTTCAGCGTGCGGTTTTTCTTAATGGATTCAGTTTAAAACTTGATGCAATCGTTTACATGGCTACATTAATTGGTGTCAGTAGAAACAATAGCATAACAAGAGGTGTAGAAATTTTGAAACAAGGATGAGATGCTTTTGGAATAGGAAGAGAAGTCTATTTGAATTTATAATCACTAGCAGACGTTGAGATAAGTGGAGTACAGGGAAGCTCAAAGATGGAGCTATTTGATTGGAAATTTGCAACAAAGTTTGAGGTTTAGAAAAAATTTTAGCCAATTGCCATTGAAAGTATAATTTTAGTTAATATAGCTAATATATTTATCGAGTATTTTACTAAGCTAGAGGTAATAATTTATTCTTTTCTCACGAGAGGGACTGCTTCAAGGATAATTAAGGTATATATACATTTATATCTGTATATACTGATACAGATATAAATATATATATCTGCATGTATACAAATTTCAGGCATTATCTCAAGAATATTTTATTGAAAAAGCCTGTCGAGTTGAGTACCTAGTGCTATTAATAACATTTTGTTTTCACAATGTCATATGAAAATCAAATAGCATTGAAGATTCAATATTTAAAATTGAAAAGGATAAATGAGTTAAATAACAATTTAAAAACAGAATTAGCAAGAGAGCGTATTACCGCCTCAAATGCATCTCTTAGTTTAATCAATTATACTACCACCAAGGAGGACTATGTAATTTCTGAAATATGGGGGTATCCAAAGCCAGGTTCGAATCATTTCAGAAATGGCCTATCATCGAGTTTATCAAGAAAAAATGCAGGTGTCAACAGCGATGACACATGTTGTACAATAGTATGATTTATAATCATTTTAAATTAAAGAGTTTTTATTGCACAGTAACCATATGGTTAAATAGCAAATTTATAAAACTATCTGTATTATTAATTGAATGTATTATAGAAACCTGAAATGAAATACATTACAAAAATAAAAAGACAATTTAGCTGCTTTCAATTAAAAAGCACAACTGTATATTTAAATGCCATGGAATTATTTATATATAAATAAATATATAATTTGAAAGGACAATAATTTGATAAATTAAACGAATTTCATTTGTTTTATGCTTCTTCCAAGGCAGTATCTGCTTCTGGTGTATCAGAGATATCATCTGTTTGGTTTCGGGTTAAAATATTCATAGGGTCTCTCAAGTCGTTTTCATTTTGAACTTGTGCTCTTAGATTATTAAATTGTAACATACCAAGATTCGTATTACTCATGGGTAGGGCATTCTCTTCATCTGGACCTCTTACAATGTCATTTTCATTAATTTCACCCTCGTTGCTTAAATGTGCCAGCACTATTTCTCTTTGTCTCGTAAGAATAGAGATACTATCTCTTAAATATAATCTCAGTACTAACGAAGATAATTCAAATTTTTTTAAAATATTTCTAAACCTTTCTGTAAATATAAGTTTAAAAATGGATAAACCTTTAATATCCGCCGTAATATTAGATTCTAAAATAATTCTTTGAGTTTCAACCAATTGTCTATTTAACTCAATCATCTGCGTATAGAGCTGTAGCATTTCATGTACCAAAAATCCAGTAAATTGGAATTGAACTCTTGCCAAACTGGCTACATTAACTTCAAAGTCATCAATCCTGTCATCCATTTCATTGTATCTTCTGATTACATGTGCTAATTCTGAATTCACATTATTGGATGCACCCGGAGCAACAATTCCATCTCTCTCATCATATTCTTCATCAAATGGATCACCGCAAAATTTTCTATCTACTGCTGCCAATAGTTCATTAATTTCGTTGCTATCTATTGTTAAATTTCCATAAGGTATATTATACCAATTAAATATATCACCTAATCTTTCAAAATCAATTCCTTGAAATAAAAGATCGTTATTAATTCCATTCATTTGACTAATACCAGTAGCTGCTAATATGGCAGCAGAATCTGCATTAACATCTGAGGTTATACGACGTATACCCTCTTCCATACTTTCGCCAGGTCTTAACAAATTCTTAGCAGTAATATATTGTGTCAATACCTCATTAATATCAGTTTCAGGACCATCGGTAGGTTTAGTTAATCCCATAAGATAGTGGCGTAGTTTATGTACTCCCTTTCCTGAAAATACACAGAATATGTTCCTCTGATTTTCGCTGAAATCAGTGGGTACAGCTCTGCAAAATGCTGTGATATCAGGTCTTAAAAATGAAGGAACAGCTGTTAAGGATAAATGTGATAGTCTAGGACATGCCATTAATAGTTCATATATTGGGTAAATAGTTAAATTGGAACAATAAGATAGGTGAACTCTTTCTAGTGTATCATTTCTTCCTCTTAGTGATATCATGTTTAATAAACCTTCATCTGTTATCTGAGTACATTTAACCAAACCAATTCTCTTTAATTTGGACAAGTCTGATAATTCATAAAGAGTACGATTGGTAAGATTAGTACAGCATGCAAAATCAACATATTGGATTCTGGGACAAGATTGCACCAATACTCTCACGCCTTGATCAGTTATGTTGAAACAATGGCCAAAATGGATTGTTTGTAAATTTTTTCCTAGTTTTGCTAGTTGGAATAAAGAAACATCAGTGATTCTACTACATTTCCCTAGAAATACATTCCTTAATTTAGGTGCAAGAGAAACAACACGACTTATTGTTTTATCTGTTATGCTTTCACATCCTGATAAATCTAATAGCCTTAATGATGGTAAATTCTGAATTTTCTTGGATATTTCAAGGAATGCTTTATCTGTTATGTTTGTATTATGTGTGTTTCTAAATTCTCTTAATTGAGTTAATTTTGTAAACAATGTTAATAGACTTGAATCATGAACATTAGGACATTGAGTTATATCAACTTCAACTAATAAAGGACACTTATTAGCCAATAATGTGATAAGTTCATCATTTATATCATTATTTGCGGTGATTTTAACTCTTTTTAAAATAGAGACGTGAGAAATAAAGTTATGGAGTGAAGCAAAACTTATATTTCTGGCTTGTGGCACATAAAAACCTTGCAATCTTGGACAATTTTTAGCTAATGTACCAAATATATTATCTGAAATTTCCTTTATTCCTGTTATATCAACACTTTGTAGATATCGACAACCTTCTAATACAGCTGAAATCGAATTGCTAGTAATGTACTTACAAAAAACTAATGTTAATCTTTCCAAATTTTTACAACCTACAAAATGATATAGTTCTTCATCATGCAGATAGTCACCAACAAAAGAAAAATTTAATCTTTTTATCATTGAGCGATAATCGAAGACTGTGCTAGATCTAGGTAATGACATAGTTCGCATAAAAATATCTAATTGATATTTTTTGTTAATATGTGGCCTATAATATATTATCTTCACGATTAGCTCAGCCCATAATTTGCACACCGAAAATAGTTTAACAATGTTGTAAGAGCTATTAACCTTTTCTAAAACCAATTCCAAAATTTCTGGCGGTAAATAATTCAATGGAAAAACATTGGAATTAACCATACGTATTGGATTTTTTAGTTTACTAAATGCAATATTTGAAAATGAATCGGGATATGGATTGTATAAATTTATGTCTGTGCTAATATGGCTATCAATGTTATTTTCCTTCGAAAAGGGGTTCTGAAGTTGAGTTTGCTGTAAAAATTGTGAGCTTATATAAGGATTTAATGAATCTAACCATTCAATGAAAATTTTAGTCGGATTTTGTGCATGATTTCCTTCCTGTAAATTAATTATATAAGTCTCAAATTTAAGTTTGAATAATTCAATTAACTGTATAAAGTTTGTTCTTACTCTTTGTAACTCGACTGTTTCTGTCTCTGCCTCTCTAAGTTTGATCCTTTGTAGTTTATTGATGTAAGATGCTATTTCAGAGTTATTTTGTAAATTCGATTGCCTAATCCTCTGGTTATCTTTTTGTAATTCTTGACTAACTTGCTCCCTTCTATGCTCTATTATTTTTATATATTCTGATAACTTTTTCTCCAAGCTATTTTTGAAAATATACAAATCTTTGGTATCTTCCTGTGATAAGGTATATCCGGAAAAATTCAGATATGACGAGGTTCTTAATAATTCATCTATCATTTTTTTATTAAGTTCAGATAATCTATTATATTGTAAGTTCTCGTTCGTCTGTTTATCACTACTTGGATCCTGATCCACTTGCATCGAATCCATGTCCAAAACATTGGTTGATTCAGGATGATGTGTTAAAATATCAGGATTCACTATTGTGTTAGAATTTGGATTTTCTGTACGATTTATATTCCTTACTGGTAACCGTCTCAAACTACCAAAGTTTAGTATATCACCATCAGTGTTTGAAAAATCATCATTTGTGTTATTGTATTGAAAATCAGAGTTATTATTATTATTCTCAATGGGTAGATCAATATTCATTATTAAAAATTAATAATCTCCCAAACTCTATCTCAGAAAAATAATCTGCGGTTAACTCTATAGTTCCGGGAATAAAAGAATAAATTAAAATTAGGTTTTTTTCAATATTCCTTAGTAAATTTGTCAATAAACTTTTGTAGTTAATTTATTAAATATACTTATACTTCTTCTTCAAAAAGCAGTGCAAATAAGGATAATCTCAAAAATCTAATATTGTGTTTAACAATGCTATTTTACATGCATAAATGTAATAAGGTTTTATAGTTGAATGCTAAACGCTTTAATGGTTTATATTGCTAATATGCTGTTGCTTATTAATATTTAAGGGTCTAGTTGTAACTAAATCTTTCTATATCAATCACTTGCTGCTCTATAAGGTTCCTAAGCTAATTGAATCCCAAAAGTTTAAAATCTTGAGTTTGTGGTATCATTGTATACGACATTGCTGACTTATCGTAACAAAAATATATATTTATAATATAGACTAAGAAAGTAATCTTGTCAAGACCTAAACTTTGTTCATTAAATAAAGAGTAGTTAACTGCAAATGCTTCGTAGTTTAAAACTTTCTTAGAAATTTAAAATACTTCATATATCTACCATACATATAATTATGAAAACGATTATGTACTCAAAAGTTAATATCTGTGGATAAAAAAAGTTAACTGTTTACGTAATATATAGGATTAGATAAAATTGAATTAAAATATATTAAGTATTAAGTATTAAAAATAAAAGTCAAATACATTAAATATGATCATTACAAAATGAAAAATTAGTTTCATATTTATATTATGAATACGCTTTATATTTGGTATATACGCGTATATGCAAATAATGTGATGGGTTTATTTCGTAATTATAGAAACCATGCTTTGCTTGTTTTCTCACTCTCGTCGACTAAATTCCATACTTTTGTCCATTAGAATTGTTAATCATCATTGAATTCTGATTTTCATTGTTAGTTATCATTAAAGATTCAATTTGGTTAGTCAGTTCATCGTTATAAGGGAAATTAGAGCTTGTGTTGCTATTCATGGAATACAATGCAGGATAATTGTAATAACTATGATTAGAGTTATTGTTATTATTATTATTATTCATTGTCGTTACAGGTGTTGGGCTTAAACCATAGCCTTGATTGGCATAATTTGTATTTATAATGGGTTGGTTCATTTGGATATTTTTTGGAAGGGTTGATTGGTTTAAAGGCGTACCTTGATTCATGTTTTGCGCTCCATTACTTCTTATACTTGAAACTGATACATGACTTACATGTCGTGTAATATCGTGACCTTGCAATGCATTTGTATAATTATTGCCGTTAGAATTTCTTTGTTGGTTGTTCTGTGAATTTGGCGATTGAGGACTTAGAGATGCAAGACCAACCTCTTCCATAAGTCTCCTATGATTTTGAGCCGAACTAGAACTATCTAAAAGTACTTTGCGAACCTGCTTAACAACATGGGCACGAATATCATCTTCTAACAATGGCATTGATAAAACTTTATAAATAAATGTTGGACCATTATTTTTATCGTTCAAAATTTTGACTAGTGCTTCAGGAGGATTGGATGTGTCATCGTTATCTTTTTCTCCTTCTGCTTCATTTTCATTTGGAATAGGTCCGAATATGGTGCTTAATATGATATCCCTTGTAGAGTCATCCCCTCTAAACGTCAAAATTTTCAAAATGGTTAGAGAAGATAATTTATGGCAACTTAATTCCACAATATTAGGGACCAACCTCTTAGCAAATATCTTATGTCTATTTGGCAAACTACAGGTATCCAAAAACCATGTAACCAATAGTGTACCATTACCATTTGTTATCAAGTAATGGACATACAGAATGATTATCGCACTTAAAACGATAGTTTGTTCTTCAGTGATAATATTATGTGCTTCAAGACAAGCTCTAACTGCTCTTGAGCCATATCTATTTTGTGCTATTGTCCAAAAATTAGCTATAATGCTCTCAAAGATAAAATTATTCCAAGGAAAGCCAAATTTCAAAACACATTGAATAACGTAATTACCAAATTGATCATTAAATAACGGAGTACAATACTTTTTCACACCTTCTGCAATTAACATTTTTTGTCTGCTTGTAGTAGCTTTTTTAATCATTTTTTGACAAGCCCAAGTACCATTTTTATGAACTCCCATAGTGGTTAAATATGTGGCGGTTTTTCTTAACATAATATCTTTGATTATGTCAGAGGAATGATCAAATAATTTTTGTACAATGGTGTTACCTAAGTAATCTGAACTTAATTCTGGTAGTTCATCTAACATTACTAAAGCTAGTTGTTCAATTTCTAGATCACTCATTTGATTATTATCGATAATTTTCCTTAATTCACGTAAAGTAGGAGCATCAAATTCTTTACTAGGGTTATTGTCTGGCAATGGACCAAAATTGGAAATATCAGTCTTACCTTCCTCTTTTAAAGCATTGTTAACAACATGGTTAATTATTAGCTTGTTTACTTTTGTATCAAAAGAGTTTATAATGTCAGTCAACATATCTTGTTGGCTACTAATAGTATCTGGTGGTAAATAGAAGGGACATTGCTCCTTATCAGCATTTGTAATTTGAACAGTAGATTGATGAGAAGAATACTGTTGGTTGTTGGATGGATTGGCATGTTGCTGGTTATTATGTTGTGAATTTAACTGAGTCTGTTGTTTCTGAAGTTTTTGAACCTGGAGTTGTAGTTGGATAAACTGTTGATTAAAAATTGGGACAGTAATGTTACCTTTTTGTTGCAACGAAAAATTACCATTGAATAACTGTTCTTGCAGTAAAGTTCTGCCATTTTCGTTGTTAAACTGCATATTACTCATTGATTTGGGGTCATACAGTGGTGTTCTAAAAATTTTTGCAAATGCAACGTTACAAGAAATACCAGCCACTGAAATAGCTTTATTTTGTAACATTTCTATTGCCAGCAATGCACTATTAATGGTCTCAAATTCAACTAAGGCTATATTTAAGTTTTTTAAGGTTCTAACAGAATTAACTTTGCCGAATCTAGAGCATAACGATACTAAAGAGGTACTAGTCAAATTTATAACATTCATTAGCTGTGAATTTTGTTGCTGCATTGAGAATATATTTGAAATGGATATGGTGTTTGAAGGTAGTAAATTTGAAACTTGGTTTATATATGGAGCCGTATTATCCATGGTAACCCAATTGATGGACATTGGGTCCGCATCATCGTCCACTAAGGGGGTGTCAAAGTTTTCATTGTAAACGCCCATGCCCATTATATTATTGGTATTATTGATGGAGTTATTACCGTTGACATACATATTCTGAACTGGGAAATTAGGTGTCCCTGTACTTCCAGAGATAGTAAAGGTACGATTTCTTGGAGTTTTTTGTTCACCTATTGGATTATCGGTGTAAATATTAGCTGCTGTTGATTTTGAACGCTGTCTGTTTCCAAAAAAGCTAACATTTTGGTTGTTAGCCATTGGCGATGTTTGAACATTATTATTTGCAGACCATGAATTATTATTATTAGACTCTTGAACAGATGAATTTGTCGTTGGAAAGGGTTGAGGAACCATTAAGTTATCTAGGTTGTTATTTTGAAAGGAATTAGTTATGCCAGAGGTAAACGTTTGCAAAGAAGATGAGTATAAATTGTTGTGTAAATACGGATGAGATAAGTGTTGTTGGGCCAATTGATGCGAATTAACTGTTTCCCCAGTATTTTGCATATTATCATTTGGATTAGTTGGAGCCCAAATTGTACTTGAACCTAAGCCTGCACTCATTGACAAATTTGTTATTTGAGAGGTCATTGTATCTGTTCTTCTTCTTGAATTATGGTGGTTATTATTAGTATTGGACGTTGTATTGGACAATAATAAACTGGTGGAATCATGAATATTTGAAAAAACATTTAGTTCATCGTTTTCTTCTATTTTCTCTGCAACTGGACTTATTTGATCTTTCTTAATTGTTTGAGGTGTAACGGGCTTATTAAACTTTTTGCCACCAGTGTTGTTGTTTCCCGCAACATCAGGATTCGATGTATCATTAGGCAATTTCTTCGAATGATGTAACTTTGCACTTAAGGAAGAAGGTAACAAATTACTCAATGTATTGGAAATTTTATTACCTGCCCTTGTTCTATACGACCCGATTTTTTGAGGATGCATAGAATCTGGGTCATTCCCATTAATAGCATGGACAGCATTTTCGTCTTCCATGTTGGGTAAGATTATAATTGGCGTTGTGTTCGCGCTGCTGACAGTAACTGAAGTTTTCCTCTTTGGAGTAGTCGTGACATTCGGATCTACATGTTGAATATTTGAGTTTTTATTTGCATTCGGTTCTGTCAGGTTATCGACACCTGTGTTTTCGAAAGGAGTAGAGCTCATATGTGTGGAATTGACTCTTCGAAATAGTCTAATTGAATAAATACAATATAGATATTCTAACTTGTACACTAATGTTCAAAACAATTGCAGATCGACCAAAGAATTTATATAGAATGAGGATACCAAAAAGAAAAAAATAAATTAATTATTAATTATTAATTGTGAATATTGATAAATTAGTATTGGTATGTCTCTAGCTTTCGATCTCTCTGACGTGCTGTATAGTACTAGTAGTGTTCAATGCTGTTGACCCACTAACAAATGCTAAATATTTGTATGACAAAGCAATATAGAAAATAGTACATGTATAAATATATAACTATATATATATGGTTCTTATATATATATATATAATTTGTACACCATTCACTATGCAATCTGAACGAAAATAAAGTTTTCAACACAAATACGCGTACAGACGCAATGTGCATGTAGACTTAAGACTGCGCAAGCCCAGAGAGACGAAGCGCTGAAAATTTTGTAAAGTCGCATATATCTGTAGATAGTATTTGGACAGAGCTCTTCGACTAGACAAGCTAACATTATGAGGATGGGTCTGTAAGAATAAAGTGGGTTTTGCCCTAGGATACTGCATCTATGTAGTCAATTTTGCTTGTGTATATTAGAGATAGAGGGCAAGAAGAATGAATGTATAAGCGCATTGGCATTGTGCAGACTTGGCCTTCGAAACGCCAGAACAATGGCGATATGGGGCTGCAGCCCTGACATCATTTTTTACTTGGCGGTGTATCACCCAGAGTTGAGTAGCTCAAGAGCATAATATGTATGTATGTATGTACAGTCTCCAGACACTTCTCTGATTTAGGCTGTTAATTGGTTCTCATCTTGATTAAAAGATTTGACCTATACAGGAAGCGACGGGCGTGTCGAGGTAAACTCGATAAAGCTGAACTCTATCAGAACCACCACAAGAGTGTCTCTCGGGGGCAAACGTCTAATTGTGTTTGCAATTGTCACTTAATTGCGACAACAATTTAAAACATCCTAGTCCATTCATGTGAGATGCTGCTGTTGTAAGTTTTGTTCTTGTTGTCTTTGCACCTTCTCTTGACGATTCTTTTTACGACAGGAAGCGCCCCCAAATTTCGTTAATAAAATTGACAGTTTCACAAAGTTGAGTCTAGCTCTGGAAGAATTGTGGAGGGTCAGACTACCCGGAAGGACCTTGAGAAACGACAGCATTATATCCCTCAATGTTCCGGTTCTCCCCACCGGGGTTGCAGCGTGGGAGTGTTAAGACAATTAAGCGGAGAGAACGTGCAATTGAATAAGAAAAATGTGGGGAGAGGCGTTGTGCAACCTTTCTTATTTGTAAAAACCAATGTCTGACGTTGTAGCGTAGTGCATTAATTGGCCAGATATGTTGAAGAGAGCAGCGTAGTCGTACAAGGTTTCCAGGATATTGCTGCAGGCGAAAAAAGACAACGAGGCTCTGCAACTGGAGAGAGGCTGGGTAGCCGGTGGCGCCCAAGGGTGCAAACGCCTCAAAAACGGTTGCAACTGATACCGCGTTTTCAGAGAATCCACACGCACCGTTTGGCGATGACAGAAACAGGGTAATTGTATGTCACGTGATGTTTATATAATTTCTAATTCTTGTTTTTCGTTTTAGTCGAGTGACGGTCGATAGAAGACTGTTTACATACTCAACGAATATGGAAGTGTCAGTCTGTAAAAATAAAACAAATACTATATGAAGATGAGTGATTTAGGTGACGGAAATTTATTACTGATCTGGAAAAAATATAAGAGTATTTGATTATCAAATAGAATTAAGGGTTTATGAAATTGGATGTATATAGACTATATATATGGAAGTGTGTTGGATCAAAGATTGCAATACAATTTCCGACAAGTTTTCCTCTTGAAATGACACCAGGGAAGGCATTTCAAAATCTGAAGTTGAAATGATTGAAAATTGCGACGGTAAACACATCGTAAGTTATGAACAAGTTTTCAGTAATGTTGAAAACTTGATGTTGAACGTATCTATTTCAAAAAATGATAGTGCAAAGGCTTTTCAAAAGAATTTATTATCCGAAGAACTGATGCTTTCGCCGATGAGTAACTTTGATGAAATTGGAGATGACAATTCCCAGTTCTCGGATAATTCAGGTTTGGGTGATTCTTGTAAGGGGAGCAGCGTGGATAATTACAAGGATGATGTGATCCAATTGGAATCAACAGACGTTTTTCTAAAGAAATTAAGAAATAATAATAGCTTGCAGAAAAAAACATTAGGTTTGGGTATATATCAAAATACTTTGAGACATATGTATGAGAGCGATAACGAACGTTCAACTACCCTTAAAAATAGTTATGTAGCTAATAGAATTGCATCAGAAAAAATGTTTTTCTATTTGTCAATTGAAGGGTTTTCACAAATCTGGAGAAAGGAATTGGCAGAGCTAAATGCACAACTATTCATAGATATGGAATGTAACGGTACACACTTACAGACGGTTAAAATATTAGTTGTTTCTGTCAATACTTCATTGTTATTCCAGGATATACTATCGTGTCCGAAAGAATGGGTAGGCGATCAAGCACAAGTTTATGTTTCCCTGAAAGTTCAATTACCCAGTGACAGATTAAGTTTAAATACCCAAAATTGTAAGGTTAATGATTCTTCTTTTGGTATGCGTCTTCTAAAGAAATCAAAATATTTGAAGAAAATAAATGCCGGAAAATTTTCAGAAAATCTTAACAGTTTTGAAACGTTAAGAAATGGAGATATACTATGTAGCGCTAAAGTTGATCTCAAAAGACTCCTGAATCAAAATGATGAACTGAATAGAATACCATTAATGAGAAATTCGCCAGACCTTGATCATGAGGAAGTGATAACTCTATCTAAAAATAAAGCTTTAAAACCATATAAAATGGCTACACTTGTATTACACACGAACATATAAAAGGGAATTAGCAAGACACTAATTACATAAGGGACATTGAATTAATTAAATAAATTTTATAATGAATATGCTAAATTTGTATATATCGGATTTATACCTCTTTATTTAAAAACTCTATTTTGGTTGAGATGTATTTGAACTTTGTTGTTGATTTTGTTGAGGGTTAGGTAATGGAGGAAATTTCGAATTTGGCATCTGTTGCAGCATGTGAGGCATTGGGAAAGGAGCAAATCCACCGAACATAGGAAATCCGGACGGTGGTACTGGAGGATTGCCACCTGTGTTATTTTGCATTTTGCTCATGTCCATATTAATGCCTGGATTCATGTTCATGTTCATCCCCATATTTAAGTTCATATTATTACTGTTATTGTTTGGTAAATTGTTCGAAGCATTAGAATTCTGATCAACAGGTTTTTGTTGAGGTATTACCAATTTTCCTTGCTGCTGGAGAGTCATTAATCCCATAAGTATTTTATGAGGGTTATATTCTTGTTTAAGTTTTTCTTGCTTATGTAAGTATTCCATCCATGTATATTCATTGAAACCATAATTAAAGTAATCACTTAAATTAGCACCAGGTTGTCTCCATGGCTTCTCTTTCAATACTTCGGGGCTTATACTCGATATTGGTTCACCTTCGAATAAACCTTCACTATTAATATCTAAAGTGGAGGTTTCAGTTTTCCCTGAAATAGCTTCAGAAGGATTTTTTTCAGCGGTAGCACCTTGCTCCGTTACTTTCGCTTCGTCAGCTTCGCCTGCCTTATTGGTATCCGTCTCACTAGCAACAGTAATTGTGCCAGATGTTTGGTTTGAGTCTAACACAGATGCATCATTAGTACCAGTACTTATAATAAATTCAACGTCCGAGTCGCTCTCTTCGTCGGAGTACTCGGAATCAGATGCACCTTCAGATTCATCACTCTTGCTATTACTTTCCGTTTTCATTTTTTTAACAAGACTATCCTTTGAGTCTCTTCCATTAGTATTGTCTATTTCTGAATTAGCTCTCTTATTATTCACTGTTGGGGTTTCTTCATCAGACCCATATAGAAATTTGTCATCTTCATCACTTGAACTCATATTTGGTTTCCATTGACTGTATCGATTCGATAATAACTTGCAGTATACTATCTAACTTGTTATTAATTCAAATAACAAATTGTATTAGCTGATTATCTTATTTATTTTATATAAACTCCCTAACCAAGTTGGCTCATAGAAATTATAATAATATTGTTCAATAAATATGCATGCATTAATCTTGGATTAGTTATATTTGGAATTTCAAATAACGATGGCTATTTCGTATGCAATAACATTTTTTAATTAGACTTTGAAGTGACTGTTGTAAATGTAAACATCAGTACATCTAAATTTGCTATAAAAATTATTATTTTAAATTTTTTTATTTTTTTATTTTTTTATATTTTATTTTTTATTCTTCATATCTTATGGGCAAAACAGTCATCAGCTGCTGCCAGTAACATAGTGTGGTATCTCAATTAATACCAAGAATCCACAACAAAACTAGTTTGGTATACACTACAAACTTTTCTAGTAACAAATGTATGTGGTAGAGAGTGCTCGCAAGGTCACCGTCCTATCCGAAAAGTCTCTCTCTCATGGTTCTAGCATAGTTTAACTAAGTATCCTTCGTTTCGTGAAGTTTTCTGCAATGCCGTTAGTGCTTGACATTTGCTTTGCGGAGTTCTTGTCAAGTTCAAGTTTGACTTTTCGCATGGGGTGGAGAAACAGAAATTGATAAGTCTCTTAAATGTTAGGCTGAAAACAATTTACTTCCTCTCCCTAGCTTGTAACTTGGAAGGAAAGTTACTTCTGCCTAGGCTTGTAAATTTTTTCTCGTGCTGACGGTTTAACTCCCTAAACTGTGTATTAATGCTCTTTTTTTCTGACAATCCCAAGAAGAAAAGATGTAATTACGCTTGTCATCAAAAAATCAAAGTGATCGTGAAGCTTTGATAATTTCTATTCCCTCTGTTGATGAACAAAATTTCAACTCATTAGTTGTAATTGTATGCAGTGGATTTTGGTAACTCATGTATCTTTTCTATTCTGGAAAGCTATGCTTTCATTTTATTTAAAATTTTAATGTAGTTTTAAATAGTTCATATATAAAAGCTTTCTGCTCAAATTTTGCTTTACTAAATTTATTGTTCCTCAACAGACCAGATACAAGTAACACAATAGTAAAATGTATGGATACTACGATATTTTTTTTAAACTGATGATCATAAATTTGTATTTGAGAAGATATATTGAAGATAATTGATATTTGTTGGATTTTGATTGATTTTAAACGTATTACAAGAATCATTCTACTTTAAGTGCATCACTACCTCATTAGGTCTCATTTTATTAAATGAAAAGATATCTGAACTGAATATGGCATAAAAAAATTTTAACCTGATAGTATCTGGGCAGTATTATTTGTGTTATTCTGTAATATATACAGAATAATACTTCATATATACGTTTAAGAAATTCGGATAATTAAGCTGTTTTGTTAACAATAACATCTGAGATTTATTTGGTTCGTCTATAATAAATGTATCTGTCGTCAAAATCAAAATCTATTAAATTATGGATCAATTTGGATAAGCATATATTGATACTTCAATGTATTTAATACATTATAATACAATTTTACGTTAGCAGTTATGTTTGAGTTGCTTCTTTTACTAACATTAACTTTTATTCATTATTAATCTTTCTATTTATTTTTGCAATGCAAAATTAGAAAATTAATTAGGATAAAACATTATTCGCAGGGCTAAAAGAACTAAGAAGGTTGGTATTACCGGTAAGTACGGTGTTCGTTACGGTTCTTCTTTAAGAAGACAAGTTAAGAAATTAGAAGTTCAACAACACGCTAGATACGACTGTTCTTTCTGTGGTAAGAAGTCTGTTAAGAGAGGCGCTGCTGGTATCTGGACTTGTGGTGCTTGTAAGAAAACTGTTGCTGGTGGTGCATACACTGTTTCTACCGCTGCTGCCGCTACCGTTAGATCTACTATCAGAAGATTAAGAGATATGGTTGAAGCTTAAACAATTAAAAAAATAAATCAAATATTAATTTCATATTTTAATAATTGTTTCAACTAACAACATAATCACATTTCTTTTGTGATATAATCTTTTATATGTAGTCAATGTATAGTTTAAAAAATAACACAACATCATAATTTTACACTTTCAATTGCATATTAATAAGAAAATGTGTCTTGACGAATATTGTATTAATAGAGAATATAATACTTGGATACTTTAGATACTCATTATTTTCTGTTCTGTTTAAGTCATTTGTAAGCTCATAGTTACCCGCGATTTAATAATTGGTAAATAGCAAATAATTTGGCAGCACGTGCCTAGATTATATTAATTTTTAATATATACGGGTAAGTATATCAATATTCCATGTTTTGCTCCGGGAAAAGACAATTCAACACCGGATAGCTTAGGAAATACATATTTTATATGTAAGAAAAGAAGTGTGCCATGTTTCCTCCTCATCTTTTCTGTCTTTATGTTCTAACGTGAGAGCTGTAGAACTACGGTAGCAAGATAATAACGATATATGCGACGTTTTTTTTCCAAGAATTTTTAAATTTTGGGTAGTCAAGATATGTCTCACAAATATCTAGTTACCCACCCTATCTTCTAACTAAAAGTTGTCCTAATTGTGGAACTACAGGAGTCTATTATTTTTTGCACTTATTCACATGCCGAGTAGCCGTAATAACAATAATAAACAAAAAACAAAATATGAGAAAAGAAAAGAAACGAGTTTGAACATCGAAGACAACTGTTGCCCGACATGCTTCACCGAATTGGGATATAAGAAGTAATAAATTTTTAAGCATATACCAAATGTGGAAGCATATTTTCCCAATATGGTCATCAACGTATACGTTATTTGCTATTGAATTTCTATATTTGGTCAAGCAAGAGCGAATATCGTTGTTCTAGGAAAATAATGAGAAAACAATAAACAAACAAATAAATAAATAAAATAGATTCTTAATTTAACAAATGCTCGCAACAAATTACCTTCTGAATTAGTCCAATCTCTAAACAAATAACAATGATGTCAATTTTATTTGGTTCTGGTTTTTGTCTTCTAAAAATATACTATTAAGCTCGGAGACGGAAGCAGTCTCCAAATGATATTGGTAACTTTTCTAGTAATATTAGTAGAAAAATCAATCCTCATTTTGTATTTTATTTTCATGTTTTCGAAAGAAGGTAAGAATTACCAAGAAGAAGTCGTACACGAAAGAAAAAAATGAATTATTTTTTTTCGAAAACATGGTATTGGTTTTTTTATAACTATCAAGATCAAATAGACGTACCATTTACGAAATAAAAACTCCAGAAGATCCCTTAACATACTAATACCATTATAAACAATCCTGCTTCTGGTATCGATTTAATTTTAATCATCTTCTAAAACATAGAACACATGCATATATATATATATATATATATATATAGAAGAATGTCTTGTAAGAATTTCATGTTTCTACGTGCATTTGTTTATTTTAATTGTCATTATTGTAATTGAAATATTATAACTTAATGTGGGTGTGGTAGCAGTTCCTTTTTCTAATATTGTTTTGTCAGTGCCTTTGTCTTGTACATACAGTTTCTTTTTGGATCTAAAAATCTTAATAATCGAAGTTAGCCATATCGAAGTATAATAAATGTTTTATCATTCTTATGTTTGTTAATTGATGTTTTTTATAGCTTACTGCGTTTCGTTGTTTAAAAACATAAATTGTTATTTTTTGTTTTTATTTTTTCTAAAAACAATACAGAAATATTTTGTAAAGAGAAAGACATTGTTTAGTATAAATCAAGTTGACTGCCCTTCTTATGATTTAGTGGCTGATTGACATCTCCAAAGATAAAAGTTTGGGATCTTTAATCTTCGAGTCAATTGTGATATATTGGATCGCTTAGCTGTCATTATAAAATGTTCTAAAATTATATAGCATTGACTTGTCTTTAAATAGTATATAAAATAGATTATTACCTAAAAATATATTTCCAGTTTCTGTTTAATATGGTGTTAAATTTATTGTGTTTCTATATTAAAATTTAGTTCCTTATATAAGAAAAGTTGCAGCATTTCATTGTGGAACTATATATATATATATTTATATTTATATATAGCTAATTGGTAAAGGACTCTTTATTTTTAAAATACTTTTCTGTATATGGACCTCTAGCTTTGATTTTATTTGCTATTACATTGCGAACTTAAATTCAAATAGATTCAATTAAAGATTAGCAAAATGGTTTTATTTTTCCAAAAGAATGCAAGTAAAACTTTAATAGGATTTGATTTGAAAGATAATATTTCAGGACCATTTGCCAGTGACAGTATCTATTCCTATACCGATAATGGAAGTAACAACCAGAGTACAATTAGAAATAGAAAAAGATATATTTCAAATACTAGATTTTATAGATTAAAAAGAGATTTCTTTCCGGTTGATTCACAGTTTCCTAATAATAGCAAAATTCCATACCTATATGCGTCAAAGGACACTTTAGTACAAATTATATCAGCTTGTGAAGATAATGATACACTTTGTCTTGTAAGACTTGTGGATCAAATCGATCAGGGTTTATTACCAAAAATTTATTTGAAAGAAGAAACAGAATTAAATAATATAATTCCACAACAAATTTCAGTAACTCAAGTACCAAATTTTGAAAAAGTACAACATTTTATGCACAATAAGACGAATGCATTACATACAAACATGGTTTCGCCTCCAACTTCACCAACTACATTTACTTCTAAAACCTTCTCGATGGCTTCTCAAAATCGTTCAAGTAACGAAACTACACAAATAATAGCATATGAGAGTTTACTCTCGATTAATAAAGTCATCATCGATTCAATTTATTACGATGAGGAATCAAAACGCTTAAAATATGTTCTTAATATTCAAAACGTTGAAGAAAATTTAGAAAGCAAAATTGTGGAGAAGTTTTATAGTGATTTTTATCAATTTCATTCTCAATTAATTCATTCAAATATTATTGACAAATCATTATTTCCTAAGTTACCGCCGCCAGATATTCAGAAATACATAGTGAGTAGAAACAAAACAGAAACAATAGAAAGGGTAAAAGAATTTAATGATTATATTATTAATCTTGTTAATATTTTAAATGGACCAAATTCATCTATAGTTTTAAAAAATCTACTTCACTCATGGTTAATAGGGAGTTCTTTGGAGTTGACAAAGAATGAAAAATGTAAAATTAAAATCTATTATGCTGGGGATTTTTATATCGTGAAAGTTAATGATACTGATATAGATAGCTTAACAAAGTTGAAGACGGTAATAAAAAATAAAATAAAATTAACTATAGAAACTTCAATTGATAACGAATTATCGATAGCGGCAAAGATAGATGGCTGGTACATTGTTGAGTTGACAAATGAAGATGTTTACCAAGAAGTATTATCAAAAATATGGTTAGAAAAAAGGCTGATTCTTGATGTCGTATAGAAATAACCACGGCAATATTTTTTTAAAGCTTACTAATTGTGATATTTATCAAAAACAACAACAGCAATAACAATAATGATAATAACAATAATGATATATGTTTAGACATAATGATAATAGAAGTATAACTCTTTTATTTATACATATATATATGTGTGTGTGTATATATGATTCTGTAATTGTATACATTTAAATATAAATTAATGCATGATTGAAAATTATAATTAATAACGTTTAACAAATTTCCTTCCTTAAAATACAAATACAGCGCTCTTTTGAAAAAGGGTACATATATATATATATATATATGTATGTATGTATGTATATGACGGTTCTTCTGCAATTATGTAAAATACAGAAAAAATTTTAGAAATACTCTTTTTGCTATATAAGCAATATAAACTAAAAGACTGAAATATTTAATTAAAATTACTGATGAGCACTGGGCATGCGGTTATTCCACTGGAATCAAATCCTGAAGTTTTTACTAACTTTGCAATAAAGTTAGGTTTAAATCAACATTATTTGTTTACTGATATCTATTCTTTAACAGATCCTGATCTTATTGGATTTGTTCCAACTCCAGTAAGAGCTATCATTTTGTTATTCCCTATTACAGCAGCTACAGAATTAGATAAAAATGCTGGTAACAGTGACATGTCTAAAGTAACACCAATATGGTTCAAGCAAACAGTTAAAAATGCCTGTGGATTATATGCAATACTACATTCGTTAAGTAATAATGGTGATTTATTGGAGGATACTTCAGAACTACGAAAATATTTAAGGGAAAACACTAAAGTAGACAATAAATATGAAGATTTAAAAACAAGTGATTATGTTGTTAATATTAGTAAAACAAATAATGAATATTTTTCAGAGGGTGACACATGTGCTCCATCAGCGGAATCTGACGTTGACTTGCACTATATAACCTTCATTCAGAAGGATAACTCCTTGTATGAATTGGACGGCAGAAGGCCAGAGGGTTCTAAATACCTAGGAGAAAAAGAACTTTTGGACTCTAATAATTTATTGGGAGAATCGATAATTGCAGACAGAGTACAATGGTACATGGATAATGCAGATGCAGATAAAAAATTACAATTCTCTTTATTAGGGTTAGTTCCATCTTTGGATTAAGTAGAACAATGAATAGAATGGGAATAAATGATGTTGAAGCTATTATAAATGAGGCATCCAACATGTAGGAAATTTAGATATTTCAATATATATAATAATAATTCGAATGTTCTCTATTCCGGCTGTGATGGAGATATCTAAGCATATCTAGAATCATGCTATTCACAATGCTAATGATAAAGGAAATAGCGCAGTACAAATCAGTTGCTAACATCCCATTTCATACAATTTAAATGAGTGGTATTAATGATGCTATTTCTAAGGTGAACGGACTTTTGTTAAATAATTATAATAGATTCTTTTCATAGCTTATCTTAAGCAAATCTACGTTTAACAATCATCTCAAAGATTTTCTATCGCAACAGTTGGCAAACAGAAGAAAATATTTTCTTAACTCTGTAAAATTAATAAAGAAATTAATGTAAATGAGTAGCACATATATTTTTATTAAATATAATTGTTTTCCTACTATTAATTTGTAAAAGTAGATTAGTCTATCTAATATTTTTCTGATATTAAGTAAGTATGCTGAAGTATTTATGAAAAATAATTTTCCTCCATTTTATAAGGATACCATACAATCCATAATGTGGTCACTATCCAGATCTGCTACGTGTTTCATAATAGAAGGCAAATATTTATTCATCGACCAAAGTCTTTGAAAACTCGATGTAATTATTGATTTTAAAAGAATTCAACTTAGATGTTAGACTCAAACGACAAAGATATCTCTCGAGTATCTGTCTCAAGACATAGGTTACATCAATATTAAAATTTTAAACTATTTAAATTTTATCAGAATTAATGCAACATCTTCCCACATCACTTCCTAGATTACATGGGAGTTACTTTTAAAATTCAAGGCTTTTGTTAACAAATACATTTGGATAATACTTTCAACAATTAAATGGGAGTTTGGCCGAGTGGTCTAAGGCGTCAGATTTAGGTTTACTCGTCTTGTGCGCAGTTCTACTTAAACATTCTGATATCTTCGGATGCAAGGGTTCGAACCCCTTAGCTCTCAAATTTTTTAATTTTTTAAAATATCATTATATGCAAAACTGTTTTCATTCTCTAACCTTGAATTCTAAACCTATTTAAAATAATATAATGCTCGGCTCCATATCAAAGATCCTCCTCTCGATAATGAATTATTTCTTATACGATAGGAACCTATACTATGAATAACGCTAGGAGGCTCCATTTTAGTTCTAATCATCAAAAGTTATATTACCCGCAACTCAAATCTAAAGCATTTCCTTCTAATTGAAATTAATTAACTAGTTATGACATCTAATAATTAATTATAAGATTCGAATTAGAATTATAAATTGAGTTTATGTACATTAAACTTATTAGCGTATATATTATCTGAAAATAACTTGAGTTGAAATTATACTTCAGTCAAGATCTTGTTAGCAAAGAGTGCAATACACATAAGGCAATTGGCAGCATTCTCTTTTTAGCTAGTTTTTTCTCTGTCTTCTTTAGTTCTCATGTTACGTTCAGGTTTACGTATATCGGTTGCAAAAAGAGGTATACATAAGGTTCCGACTCTTCCTAATAGTTTAAGTCTAAAAAAGGACGGTATCCCTAAAATTTTATCAGCCAAGGCTTTTGATATTGCATGGACACAACAACAAAAATTGAACTGTGAAAAATTGTCATTATTGACAAGTGGGACATCATTGGAATCGTATTTACCCTTCCATATTATTTTGAATACTGCTAAGAAACAATTCCAAACTCACATATTCAATGCAGCTTCGGCTACACATAATAATCACTTGTTTATTGAAAATATTCTACCTACAGAACATTCCATGAAAACTGAACCATCAAGACATTTCTCGTATATTATTGAAAAGTCATTTGGCTGCTCCTGGGATGAATTGAAGAAAGAAATTGTTAAACGTGCAGAAAATGATGTTTTAGGGCAAGGTTGGTTGTTTCTCGTGGAAAATAATTATAAAGAATTTCATATTCTAACAATTCAAAACAATGGCACACCATATTATTTTCCAAGAAATCAATTATTTGACTTAAATAATGCAGTTTCATTGGAAGAATTTTCACAATTCAATGAAATAAAAAAGATAGTGAAAGAACAAAACTCAAAAAACAGTAAAGAAAAAGTTGAGGATTGGACTATGCCAATAATTTGTATAAACTTATGTGATCACGCCTACTTATATGACTATGGTGTTAAGGGAAGATCTGAGTATGTTAAAAATGTTTTAGATAACCTGAACTGGAATATTATTAACGCAAGATTATATTCTGATTCAAACAGATAATTTGCATAAATTATAAACACATTCTTTTTGGAAAAAGACCTGTATATAGAATTTTGATTAATTCAACAAAAAACTTGAATTATATTATAAAAAAATAAATGAATATTGTTTTGTATAATAACTATTTATTATTTTCATAAAAAATGTTACTTTATTATTAAGCATCATACTCATGCATAAATGTGTTATATGTTGCATATGATTCAATATTTATATGATTAATTATTTAACTCTTTCATATTACCTTTACACCTACTGGATTGCCATATTCATCCTTCATTATAGTTGCCCTGTTCCTGTCACATAAGTTCTTAATGCACTTGGCAAGCAAAGGCTCAGGCATTCCATGAAAATCCCACCCCTTTGTCTCATCTCCTTGGCTAAGCTCATAAAGGGTCACCACTTGGTTCAATTTGACAGCAGTTTCGAACCATTGTAGTAGTAAGGATGACCATAAATTGATACCTTTCCACATAACATAATACACAGAATTACTTTCAATGTCATGATCTGTTCTTATAGCCTTTCCATCTTTAACCATCTGATCCCATATCTCCTCTACAAAGAGATGTGGCAAAGACCTTTGGACTATCTCGTTAGTAAAAAATGAATTTTTTTCAATCGTATTTGAGTCAGATCCACTGATTTCATCAAGTTGAGTCTGTATTAAATTCCCTTCCGAAGTCATCATCCAGCAATTCTTGTTTTTGGTATGCTGTAATATTAAATCAATCCAAGTATCAATCTGTTGTCTTCTAATTAAGGAATTTGGTTGTCTTGTATATAGAGGTGGGAAATAATACACCTTTGGAAGCTCTTCATCAACAGCCATATTTTTTGAGTTTTTAAAAAATCTCTTTCTTAATGATATTTATTAACCATATATGATTCTTTAACTTTTTAATTAACGATCTTATTGTGTTTAAACAAATAGCTACATGTTATTTAAAAAGGGTATTCTTTTATTGTTAACGTTTTGTGTGGAATTTTTAGATAATTAGAGGTTTACGATGCCGGAATATTTCAGAAATCCTGGCTTTAAATTCATATATATATATATATAGATAGATAAATACAGGAATACAAAAAGTTAAATTCTAGGAAGTGAGAACTCTATAAATAAACAACCTGTGATTGGGTACTTATTATTGTAAGTTAAGTACAGAAGTGTATATCAGTAATTTTACAGTTGCCATATTGCAAAATATTTCGTGCTAATGGAAAGAATAGCCCGTTTGGAAGAAGAACATGTTTTATTGCATTCTGAGTTGTTGAGATCACTAGATCTATTATATCTACTGAAAAAAAGTAATGGAGAGGAGGTCAAGTTGAATTTTGAACGAGAACAACAGTTGGAAACACGTATTCGCTTTCAATTGTCTCTGCAAAAGAGTATCCCTTTATTGCGATCAATTAATTCAGCTCCAAATGTTTCAAATAATGACAAATCTGATGGTATTAGTGTGAAAGAGAAAAAAGATGGCTCACCCACAGCTGAGAAGCTGTTGGCACAGCGATTGAATTTGCTTATGGAGGATGACTATAAAGAGACGGAAACTCTATTTCAAGCAATGAATCTTGAAGTACAAGAAATGGAAGAACTACAAAGAGAAAAACAAAAATATGAGACTCTGGTTGCAGAATACAAGGATTTGGTTAATAAACTTGACGATAAATTGCAAAGACAGAAAAAACAAAATGGAATACAAGATGAACAAGCAACAGCAATTTCAGATGAAGAGTATCGTCGTCAGAATGAAACAATGGAACAACTGCTGCTGGCTTTAAAAATACATGGCGGATATCCTAATCCTGCTGATTGAGACCTCAATTACTAAATCATCTTATATATCAATCCAAGGAGGCCACATCTTGTAATGTCAGCTCAAACAGAACAATGTCACTCTCACCAATCTCATCCATATATTTCGTGTTTTTTTTTGGAACTTTTTATCGTTTCTTTTTCTGTATGTTACGCAAAGGAAAAATTTTTTTAAATGAAATTTTGAAACCTCATCTCATCTCATAATAAGCTATCTTTTATGAATGAAGTATCTCATGAAACAAATAGGATTGTGAGTGCAAAGAAGTTGAATAAGAGCTTTCATAAGATTATAATTGTATTGTATCTTTAGAGAAGATGATATTAAACTTTTCAGTCGGTGCCAATTTGCAGTTTGCCGTTTTTTGATTTCGTGGTTCAAATTATTTTTTAAATTAATTTAATATTGCTTAAAAACCTGTGATCATTACTAGTAATTATAAGTTGCAATAGAGGAGACTCATTATTATAGTTTTAGTATAGTTTAGGAAAAAGTAGATATTTAAAATAGAAAACTGGTACAAAAAGAAAAAATGAAGTACGTCGTTGTTTCTGGTGGTGTCATTTCCGGTATTGGTAAAGGTGTCTTGGCGTCCTCCACAGGTATGTTGTTCAAAACTTTGGGTTACAAAGTTACTTCCATCAAGATTGATCCATACATGAACATCGATGCAGGTACTATGTCTCCATTGGAGCACGGTGAGTGTTTTGTTTTGGATGATGGTGGTGAAACCGATTTAGATTTGGGTAACTACGAACGTTATTTAAATGTTACTTTAACCAAAGATCATAATATCACCACTGGTAAAATATATTCACACGTTATCCAAAAGGAGAGAAAGGGTGACTATTTGGGTAAAACTGTCCAAATTGTCCCACATTTAACTAATGCCATTCAAGAATGGATTGAACGTGTCTCACGTATTCCTGTCGACGATACCGGTTTAGAACCAGATATTTGTATTATTGAATTGGGTGGTACTGTTGGTGATATTGAAAGTGCTCCATTTGTTGAAGCTTTGAGACAATTCCAATTTAAAGTAGGTAGAGAAAATTTTGCTCTAATTCACGTTTCCTTGGTTCCTGTTATCCACGGTGAACAAAAGACTAAGCCAACGCAAGCTGCTATTAAAGATTTGAGATCTTTAGGTTTGATTCCAGATATGATTGCTGTTAGATGTTCTGAAAAATTAGACCTTCCAACTATTGAAAAAATTGCTATGTTCTGTCATGTTGGTTGCGACCAAGTTGTTAACGTTCATGACGTCAATTCTACTTATCACGTTCCTCTATTATTATTAGAACAAAAGATGATGGATTATTTAACTAAGAGATTACACTTAAATGAAATTTCTATTACAGATGAAGATATCCAAAGAGGTCATCAACTATTAATCAGATGGAAATCAATGACCGGTAATTATGATGAATCTTTACAAACTGTTAAAATTGCTCTAGTTGGTAAATATACACATTTAAAGGATTCTTATTTATCTGTTATCAAAGCTTTAGAACATTCGTCAATGAAATGTCGTAACAAGTTGGAAATCCAATGGGTTGAGGCTTCAGACTTAGAACCTGAAACTCAAGAAACAGAAAAGGAGAAATTCCATGAAGCTTGGAATAAGGTTAGTACATCTGATGGTATCCTAGTTCCAGGTGGCTTCGGTTACAGAGGTACTGAAGGTATGATATTAGCTGCCAAATGGGCTCGTGAAAACAAAGTTCCATATTTAGGTGTTTGTTTGGGTTTACAAATTGCAACTATTGAATTTATGCGTAATGTCGTTGGTATGAAGGATGGTAAATCTGCTGAGTTTTTCCCAGATACTGATCCAGAATCTCATGTTGTTGTTTACATGCCAGAAATTGACAAAGAAAACATGGGTGGTACAATGAGATTAGGTTTAAGACCAACATATTTCCAAGATAATACTGACTGGAGTCAAATTAAAAAAGTTTATGGTAACAAAGATTCTGTTGCTGAAAGACATCGTCACCGTTACGAAATCAATCCGAAGTTAATTCCACAATTAGAAGAAAACAACCTAATGTTTGTTGGTAGAGATGAAACTGGTCAACGTTGTGAAATTTTCGAATTGAAGAATCATCCATATTACGTTGCCACCCAATACCATCCAGAATATACATCAAAAGTTTTAGATCCATCTAAACCATTCTTAGGTTTTGTTGCTGCCTCTGCTGGTATCATGCCACAATTATTAGACGGGTCCTTAGAATATGAAGGTTCTGCTGACTTCTAAATTTAAAGTAATATAACCCTTATCATATAAAAATAGAATAAACTATATAAATAAATTAAATATACAGCTAATTGTATATTTACAAGTCATAATAAATATAATTTCATAGAGTAAACTGCTCACACTATTTTTTTAATGATAATCGATTTAAATAGGTTATTTAGGTTATAATGAGTAGATGATTCTTTTTAGTCCCAGCTTATAGCAAGTCAATAATTCCGCAAGCTACCCTTGGTCCAGAGTTACCGTTTACCAACGATTCACTATTATTTCCCAAACCAAGGTCATCAGTCCCTGAATGTATAACGAAGGTCCGTCCAATGACGCTATTACCACCAAATAACTTGATTTCGTTATCCAAAATAAATCCTTCTGCAACACCCTTTTCATCTGTTTGCACATTTCCTAAATCGCCAACATGTCTGAGTTTGGCAGTAGGTGAACCATGAGTCATGTTAAACGGATTATAATGACCTCCAGCTGCCATACAATGGTTTGACGTATTCCCAAACTCATGTATATGAAATCCTCTCAAAGCATTTGGTGAATTACCAAATATTTTCCATGATATATTGGTTGGTGCATCTTCAGCAAATTGAGCTAAATAAACCGTCCCACTTATATTATATGTGCCGTTAAGATGTGCAATTGCAGAAACCATTGCGCTACTCAGATTTCCGATTTATAGTTACTCTTGGCGGCAGAATTGGGAAGGGAATTTTTGGAAACAAATAAATTATGTTACTTGTGACACTTAAATAATTAATTTTATGTTTTGTTTCAGAGACACCTCAAACCATATCCTTCCACAAAAGACTATCAACACACTGCATTTAAGGGACAAAACAATAAATAACATAAGTATTTCAAAAAATGTTTTTGCAATTAGAATTGAATACAAAATCCAAGCGGTTAAGTAGTCTATAAATATTATTTATTTTAACTTATATAATCAATAGCCACCTTTTACACTTGATTTATGGTTTTAGAAACAAATTGTTCATAGACTAGGATGATTTTTCGCATCACTACCAGTAGTATCATCTCTATCTTCGTGGAAACTTGGCAGTAGTAAATACAACGAACTTGATATAACTATACCGGTAAAACACCACATCAGAATTGTACTTGGTTTCTTGAACATTTTGTAGCAATGCTCAATTAAAGGGTTATTATTGAAAAACCCCATATCCGATGATTATAGACCTTACAAAGTTGCAAAAGAAAAATTAAAAAAACACAGGTCCTCAAAACTTAACAGTTTCTATCCTAAATTTCAAACCTTATCGTAGGCTTTTTGTTACTTCTACCACTACTTACCGTCACTAGTCCTTACACTCAAAAGAATAGTGTTATTGACGTACTTCAAGATGCTGTTTTGTAACAAAATAGAGAAAGAAAGACCAGAATTGTTACAGATATAATTTAATAAAAGGTGTGCTCAGAACAGATCATATAGTTTATAAACTATATGATATTTATAGAACAGTTCAATCAACTTTTTCCTCAAGGAACTCTGAGAAACAGTCTTTGCCATCCACATTCACAGTGCTGTCACTACCAACAGATGCCTTAACAACTTTTTATAAATTACCCGGAATATATAATTTGAGATAGTCTTTTTTCATTAAGGCCAAGTTTTCCAACTTATAAAAATACAATAATTAGATATACGTTTTAAATATTTAATTAAATGGTTTGTGCTTTTTTATTTACTGGCTTGCAAGATAAAGTTTTATTATTTCTAATAAGGGAACAACCACATTGACCTCATCCAAGAGAGAGATAGAATTGGCATAGAAGAGCCTTCGAAAATTATCAGATCAAAAAAAAAATAAATAAAAAAAAGAAGCATGAATCCATTTAGAATTTTGGGTGATTTGTCTCACTTAGCCAGTATATTGATTTTGATCTTCAATATCAAAAGTACCGACACTATTGAAGGTATTTCATTTAAAACCCAGGTATTATATGTTTTGGTCTTCTTGACCCGTTATTTGGATCTTTTCAGTTTCCGTCTCGTTTCATTCTACAACACCATCATGAAGTTATTTTTCATTTGTTCCTCCATCTATATTGTGGTATTGTTGCAACGTTCGAAGACCACTAAATCAATTGCATACAAGGAAATGATTCTAGCTGATACGTTTAAAGTTCAATATATCTTATTAGGAACTTTCATTACTGCTCTGATAATTAATCATAAATTTACTTTCGTTGAAATTGCATGGAGTTTCTCAGTGTGGTTAGAATCTGTTGCTATCTTACCACAACTATTAATGTTGTCCAAGAGTGGTAAAGCTAAAAGTTTAACTATCCACTACATATTTGCCCTGGGTCTTTACAGAGCATTATATATTCCAAATTGGTTATGGAGGTACCATACTGAGGGTATCATCGATAAAATTGCATTATTTGCCGGTATTGTCCAGACTTTAGTCTACTCAGATTTCTTCTACGTTTACTACAAAAAAGTTATAAAGAGAAGTGCTTTGAATTTGCCAAATTAAGATAGTTTACTTATATATTTAAAACATATAATTTTTAAAAAGAAACTGCTGTATTGTATACAGCCAGTTACAGAATCATTGACATTACAAAGGAACGCTTTTTAGTCGTTAAAGATTTTCAGCTTTATGTTTTTCTAACAATTTAATTTGTGGGATAAATAATTGATGTACATAAACAAGATCTCTACATTTTAAGGAACTTCAGATACTATAGTTTCTTTTTCTAAGTCTGTAATTATAACAATTGCTTTGAATAATAATCTTTTTTTCGTGTTTCAATATTTATATATAAAATGCTAGTACAATATATACATACATACATATATATATATATATATATATTCCTCTTTATGGTTTTAATCTCTCTTTAATTCATAAAATTCCTTCCTTACACCTTCTTTGGTAACAATCAAAATCTCTAAACCATCACCAACATGAATGTGCCTTTCAGTTGCTGATGTGAATGCATCTCTGACTAATTTGATAACCTCATCTATCGATAAATGCTTGAATGGTCTCTTTACAGTACCATTTGAATCGGGTTCGTATTGGTTCTTGAAGTTGACTTGATTATCTAAGAAAGGCATGATCAAAGATGCAGCTGCACCACCAGCCCTACAGAATTCTCTTTCGTATGATCCAACTGGATCAAATGAGTAAACTGCACCTTTGCCTTCTTCATCTAATCCTGCAATAATTGTGTGAACATAGTAAGGGAAAAATCTTTTACCATACAATAAATGTTGTATATTTCTTGCAGCAGAACTCAAAGCTAATTTTTTATCATTATTATCAAAATGATACCATTTAATACTATTCTTGAATCTCTTGACTAAGGCTTCACCATCTGCAGCAAAACCATTGGCTGATATAATAATATCATCTCCACAATCAAAAACTTTTGGCTCATAACGAGAATTGATAGAGTAATCTGTAGTGTGTCTGGTATCACCAGCTAAAACAGCAAAATTTTCACCAGCAATACCTAAGATAGTACCACCGTTATCACTATATGGATTAAACTGATGTTCAATAGGAGTGTTATTCACCTCATTGGCGTATTCAGATGCAATTGTGCTCATTTTGGATGCCGACTTGACGATCTAGCTTTCAGTAACAATGTATCTACTGCTATGTTCACAATCGATATCTTCTCTTTCTTACCAAAGTTTAGGGAAACAGGTACTATCAGCAACTTGAAATAATGCAACAACGCTGTAACTAAAATACTATTATTTTATATAACGGTAATTATTATTTCAATAATAATTAACTTTTTTGCCACCCTTTGAATACTGTCTAAACTCGTTCACGGTGATGTTTAAAATCACGTGATAAATACATTTAAGGGCATGATGTCTTTAATGCACAATATATAAATAAAAGGACGATTAAGTACCTATTTATAGAGAACGTTGGATTATTAATTTAAGAATTAAGCATAAGACCTCTAAATTTTATACAGATCATGAGAAATGAACTACTTGAAATTGCACCTTTTGTGTCCTATTTATGTGACAGAGGTTTTGAGCTAGTAAGAATTTGGCAGCTGAGAACTTGATTGACGTAGATCCTTGTTATTAAAAGATGTATACCTTTAATAACATATTCAGATAGTTAGATATGGATAGTATCTTTTTGAAATATACATAATGTCATACAAAGTTAGATATAAAAAAAAATTAAAACATTTTTATATATGAAATGTTCAGTCAGTTTTTATTTGTTAATGACGTGAATATAGTTGTAGAAGAAAGCGACGGCATACATCAATGAGTCTAAGTCAATGTGTTCGTCAGATGCATGGATATGCGAGACCAATTCTAAATCAACTAGAGCGGGTTGAAATCTGTAAATGTTTTTTGTTAGTTGCCAGTAATGCCATGTGTCAGTGTTGGCAGGCATTACGGATGGGGCAACGATAAGATCGATTTCTTTTTGTAATTTTTTTGGGAATATGATGTCTTCGAAGAAACCTTTGATACTACCAGCAAATTCAGACCACACGTCGTTGGTTGGGGAGACTGGTGCTGGTTCTAATTTATTTAGAATTGTCACAACAACATCACCATTGCTTGTCTTTGGTAAGACCTCGTTACCTAGCACGGTCAAACCTAAATCATATTTCTTGACTACTACCATAGCTTGTGAGACCAATTTATCTATTGTCTCTTGAACAGAGGATTCAACTGATATTCTCGAGTTGATGTTAAAATAAGTGCTCTCTGGAATTGCATTGGCCTTGACTCCTCCATCGACTACAGTAGCTGCTTGGGAAGTACGGAATAGATAAGACACTAATTTACCACCAATTTTGTTAATAAAGGCCAGTACTCTTTGTTTCGAAGCTTCATCTCTGGTAGCATGTTTAATATCCCTTTTTAGACTTGGTGGTAACATGTAAGAGTTTTCCGCAGCACATTGTAGCAGCTTTGCTATTGGGTTATGATCAGTGTATAGCTGAGGGAACTTCTCACTTTCTATTTCAGCAATGATAGCCGAAGCAATACCTACTGAGGTGTGGTCTGGTGGGATCGAAGCATGTCCACCTGCTGAATTCACTGTAAATTCTAGGTTTAATTGTCCTTTTTCACCAGTAGCTGGTGCAGCAACCCAAATATCACCAAATTTGTTAACACCAATACCACCTTCATCAACAATGGAATAAATACCATCTTTTCCATATCTTTGCAAAACGACATCTTTTATGTATGCATTTCCAAAATATCCTGATATTTCTTCATCTGCACCTAATGCTAATAACAAACTACGCTTTGGTTTAAATTCTGGTTCATTTTGTAAGATAAATTCAACACTCTCCAACATTGAGATCAACATGTTTTTGTCATCTATAGAGCCACGACCCCAAATATACTTACCATCGTAATGGCCTGAGAATGGAGAATATGTCCATTGATCTATAGTAGTGTTATCAATTGGGACAGTATCCTGATGGGCCATAAACAAATTAGGCTTCAAAGAAGAATCTGAACCCTCCCAGGTAAGCAATAGAGAATAACCGTTGATCTTCTCCACTTGTAACGTAGACCACACCAATGGGAAATCTTTTTCCAATTGTGCATGCAACTTCTTAAATTTCAACCAGCCAGGAAAGTTTGGTTCAAATTCTGGATTTGGGTAATCGTCTTCCATAGTGGTGTCTACTTGAACGGCGTGCGCTAGCTTATAAGCAGTGGCATTTCTATACGTCTCGTTGTCAATAATATTGTCGAATATGTATTCTTTTGTATTTCCAAGCAGTTTCTCATAGCTATTACACTTATTACCTGCTTCAGCACCTAGTAACTCATTTTCATAACTGACACCTTTTAAATAGTCTCTAAGCTGATCAGCAAAAAAAAAATTAAATAATTGGGTACCAGAAAGAAAGGCGAATGTCAAATAAACTGCCCAGGAAAGCCAGCGTATTTTTTGTCTCCCATTGGAGCTCTTTCTTGCTTCAACTTTATCCATCGCTATATATTGACAACCGGATATATACTATTGTAAAGAGACCCTTGCGAATACACACTATATCAACTGCAACCGATGCAGAACAAACAATTGCAATGTGTATAACTGATATACTCACCACTCACTTCAGATGACCAAGAGATTAAAAACAAAGGGGACAATCAAGAGAGTGGCAAGAATAAAGGGACACACTCATCCACCCAAGAAACAACCCCAAACACAAGTGCCTTTATATAACAAGTTCTATGAAAATAGAAAAGTGCGTTCGTAGGTTCGTATCAGTAGACCTTGTTTTAATTCAGTTGCTATTCATAAGCAACCAGAAGAAGCCTTCCAACTATTTGATAAACTTCCTCATATATTCTCTTATTGTAAAATGAGAATTCTCTCTCTAATCGCGTAATATATTCGACACAGCGCCAAGGGAAGCGTTACAAGGGCGAAAAACGGAAGCGTTCCGTTATGGCGACGGTCTTCCGTCTATTATCGTACGAACTTGAGTCCCCGATACAGAGCAGCAGAGAAAGAGAGCGAGTGAGTGAATAAAGATAGATGAATTAATCGACGTGTACAGTGAACGAAATCACGCAAGAAGCTTTGTGATTACGAGAGTGTTCTTCGGATGCTCTGACTAGGACAGCGATTACGACGACGGCTGCCACTCCTGCAACTACCATAGTTATTATTATTATTATTATTATTATTATTATTATTATTATTATTATTATTATTATTATTATAGAATATTAATTATGTACGTACCTAATAGATTATATTATTATAAACGAAAAAATTAGATGCCTTATGGAAATGAGACGAAGCCAGCTCGTCAGGACTCCAAAATTGAAAGGGAGCTTAGAATATGAATGTTATACGGCTGAGCCGGCAAATTAAGTTGGATAACCCTATCTCACACTGATACACAGTACTGACGAGGTTGGTATTGTTCGTTTTGACGGACTTGGTCCGCTGTCGGCGTTGTGGGACGTTCGGAAAGCGAGTTCTCGCGCTGGTTTTCATCAGAGTGCTGTTGTTGCCGTGGGTTGTAGGTGCGAGAGGAGGACGTCAGCAAGTAGTTGCTAGCGTCTCCCTCGTCTTCCCCATTTATGCCATCCTCATACTCATCGAGGAGTCTATCCAGCAAACTGGCGTGTCCGACAAGGACGCGCAAGTTGAAATCTTTTCTCTCCTGCTTTCTCTTCCTTGTGCAAAGCAGCAACTTTGTGCGCACCTTATCAATCATGTCGTAGTCTGTATAATGTCTGGTTTGGGCTAGCATAATGTGAATGTGTTTGTTGATATCTGAAAGACTATATGTGTGTTTATCTGCTTCTCGCAGGACAGACGTACATGACAGACTTACATCACAATCCTTCGTTTTCTGTAATCTTTTTTGGCAGATCTCTCGTTCTTATATAGCAGAGATCCATCGATCGACCTTCTTGCCCTCCAGCCTCATTAGCCTGAACCCTGCCGATGGAATAATCGTCTTCACCAACTCATACAACATTTCTGATGCCCTTCCCCATCGCGAGCCAGAGAAAGCGCCGAGGCATATATCAAAACTCTAACTAAGTTGCAAATAATACGCGCAGCGGTTGCCGAAATTGCTTGTAAACAACGCCGAATTTTCCTTCATAATCGATTCGAAACGAAAACCTAGCATAGCTTTCTCCAGCGCACTGTCAAAATCCGTTTAGTAAGCGTGTTTAGCGTTTAGAATTTTGACTTTCGTTTCGACCTTAAAATAAAACATTGGGGGAAAATAGAAATTGGAAAACCAAAGCTACCTGACCGAAAAAGAAAATTTTTTCTAGCTGCGTTCACGATCAGATTCTGTGTGGAGAGGCTTCTCGACAAATTCGGAAGGTTGCGGCACGCCATGCCATATTGCTGCTGTAATAAGTTATCTTGACATCCGGCTGCATTGCCGCTGCTGCTAGTGGGAAATATTATATGTTACGGAATTAGAAATTCTGCTATATTATGCCGCCCTGTTATTGAAAATGAATGCGACGTACGAATGAGTTCTGGGCAAGAGACGGAACGATGCCAAAAGTCACAGTCTTACAGCGTGTGTGTGAGTTTGCTGGAATAGGACCTTGGATTGCCCCTCTGCGGCGGACTTATTTAAGCTTTTCTGTACGTAATCATGAGCAAGGTGGTTAGAAGCGGCAGTGGATAGCTGGCTCTTTATGACATGATATGTAGACGTAAATGGAGTACTTTCACCTGATTTAAACCTTGTCTATGGAGGCAACCAGAGTGTTGCTTTTGTCATGCTGGAGACAGAGACCTCTGGGTTACCCGGTGTATCCCTTTTTGCTTAGTTGCTTTTTGTCGGTGGTGCTATTTATTCCCGTTTCTGTTCCGCAAGACAAAAATAATATGGGAACTTTTACAGTGGTGGATAACCTACCACCAATTGTGACCTTGAGGTCTTCACTAAATGGCATGTTAGATACAGACATAAGGGTATATGGTGCATCCAAGAGCCCATGCATGTAGTTTATTTTGTGCTAGATACAATTGGTGGAACTTTTCATTCCAAACGTTTCTAAAGATATTAAAGGGGAGAAACATATTTGTTGCAACACAGACAGAACAAAATGTCAGCGCAACAAGGTTCAATTCCTGCTCTATCGAAAAATGATATTGCTAAATTTACTCAATTGTATCAAAGATCAAAGTCTCCAAATCAGGACTTCATCTCGGGCGAGCAAGCTAGAGGCATCTTTTTGAAGGCCAATATCAGCACCGATATTTTAGGTACGATTTGGGCCCTGGCTGACGTAAATGCCGCAGGGGTCTTGACAGAACCTCAGTTTGTCATGGCGATGCACTTAATTCAATTGTTTGTCAATAAAAGCATCACTGCTGCTCAATTGCCATCTGCATTGCCCCAGTACCTATGGGATTCAGTTTCAGCACCAGTAACTCCCTCAGTTGTATCTTCTCCAACGTTGAGTAAAACTCCATTATCTTCAACTGCAACAGGTGATTGGACATTGGGACAATTGAAAAAA
Source organism: Tetrapisispora namnaoensis (assembly GCA_003705985.2). Lineage (NCBI taxonomy): Eukaryota > Fungi > Ascomycota > Saccharomycetes > Saccharomycetales > Saccharomycetaceae > Tetrapisispora > Tetrapisispora namnaoensis. The sequence continues at coordinate 70,227 of PPKD02000021.1, read as the reverse complement.
AAAGAGTTTGACAAGATATTTGACTCCCTAGACACGGAAAAGAAGGGCCATCTGCCTTCTTCAAAATTAGTCCCTTTCTTCTTGTCATCGAAGTTAAGCCAGGATGTGTTGGCCTCGGTATGGGATTTAGCTGATATTAACAACAGCTCTGAATTTACACCAAAAGAGTTTGCTATTGCAATGTTTTTGATTCAAAAGAAAAATGCTGGAATAGAGCTTCCAGAAGTATTACCACAGTCTCTACTAGACTCCGTCAGTTCCCAATCTGTGCCAACTCCAACCATTCCTCAGATTAATACAATGAATAGAAATGTAACACCAAGCACAATTCCTTCAATGTCGACTGGTCCTATTTCAGCTGTTGCAAATGTAGCTTCAGCTACAACGGGTCTGGCCACGACTTCAACTTCTATTCCTATTACAGCCACGGTTGCAGCTGCAACTACAGTTCCAGCTGTAGCTACCTCGACTCCTGTCGATAAAGAAACGAGGATTAATAGTGAATTAACCCGTATCAATGAAACCAAAAAGAAAATTGAAGAAAAACTAGAAAATTTACATGCTACTCATGACAAAAATGTAAAGGAAACTGAACACTTAGAGTTGAACTTGATTCAAAGACAAAATGAATTGAAAGCTTTACAAAAACATTTAGAACAATTAGAGCTAGACAATACTGCCGAATTAACAAAAATTAATCAAATTAATGAAAACTTAAAAATTGCCGTTAATAAGAAAAACGAACTAACAAATAATATTACACAATTGAAATCATCTTCTGAATCATTATCAAAAGAATTAAAGGAAAACCAAGTAAAATTTAAACAACAAAGCTCATTACTTGATGTCAACAAGAAACAATTGGATACTACTGAATCCAAAAATAATAACTTACAAAGTGAATTAGGTCTATTATCTGCTTCTTTGCCAATCTTTGTTTCCAAATTTAAATCTTATTTGGAAAATCAAAATATTGTTCAGCAACAACACGCTAAATTACAAGATAAATACAAAGAATTAGATAAGAGAAATAATGAATTGAAAGATTATGAAACAGAAATTGAAAAACAGACCAAAGAAATCGAAGCCAATGAGCAAGATTGTGATGAAAAAGTTGACAGATTACAACAGTTGTTTGATGAGTTTACTCTCAAGCAGAAGGATTATGAAAATGAAAATGAAAAATTAAAGTCAAGACACGTTGATTATGCTCAAGAATTACAAGATTTAACCGAAAGGCAAATGAAATTAAACTTAGGAGAGATTCCAGATAATATTGACGATATTTTAATCAAGTTAAACATCTATAATAACAAAACAGTTGACAAAGATGAAAAGAATGAAAGTATTAAGGATGAAAGTCCCAAATTATCAGGTTTGGAATCTACTGAAGAAGATGCTAGAGAAGGAAGTGATTTGTTTGATAAGGATATTCCTGTCGCTGGATCTCAAACAGAAGGTGAGCAAGATGATGAGGAAAGACATGAGAATGCAGCAGAGATTCTTGACAATAGGTTTGAGGGTGATTTGAATGAATATGGAATTCCAAGGACTCAATCATTGACCTCATCTGTTTCTAATAATCCACCTTTATCAGTCAGGGAAGATACTGTGGAATTACAAGATAAACAGGTAATACCAACTTCAGATCACAATGACTTAGCCACTCAAAATTCTTCCAACATCCACACTGAAAGTGAGTCAACTACTACAACTACCGAAAAAAAAGAAGAATTAGATATATCAGATAATATCAATGAATTGCAAGGTAAATATACGGAACCAGTCAAACCTTTTGCTAGTATCGATGAAGAATTTCCTCCAATCGAAGAGCCCTACCTAGAGGAAAGTGATTCCAGTGACGATGAAATTTATGAAACTAGTAAGAGAGGTGACGCTTCCTCGTTGAATGATAAACTTGATAATTTAGAAGTGGTACCAACAGCCAGTGCTGAGGGTGAGCATGAAAATTTTGTTGATACTGTTGATACACCTCCAACTGAGCAATAATTGTTGTAATTACCAAAGTATAATGCAACTTCATTTATTATTCGCTATATAACGTCATTGATGATTTATATAAGCGATAAACATTTTATTAAAATATTATGATAAGAGCCAGAGACTCAAAGTGAAATTTAGTTCATTTATTTTTGAATCGCTATTTTTTTGTCATGTTTACATTAAATAAGTTGTATAGATATACTAAATTTAGTTGTTCGATGGCATTTGCCACATTTTTGTAATTATTATCACATCCAAAATATATGTCTCAATATATATATATATATATATAGATTGTTTTGTTTAATACCTTAATTTCAAATCAGTATCGTTTTTGGTTTTTAAGCTTACTTTATCATTTTCAAAAATTCATTATAGTTATGCATATACTACAGTTCTTGGAGTTCTAGTACCATGTCTTGCAAACCTTGCACCAGAACTTCATCTTTATCCTTGTTTATGAAGTCGCCAAGATATTTTCTGTAAATTTCATCCAATTCATCCCTTTCTTCCTCTAACTGTCTTTCTAAGGATATTATATCATCGTTAATAGTTTTATTTATATTATTCAATTTATCTAATCTGAGATCCAAATCTTCTATAGCCTTGGTCCTCTCTGTATGCAAATTTAGCTCCAAGAGCTGCTTACAGTTCAACTCATCAAGAATAATATTTTCATTGGTTTTGTTTTGTTTCTGCTTATCTGAATTCAATCTATGTTTGGCTTCCTCGATCAGATCATCTAATACATCTAATTTATTTTTAACATCTCTCTCTACCAGTATTTCATTAAATTCACGCTTAGAGAGTTCTGTCCAAAATTGCATTACTTGTCTTTGACAATTAGCTAAATTGTTCGCACCTTCCTCATGTTTCGAATACTCTGGAAAACAGGAACTCAACTTATCCCAACTCTGCAATTTTGAAACTGATTGGCTAAAAGCCTTCTCAAATACTTGATTGAACCTAATATATCTGATATGATCATGTTCATTCATTTTTAACTCAATACTGTTACAATTCTTTTTATTAAACAATACAACATAACATTACATCACTAGATACCAGAAACACCAAAAAATTGAGTTGAATTTACTATAAAAATCTTGTAACTCAAAGGGTTTTGCTTGTTTACTTGTCATAAATATTTCAAAAGCAATAATTTTTTTAAATTAATTAAATATTTATGTACGCGAATATATTTATAGTTATAAAGATAAAATAAGACCTAAAACAAGACATCTCAGGCTATTACACCGCTATAAAAGAAATAAATTGACAAATATATGTGATTATAACATATAATAATATATACTAAGCTCTAGATATGTTGCATTTATTAAGCTACCTGTTTAGTTGAATAAAATTAAAAAAATAATTTTATATATGTTACATTTATGTTACTGAATAATTTAAATATTGTGACAGCCTTCTATCAAAACAAAGTATGCTCTATGTTCATAGGTATGTAACCAATCTTCAACATGATTGACTGTGTTCAATTTAAATACATCATCAAAGTATGTTTTTTTGTGTCCTCTATATTCTATGTCTTCAATTTTGTGTGGTAACTCTATTTTAGTGATAAAAAGTTCCAAACCTGCAGCTTCATAAAATGGAGGGACCATTGGAATATAATCTTGATTATGAACGACTCGGAAATAACCTCCTTTGTCACAGTAGTTGTGATCAACAACTCCTTTGGATAAAGAAGTGTAATGTATTTTATCAGTATTAAATATAGCATCCACCCATTCCCTCATTTCTTTATTAAACATTCTAGGTGTAGCATATGTTAACACAATTGGATTATAACCTCTCAGTTTAAGTTCAATACCAGTGATACTAGCCATTGCAGCACCTAATGAATGCCCAGAAACAACTGCACGGTATTCAGGGTATTTACTAAATATAGCTTCAATCTTGTCAAGGAACACTGGACCTAACGTTTCTTTAAATCTATAGAACCCCCTATGAATTTTACAATTGTGGCACTTTGGAATGATGTTTTTACTAACTAAATTTTTGTATGGAATTAATGATGCTGGTTCATAATCCACTGGATATATTTGGAAATCACTGAACCAATCTTGTCTTGTAGAAGATCCTCTAAAAGCAATTATAACAACCTTTCTTTCGTGATCTACAATAACATAACCAGTTCCCAATTCTCCTTTATCTGCACTTAAGACCATTTCAATTCTTGTTCTATTGTAAGTTGGATTATCAATTGGATCTTTACAGAACTTTAAATGATTAGGGCACCCACCTTCAGCAAAAGTTTTATTTTCTTTAATTAAATCATCTGAGATGCAACTTGTCATTGCACAAACTTTGCTAAAATAAACTAATCTATCGTAAAAATCTTGCGAAATCTTAACACTTTTATAGGCGTTATTTGCCGGAGTAGAATTCTCATAATCTTCTTTGTTAATTTCCTCTAAATTAGATATATGATGTGGAGTACCACCAGTTTCATCGTTTATGTCATAATCAAAATTGCTGTCAGACAAGCCATTGTGAAAACCATCTGAAGCATCTACACCTTTGTTACCTTCTTCCAAATTTTGTTGCAATTGTAGGTTGCCTACATTATTAAAATTAAATTTGTCATTCTGATCATAAAATTTTAAGGTACCCTGCAATTTGAAGGATACGCATCTCTTCAAAAGAAGTAATGATGATACGCTAAATTTGATAAATAACATATCTTTTTTTCCAGTAACAGCCAGTGTTTTCTTAGTCAACTTAAAAAAACATATATATCCGCAACTTACTAACAAATATAAAAGAACATAAAGATAAGCTTTTCTTCATATACAATTTTTTTTTTACAATCTTTAAATTATTATCGAACGTTAAGATTTTGTGTCCATTAGTGGTGACACACATAAATAATTTGTAAAACATTAGTGACACCAACTTAATGCCTTGCTGAAATATTGTTTGAAAAAGTTGTAAAAATGACAATATTGTATGTATTAAGAGCACTTTAAATGTTTATGTGAGATAAATTGGTAACTAAAGTTTACAAAGCAGTTCTGTGATCCATAACCCATACTTTCCAGTTTTGCTATGTTGTTTTTTACAATTAAACTATGTTTAAAAGTTTAATAGAACGTTTATCTTGATGAATAATCCAGATTTTGGATAACTAAAGTATTCAAACCATATTTCAAGTTAAAATCTGCCATCATATATATATAGATATATATGTGTATATATGTGTATATATGTGTATATATGTTTATTTGTGTGTACATCTGTTGTATCCCTTCTGTAATAGAGTATATTATTGTTTAACTGTTATTTTTGAAGGCGAGAACGCTTCTTGTAATATTTTTTAACTGAGATCAGTGTTGGCGAACTATATTAAATATATTAATGAGTAAATAGAACATTAGACTGTGATAGAGTAATCTTTAAAAGACCTTCTTAAAGTCTCTTTATAGATGGATTTTACATTGATTTTATGATATCACTTAAGTAAGTTCAAAAAAATAAAGTAGCATTTTTAAAGGTTTTTCCCTCACCACTAACTATTTCAGAACCCATTATCTAAATGTATTCAGATCCTTTATTGGCCTTCAGCTGGTTTCCTGAGTCTGAAAATTTATTTTTGTCACATTTACATGAAATAGTTATTTCATACTTAGTTTACCAATTTCTTTCTAGTTATTTGGCACCAAAAATCAATCAATTGGTATTTAACGATCATTACAAAAATATTAATGATGAAAAGATAAGAATTGACTTCGATATCCATACAGTGTCAATGGTTCAATGTATACTATCTATTGTACTAGCTATTCCAAGTTTAAGATTGCCTTTTAATTTAAACGTTGTTACTTATGAAGATGACTTCTCATCAATGGTTTCGGCCTTGACCATTGGTTACTTTATCTGGGATAGCGTAATTTGCGTCCGTTACTACAAACTGTATGGCTTCCAGTTTCTCATTCATGCTTTTGTCTCACTGTATGTGTTTGGAACCACATTAATTCCCTTCTGTCAACCATGGATTGGTAAATTTTTGTTATTCGAGGCAAGTACCCCTTTTGTCAACATCAATTGGTACATTATCCAACTTACAAAAATGTCAGAAAAAAAAGGTAATAATTCAAAGACCCTTAACAGTGATCCTAAGCCAATAGTACCAGTGTGGTTTAACGTTATGAATGGTATTTTGTTAATGTTTGTATTTTTCGTTGTGAGAATAGTATGGGGGTTTTCTGCAGTAATAATTCTGGTATATCAAATGTTTAAAATAAAGGAACAATTACCAATGTTTATGAGTGTAAGTGTCATTTTATTAAATGCTATTATGAATACATTAAACGTATTATGGTTCTCCAAAATGATCGCAATTGCCAAAAAAATGACTGCTCCATCTAAAAAACGCTCGGATTAAATTCAAGAGGACAAAGGAATGATAGTAGACTTAAATCTACAAAAATATAGTTTGATACAATACACAAATTATTTAAAATTACTTAAAAATACAATGGTAAGCAAGAACGAAAACTTCACAGCTTAAATTTAGTATATCTAATAATACTTTCTAGTTCTTCAATTCTTGATATTTCTCTATCACACTTCTATCTGTAAAACGGAACAGATCTCACTAATAATGATAACTTATTAGAAGTTGGTAGTGGTTAACTATTTCCCTTATTTTCTATACCTCCTTTAATGATGGTATGGTAAAACGTTTACTCAAATTAATTAGATAGTAACAATAGTTCTTCTGTCAGCATAAAAATCTATAGTTATGAAGTTACTTTTTAATGTATACAAATATAAAAGGAAATGTTACCAAAAAAAATTACCTCATAAAGTACTCCTTTTTTGCATTTAGTAACCACTTACTTATTTTGGTTATTATTGTTCCTTTTTCTGTTCCTATTTTGATTCTTTTTCGTCATTTTTCGTTATTTTTCATCATTTTTCGAGACCATTTAGGCAGTAATTTCGAAATCTTCAGATCCGAACAGGACTGAAAGCAATAAATTTGATGCTAGTTTAATAGAACCTGCATTCTTATAAAAGCCAAGGCTATCCATAATTGGCAATTAATGTTTTCTATAAAATTATTGATCGCATGGACAAAACAGTAACTGGTTCAACACAATTCAAGATGGGTTTAGAGTCTGATTTATTAGATGTGCAACATGGTTTGGAAACCAGGATCGATCCTTTTATGGTGTATTCATGGTTTCCTGAATCTAAAAATTTATATTTATCTCATTTACACGAGATTTTTTACAGCTTTTTGTTTTACACCATTTCCTACAACATTTTTGCTCCAAAAATCAATAACATTGTTTTTGGTAAACATTATTCAGGTCTGTCTAACAACAAAGATAAAAGGGACTATGATATTCATACGGTCTCTATGATCCAGTCGGTTATTTCCTACATCATGCTTCCATTCTGTTTGTTTGTCTCTAAGGATTTAAATGTTGCAATTTATTATGATCATTTGTGTACAATGGTGTCCTCATTGGCCTTAGGTTATTTTATTTGGGATCTTACAGCATGTATAGGACATTACGACGTCTCAGGTTCTGCCTTCGTTATCCATGCTATCGTCTCAAGCTATATAGCTGGTGTGACATTGATACCTTTGTTTCAACCTTGGATTGGTGCCTTTTTAGCATTTGAAGCCAGTACTCCATTTGTTAACATTCATTGGTATGTATCTCAAATATCTGCAAAAGTTGAAAAAGAAGGTAAAAAGTCACCAGTTCCATCATGGGTCGGAACAGTAAATGGCTTATTTTTGATGTTGGTTTTCTTCTTGGTCAGAATTTGTTGGGGAATCAGCGCCACTGCAAAATTATACTCTCAAATTTACTTAGCAAGAGATATTATCCCAAAACTTCCAACTGCAATTTTCTTAACTGTTCACGTCACTTTAAATTTTTTGAACATTTACTGGTTTTCAAAGATGTTATCAGTTGCCAAAAATCGTCTATTTGACAACAAGAAAGACAAACAAGAATAATATGATCTCTTTTTATTTACACGTACAATACCTGTACTTAACTCAATGAACGACCTCAATGAAATATCTAAATGATACATTTTATAGAACTATTATTTATTATAATAAGATTTATCCATTTTAAAATAGTTGATTTATATGTTTATAATTATATTCATATTTATATATGCTCTCTTTTGGTATTTATACCAATGGGCTTCTTAATTTACTTCCATTCCCAATGGCTTTTTAACTGTAAAGCTACCGCACAAAATTAATTTTATCCTGGTCCGCAAAACAAAAGTTCAAATGATAAAAAGCTTCAATAAACATATTTTTTGGAAAAAAAAAGACGTAAATATTTAGTTAAATACTTCATTTTAAACAATTCTATTTCAAACGAAACATATTATATTTTTCAAAACAGTTGAATTAAATTATTGGTGACATTAATTGAGATAGAATTTTGTTATTCATTCTTCAATTCGATTGTTTTCAATAAATTAAAAGGAGGAGCAGTTGCGAGTTCGAGGGGAAAATTAATTCAATATTTATTGTGATGTCTCTTTTTGAAAATTTAGAATTTGCTCTTGATAGACAAGATATTCCTTGGAAGTCCATTGTTGTGACAATTTCAATTGCACAATATCTATTTGAGAATTATTTAACTATCCGTCAATATAATGTGTTATCAGGGAAGAAATTACCGCCAGTATTAGAAAATGAGATTGATCAAGAAACTTTTGAAAAAACTGAAAAATATTCAAAGGCCAAAGCAAAGTTTTCTATCTTTGTTAGCACGTATTCATTGGTACAAAATTTGGTGATTTTGCATTATGATCTAATGCCAAAGATATGGAATAATGCAGCTTTCAATTTAGACGGTATCATTGGAAATACCCAACCATTATCCACAATTTCTTACAGTTTATCCTATATATGGTTGATTACTTACATGTCTACTATGTTAGACTTGCCAGTTTCTTATTATTCTCATTTTGTATTAGAAGAAAAATTTGGTTTTAATAAATTAACAATCAAATTATGGGTTACTGATATGATAAAAAGTCATCTTTTAGGTATTTTCATAGGTGGACCAGTTCTTTATCTATTTTTGTGGATTTTTGAAAAATTTCAGTCTAACTTTTTGATGTACATTTGTGTCTTCATTTTTGTTGTACAAATTTTGGCAATGACTTTAATTCCTGTATACATTATGCCATTATTCAACAAATTCACTCCATTAGATGATGGTGAATTAAAAACTTCGATTGAGAACTTGGCAAAAAGAGTAAACTTTCCATTGGATAAAATTTTCGTTGTAGATGGTTCCAAAAGATCTTCACATTCAAACGCATATTTCACTGGTCTACCATTCACTAGTAAAAGAATCGTTTTGTTTGATACTTTAGTCAAAGATAGCACAGTTGATGAGATTACTGCCGTATTAGCTCATGAAATTGGTCACTGGCAAAAAAATCACATTTTGAGAATGTTAGCGTTTAGTGAGACCCATATCTTTTTCATCTTTGGATTATTTACATGTGTCTTCCATAACCTATCGTTCTATAATGCCTTTGGATTCTACATTGGTGAAAGTATTTCATCTGGTCAATATTCTCCACATGTATTTACGCCTACATTTCCAATCCTTATTGGTTTTATGTTATTCAATGACATTTTAACACCATTAGAATGTGGAATGCAATTCGTTATGAATTTACTTTCTAGACTCCATGAATACCAGGCTGATGCCTATGCAAAAGATCTTGGCTACGCTAAAGAATTGTGTAAAGCATTAATCTCGCTACAAGTCAAGAATCTGTCTACCATGAACGTCGACCCATTATACTCTAGTTATCATTATTCTCACCCAACATTAGCAGAAAGATTGGATGCTCTTGATTACGTCAGTGAAAAGAAAGAAAAATAATTATATATAGATATGACAATACTCAAAATATTTTGAGTCAAATGGTTAACTAAATTATCAATGATTCAATGTTTAATGTTTATAGATAGAAATTATACATATATAACATTTTCTTTTAACAAATTTTAATATGCCAATATATTTACTATGAAAAGTCTTGCCCAAGATCGTAAAATGGCCGATTAATTTGGTCTTAAAAAAGTAACCTTAAGAACCATTTTGAATTAGGTTGCTATAAGATTAATATATGTATATATATAATTTTTATGTTAAAGCCATTGGCGAGACTTCGATATCTTAATGTTCTCGTTCTTAACTGGTATTCTTCATATTTAATTCCAAGGGCAATTATCACCGGGTAACACTTCTATTAAATTAAAATCTCCAAGGTTTTAAATTTGCCACCCGAAAGGAACTGAATCACTAAACTATATAAAATTAAGATAGATTTTCATCAACTGACACTTAAGGACACTTAGAAGGAACCAAAAACAATCAGTCGATTTAGGGTCTTAACTGTGAGTAAGGTAAAAATTTTTGGTGTTTACATTGATCAATTACGGAACTGTGGAACCATATTTTTATGAAAACCGCAATTACACAACTTTAACTCATTTATTTGTCGTTTTATTAAGTTTTGTATCATTTGAAGAGGTAATTATATTAAATAAATACTCTAATATGGAAGTTGATACTGTTATGGATATTGATTCAGGAGTTACCTATGCTGGAGAGGATTCCGTAAATCGCTTAATTCAGGTTTTATCAAACGTTGTTAAAACTACTACCAGTTTAGATTTACGTTACATTTGGAGCTCTTTAAGGGAATTGAGTAATATTAGAAAAACTATATTAGATCAAAAAACTTTATCTGCTTTAGTAGGTATTCTATACCCTGACAGCTCTATATTTAAGAAATCTTTATTAAAGTACATCAATGATAATCAAAAAATTGATGTTACAGACGCAGAACAAATAAGGAGTACTTATCCTTCTGGTTTTTATCAGGTTACCACTGAAAAAACAATTGAAGTGGCTGCAGAAGTTAATACATTTATCCATTTATTTGTACAGTTGTACTTATTGGATTCAAGTAAATTACAAGAATTAGATGCCTTTAATAAAAAAATCGTTATACCAAAAGTATTATATTATTATAACAAAAGAACATTAAACCTTATAAATGCCAAGCTATGGTTTTACGTTGTAATCTGTAATGAAAAATTAGGAATAAAAACCGATCCAACTATTCGTTCTGAAATGATTAAATTCTTAAGAATTGCATCTTTAAAACATGATCATGAAACTAAAGCAATGTTAATAAACTTAATTTTAAGGGATTGTTTATCAGCAGGTGATATTGAATCAGCAGCTGATTTTGTTGCAAAAGTTGATTTCCCAACAGCAGATGTTTCAAGTCCATTGGAAGCTCGTTACTACTTCTATCTATCCAAAATATATGTCATTCAATTAAATTATTCTGCAGCCAACGAATACATTATTTCTGCCATAAGAAAGGCTCCAAATACAAAGAACAGTTTAGGATTTTTACAACAAGCTTACAAATTACAGTGTGTTATCGAATTATTGATGGGTGATATCCCTGAGTTATCTTTCTTTACACAAAGTAATATGAAAAAATCTTTGGAACCATATTATTACATTTCTAATGCTGTCAAACATGGTAATTTACAAAAATTTACGTCAGCTATAAAAACTTACAAAAATCAATTAATTAAAGATGGAAATTATCAAATTTGTGTTAGATTAAGATCAAATGTCATTAAAACTGGTATTAGAATAATATCATTAACATATAAAAAGATTTCATTGAAAGATATTTGCCTAAGGTTACATTTAGATTCTGAACAAACCGTAGAATATATGGTATCAAGGGCCATTAGAGATGGTGTCATTGAAGCTAAAATTAATAACAAAGAAGGTACCATAGAAACAAGTGAACTATTAAATACTTACGAAACCACTCAACCACAACAAATGTTTGATGAAAGAATTAACTTTGTTAATCAATTACATGATGAATGTGTAAAGGCAATGAGATATCCTGAGGATAAAAAGAAGATGATGACAAAGAAATCTGATCAGGATGGCTTTTTAGACGAGGATATTTTTGATGATTTGTCTGATTTTTCTGATATTGAAGATTTCGGTTTCCTATAGAGTATATATTCTAGAGGGGCATAATCCACATACGAACACCAACTACATAGTAATTTATACAACATATGTATTCTAATTTTAATACTTGTATAGGAAGAGAATACATTGTACAATGGTACTATTATTTTCATTAACTTTTAAGTTTATAAATGAACTACGCCAAAATAAACTAAAAGATCTGTAATTATATATCCTATAAATATAATGAATAATTTAAATATGCAAAAAGCTGTGATTATATAATAAACTAATAAACTAATGATTATATTGAAAAAATATATTTGCTGAATACATCTAATAAATGCAATGAATTAAATAAATAATCTTTTGTATGCAGTACGAACTTCAATCTTGTTCCTCCTGTTCATCTAGTTCTGTGATCTCCATTTCTTCCAATTCTAACTGTTGTGCGGATGTCAAATTTTCATTTACTAATGATCTTTCTTCATCCTCATTCTCATCATCATCAATGTTAACATCATCCATAAATTGATGAGTTCTAGAGAATTCATCATTTCTTTCTTCTCTGATAGCACTGAAGATTAAAAAATTTAACCACACTTCTAAAAATGAATAAATAAAAACAGCATTGTTATGAACAAAATAATTAGTTTCAGCTAAATAAGACCAAGCAGTTATTATGAAAAATATCATTAGTCTAAATGGGACTATTGAACTAAAATGTTTGGTATTTCTCTCCAGCAATGGAATCAAATCATCAATCGCTAATAAAGAGAACAAAAATCCCACTAGTCCCAATTGAGCACTCTTTGGGGGTAAATTTAAGGCTGGCAAATTCATAGCTTGAGTTAAAACCAAAAAATAACTATTTTCTAATATGCTGGTAACATTTTTAAAACAAAAAAATGAGATAGTAAATAGAAATGCTATTCTTGAGTATAAAACATTTGTAGATGATAGAAGAGCCATTTTTATTTGTCTATGATCTATTATAACTTTTTTAATATATTTGTTAGTGATACTCTATCAAAAAAAAAACGTTTGAACTTCTTTTCACTATGTTACAATTATTAAACACCTTATTCATTTATAATTTGTAATAATTAATATATTTAATTTTAAGTGATAAAATAGTAATCTTACCGAGGCGAAAAATCATTAAAATTCGATGCCTCATATAAAAAATAATAAATGTCATTTTTTGATATAAAGTAAATTAAATGTTAATTCATTGTTATAAAGTCTTGATATATGCTAAAGAAGATTATTCAATTTTGCGTCGGATGATTTTAATACATCTGATATTTCATCTGAATTTCTTATATGTATTAAAATATCACCACAAGATATATTTGAGTTATGTGGCTTCTTTGAATTTTCATTTTCTATATGTAATATGTAATCTTCGGGACAAAATAGCTTCCATTTATTGATTTTTGCTTCTGAATTCCAATCTAATATAGATTCCACATCGAATTTTTTTCTTTTAAAAGGTCCAACGTTCATTTGTGGTTTATGAATAACGAAAGAGAAAAAACAAATCGTTTTACATTTAGAACAGAAAATATAATCTTCCTTTGGAGTTTTTCGGAGTTCTTTGTCATTATTTCTTTCACTTACTAATGGCTTGTTTAATTCAATTTTTGTTTTGACAATATTGGGGTATATCAAATCATTCAATCGTAATATATCATTGAATGATTTTAAAATATATTTATAACTTTGTCTGGCTAGAGAAATTCCAATTTTCAAATTCTTTTTTGTAGATCTGGCTTCCGAATCCATGAACTTTAGCAGAATATTAAACATCAATTCATTTATGTCAAATATACATTTCTTTTTTGTTGTTCTGTAATCTTCAGCCGCATCAACACCATATTTTAACCAAAGATCAAGAGTGAAATTAACAGCTTCATTAAAATTATACCCAGTGTTAAATCCTGCATGATAGCATTTAGGAAATGTTATTATATATTCATTTGGTCTTTGAACAGCCTTATAACATTTTATTTTTTGCTTTTTAAAATCACTTGAATACGGCGATATTAACGTAACTAATTGATGCATCAGATCAGGTTGCTTGTCAAACATATCAGGGGCCAAGTTTATTAAATAATCTTTAAAATTTTCATTGGAGCTTTCTGGGATACTATACCAAACTTTTGGGAATCCTTCCTGCTGATAGTTTGCACTCAAAGTGTATTGATCCTCTAAGTGCCAACAAAATGTGGAGAATTTTGATCCAATATATATCCAAGGTATTGTCATGCCAGATATATTGTTTTCTAAAAGCGGTAAAAGTGAGCCTTTAGCATTAGGAAGATTTACTAAGTTCATCGGATGATCAAAGTATTTTGAATACTCATTAATATCGATTTGTTTATCACTTAAATGATTGATATATTTATAATCTTTCGTTGGAAACCCGGTTATTTGACCAGGCTTAGTGTTATGAATATCAGCTCCATACTTAACAATCACATCCTCTTCAGAATCATTCACGATATGCCAAAACTCTTCTTCAAGTTTTTCTACATCTTTATCAGTTATGTTAACATTTGTTTTATTACCTTGATAACCAGCTAATTTTCTAAATGAAGGCAGAGTATAAAATTCTTTCTCTTCACGGAATCCATAGTAACCATTTCCTATTATACAGTTATTGCAAAGCCAATTATTGGTATTAACATACTGCTCTGTTTTTTTAATGCAATGAGGATGAAATATATTTAAACATTCTTCACATACTATTGAATTATTTCCAGTTTGTTTAAAACATAAGGGACATATATCATTATTTGAATCATCATCTGACTCGGATAACTCAAAATTTTCCTCGTCGACAAACTCATCATTTTCTAACAAAGACTTAGGCCTTTCATCCGTATACAATAAAGATTTTAAGCCACCATTTTGAACATCTTTAGACACTTCATAAAGATAATTATAATAATTAAGAATATATTTCTTAAATACTTTTTCCAGCATGGACACATTTTTATTGCCAAGCGTTTTGCTAACGAAAGTCCATAATTTCTTATTTCCTATTATATCCTTCTCTGCAGAAACGAAAGTTTTATTGAAGAATTTATAAATCACGACGAAAAGATCATTTAAATATAGTTTGTCACCACCAGGCGCATCTTGCACATACGACTTTGTTAATACTAATCCAGCAGGATTTTTCAACTTATTGTAATTGTTTATTTGTTTCATGAAGAACAATCGATTCCTATTTACCAGTGATAGTTGGCTCAGGTTTTGTAACCTGACAATAAACTTAAAAGCGCCCATATCAATAGATAGTGGCGGATTAAAATCGGGCGGAGGAACAATCTTGACCATGCCATACCTTCTCCCTAGCTTATGAATTTTCAGTTGTGAGAGGTATTCAATGGGGTTACTGAATTCTTCAGACGTTGGATGTAATGTGGGAACAGACTCCATCCTTAATCTGGCGTGGAGTGGCAGTTGTCCTTGAATAAAAATCGACTTTGGTTTTTATCTTAACGACTACCAGCAAAATAGGTTGGGCGACTAGCAACTGCTCTGTTGTTCTCTCCCATATCTTTTATGCTGGTCTTGAGCATAAAGTCTTGATAGAGTAGGTGATTCATCCATGGTTAAGGGGACCAAATATCCTGAAATTGTTGCTCAAGTCAGTAGTATGAGAACAAAATGGGGCATCTCGTTTCATGCATGGTAGCGCCGCGAGGTTCGAAAAAATGCGTCACCAAACCGTGCGATCTTGCATTTTTAATTGTTTTGTGTCGCACAAGCCGCTAGCTCAAAGAACGCCGAGTGTACGTAGCTGGGCAATAATGGAACGATGGCCTGTGGACCTGCGAGCACGGAAGGATGCTCGAAGCCTATACTTTTCTTCCCTAAACAAAGCAAACAGGGCAAGCACCAATACCTTGCCAGCCTCGTAGCCAACGCTCCGCCGCTGGCGCCGTCCTTGTGATTGTCATTGGCGTATGTTTAAGCAGGCTGACCTGACGTTTTAGTCGCAACAGAAACACTTAAATGGTAAACGACTTCTTTGGGGAAATGGCACTGCTGGCCCAGCTGCGCCAGTTGCGTGCCCGCTGACCTTTTGATTCATTATTTTCCCAGTTAGGACGACCTATTTCCTAATATATCAGAAATAACCGGTTTTGACCTGCATGGACTTCTGAAAGGCGGCTGTTTTCCACGGTGGCTTCTGATCACAAATCGGATTTTTAATTTCTTTTTCTTGTTTTTCAGCCAAGAGGTGGCTGCGGATATCCAATGGTGCGTTGATCCCTCGCGACTATTTACCGCAAAAAAACCCTATTAGGAAAAAGCGTCACTTCCTGCGGGTAGTCCGTCTTCTAGAGCAGTTGGGTCTGTCCTGCGAAAGTTCTTAGTAATTTTTACTTGTGCAATGATACGAAAATGTTGAATGTCAGCAAACTTTCACGGCGAACAAATTTGTCACCAGAATTTCATATTGTATTATGATAAAACCACACCCAGGCATCTATATATATAACTATATATATACTAGCAGATCAGGATAGCCAAATATTAGCACATGGCAAAGCTATACTAGATCATTCTATTGTTTAAGAGACTCTTTCCAGAACCTCTTGAGCCTCAAAGTGTTATCCCTCATCTTGTTGAACACATCCTGATTTCTGTTAAGGTTTCACAAAATTTTGTTGAAAAAATATTTTGAGGGAGAGAAAGATAACAAGTTCTCTTGCATACGTTTTAATGGTCTAGATTAGAGAGGCGAATTTGCACACATCACAGTTTCTAGCATCAGTAGAAATAATCGACACCTTCTCACAATGTCCAATCATATGTACGGCTCTCCTTTTCCTAAAATTAACCCGAACATTCGTTATAGGACTGCTTTGGAGAGGGCAGGGTTCGAAGTGAACTTCCAGGCGGCAAATAACGTCCAGCAGCCTACCAGGAATATGCCTTCCAAAAATGTGAATCTTAAAAGTGTTGTTCCGGCAGCCAACGGTCCTGCGCCAACATCTGGGAACAGTCCATACATCACTCATCAAAGACCGACCAACAACATGCACAAATCGCAGGAACAGTTGTTTAATTTTGAGAATCCGAATAACAAGAGCAGTTCAAGCATGAGATTGCCACAAGACAACCAGGCTAAGACTAGCTTGGGGTTGCAAAGAAATAATCAAAGCAATTTGAGCGTCAACTCTCAAAGATACAACCAGAGTAATGTGAGTCTTCCTTCACAAAAATCCAACAACATCAAGCAAGAGCAGATGAATCCAATTGAAAAAAGTTTTATGATGCTGACTGAAAATGATACTACTAGTTCATTTTTCACTGCAGCAGAACAAAACATCGATACGCCACATTCCCAGAATAATCAAAACACTCAAAACACAAGCACACATAGCTTGAATAAGAGACACGATTCATTAAATCTTAATGCAAACCCGGAATTGGAAAAGAATTTATTAAACAATGTCGAGGATGTAGAATCTGTAGTTTCAAAGACTACCAAATCCTTAAAATCGCATTTAGATCAAGGAACATATTTATCAAAAAATAGCAGTACGTCTTCCAATTTCGATTTAAACTTAAATAACAATAAAAATGTGTCGTCCAATACTTATACAAGAAGAAGTATTGTCGAGTCTTTCATCTCTGACGACTCTAATTCGGACCAAAAAAATAAAAACAATATGTCTAATAATACTTCTCCTTATTCGCAAAGAACAAACCAAACTACATATAGTAATATGAAACTCAACAGGTCTATTGGCACATTTTATTCCTCGAATCCCCAAGATTATGACGTTCGTTTGAAAACAAATTATGTTGAAGAGGAAGAGGAAGATTTAAATACACCTATCTCTGCAACAAATCAAGAAGTCGAAAAATTGCTAGAACAATTAAACAATACTTCACTTTCGAGAGAGAATGAAATTGATATAAATTTACAAAATAAATCACTATCCACAGATGCTTTGCAAAGCACCAATGATGCGGTAAATAATATTGCTGATCCCTTTTTAAATATTAATAACTCAGATACCCGTTTTAAAAAATCTAGTGCTTACCTCTCTGGATACCAACCCAAGTTTCAAGGCCTACAAAACCACCCATATGAAAATGAAGATCTACCTAACTTAGATTCAAATTTAGCTTCCAATACTATAGATGAAGATTCTGCCGAAAATTCCTTTTCTTTTAAAAATTCATTGGAAAAGAACTTTGGAAGTTCTGAAAAAGATAATTCCATTGATGATTTAGACAATACAGAAAGCAAATCAATCCATGTCAGTATACCTAATGTTACTGATAATCTAGATTCAGAAATGAATATTTCCAATAATGTTACAACAAGCTCTGAGCCAGAAAAAGAATACCCGCCAGGTGAAGGTCCTTGTAGAAACTGCGGTCTTGAAATTAAAGGTAAACGGATTTATTCTAAACACTCTAACGAACTTTCAGGACAATGGCATCGCGATTGCTTCCAATGTGTGTTATGTGACATTACTTTCAACAAAGTTACGCCTTGCTATATTATTAACAACCAGCCATATTGCCAGCAGCATTACCATGAAACGAATAACAGCATTTGCCAAATATGTGACAAATTTATAGAAGGTGAATGTCTAGAGAACGATAAACAAGAAAGATTTCACATCGACTGTTTAACTTGCTTTATCTGCAGATCACCAATTAAGGAAGTCTACTTCATATTTAATGGAGAAGTTCCGATTTGTGGCAACCATGACATTGATGCACTTTTGAGGGAGGGCCTAGGTGACAGCACAAACCAAGATCCTTCTGACAAAGCCAGCGAACCTTATCCTAACAGAAATAATACAGTTTTAAAAAGAAGAACTAAATTAATTAACTTTGCATAAACTTGCTATCAAGCTCCATGAGAGATTAAAACCTTAACCGATTCTTTCTCTGAGATAACAACAAAAATCCATTTTCATTGAATTAATTCCAAATTAGATAATAATATTTCATAATTGTAACCAATAAATATATATATAAACAAAGGACTGAGCTGGAAACTATATGTCTATCTTATATTTTTAACGTTTATTTCTATAATATCACCTTCTAGTGTTATACTAATTTTATTATTTATTTTTCTCCCTATTAATTGAAGTTCGGCCGTATATGGCCTGATGTTCCTAAAAACGAAACTTAATATTTTCGTATTTTGTTGCAGATATTATAATTTCATGGAGTTGAAATTTGAAATAATAACTAATTAACAAATATGTAAATAAACAAAAAGAAAAATATGGTTGATTGAATTGTGAATTAAGAAGTTTAAACCTTAAAATTGTCAATTGAAATTTGACAAAACAATATAGAATAGGGTTATAATTAATAAAAATATAATTACCAATACAATTCTAAAGTTTTTATTAGATATTGTTCTATGTGTTTTCAGAAATAAGAACAACTCAATTTTATAGGAACTATCCATATTTACCTTAAGTGTTACTATTCAGGAAAGAGAAAGGATAGAAATAGGTGCTGATTGTGTGCATTAGGCGTAATTAGTTTTTTATAATTAGTAATGAAAGAGAGCATACAATATGAAAAGGAGCAAACAGATAGTTCACCAGAAAAGGCACTCCTAGATTCTAATAGAAGAGAGGTTACCACTCCTCCAAAGATACATTTCACTAAATTACCTCTAACATCAAGTCCCAGTGATAGTGATAAAGATATTTTGGGACGTTCGCCAAAATTTCATATAGACAATAGACGAAGTAGCTTCGGTAATATTCATATAAAGGCTTCAGGGATGGAGGTAAGTGACGAGTTTGAAATGAACTCAGGACACCTAGATGTAGGCACTTATAACCACGATTCTAATAGATCCAATGCATTTTCAATCCCACAATCACCAAGCTCTAAAACAAAATTGTTACCACCAACAACTCCAAAGTCAAGGCATAATGAAGTATTTTTATCGCCATCTTCACCAAAATTAAAATCTCCAGGTGTTTATAAAGATCACGATAAGCCAATACGTGAAATATCAAATACCTTAAAAACTAGACTGAATTATGCTTTGGTAAAATTACAAAATGGCTGGACTGAGAAAACCTTTTCAGAACTTGAAAAGGGACTACATAATGAAAGGAGTCATTTACATGCAGATGATACAATTAAGTTAGAAACTCAAAGACGATTGAGTGTATATAATAATATTTACGCAAATGATGATAGCGATAGTGATGGAAATTCAAGAGGTGATCGTAATATTGCAAAATTTTCGATAGAAAGTCACAAAAACGCTGATATAGAGAACAAAGATTTAATAAAAGGACCTGGGTCTAATTCAGCCCACACAGCCTTTTTAAAGGCCATTTCAAGCCCTAGAAAACTAAGTAATGATAATCACAAAGACCCTGTTTCTCCATTAAAATGGAATCAAAAGGCTAGCTCACCGATGAAAGAGACATCGCTAGTTCCAGAGGATGAAGCTATAGAAACTTTAATGTCTCTTTCTTCCCCCAAAAAAAGTCATCCAAGTACTTTTGAACTCTATGCAAACGAAAAAAAACCAGTTTTATCGAATCAAGAACCGGCTGATAAAAAAACATATCCTGGTATTAAGCCCTTAACTTTCAGTAATAGTTCTGATAGTTTGTCTAGAGACCATAAGACCCAAACCGACATTGGCAACGACTCTACAGATATTGAAATGGAATATGATGATGTGCAAACCGATATTGAAGATCCAGAGACATCTGTAGATACCTAGTGGATTGCATAGTCTAATTATATGACACTCAATAATCCAAAATTTCAGACTTTGTAGATTGAACATCGAATTACTCTAATTATTAAACTTATTCACAATTTAACTTTAGGTGATAGCAAATTTAACGAATATCAACAATATACGGGAGTTTTAGAATATCTACGAATAACAGGCAACTCTCAGCAAACCTGACTTATGAATACAGGATTGAAAATAATTCATTCATCAAATCCCTCACTTTTGTAACCATTATCTCATTAATCTTAATATTTAATAAATAGACTTTAAAATACATCATAAAATATAGATCATTCTTATCACTATTATTAATTTCAGATGTTTAACTACCTATTTCCAACCAGATTTGTTCATCAATTATTATCATTCAGACTGAAAAATTATTACCATCTAAGTCGAGAAGTTGATGATAATTATCGGAGCGATCTTTATTAAATCCGGACGATTCAATATCTCCGACTTTTAAATGAATGACTACATAAGACTGTCGCCAAAGTCACAGGTATACAGTAAATGTATTTTAAACACGATTACACTTTCTGCAACTTGATATATATTAAGGATATTATTATTGTTGGTGAAATATTTTAGGTAATTGTTGGGTTTGATGATTTTAATGCTATTCGCTTTTAGATATTTAAAATAAATACAGAACTTTTACTACAGTTCCACCAAAATAAATGAACCAATAATGATAAAAGTGTACCAGCAAAAGTTTGATCGTAAAACTAAAGTTATTGAAGCAGTTCATCCTAGAATATTAAAAGATGCAACTATATCATCTGAGGTAGATCGGTTGAAAATTGTTTACGATGTATTTAGTATTAAGCAAGAGTTGCAGAATAAGGAAGCTTTGTTCAAGGTAAACATAATTTTTTTACATGGCAGTGGAATGAATAGACATATTTGGGAATATTATCTACCAAAACTTCTTGACAACAAAGATTCTCCTATAGTGCTTAATAAAGTCGTTACTATGGATCAAGTGACTCATGGAGATTCAGCTGTAAAAAACGATGGGAAATTAGGTGTGGGGTTTGTTTGGACAGATGGGGCAAGAGATGCATGCAAAGTTGCAGAAGCAGAGTTTTTAAGTACTGATGTCAATGAAAAATTCAGATATATAAACATTGTCGTTGGCCATTCAATGGGTGCACATCAAGCATTGTTTTGTGGAATAATCAATCCACTTTTATTTGATTTGATTTTCTGTATTGAACCTGTAGTCTTGCAACCAAGCATCCCAACAGAAAAGGGGCACACCAAAGTTAATCCTAGTTTCTTTAAAGCACTGGATAGTAAAATTAGAGATACATTCAAAAATGAAAGAGAATATGAACAATTTATGAGGAAAAGGAGCTTCTTTACTAAAGTCAAACAAGAAATATTGGATACCTTTATGGAAACAGAAAAAATTTTGCTACCGGACGGAACAATCAAGACAAAAATGACAAAGGAGCAAGAAATGATGTGTTACCTAACGTTACATCCCGGTGCTGCTCAATTAATAGAAAATTTACATAACATCAAAGTGCCAGTCATTTCCATTAATGGCGAAATTGCAAAATGGGCTCCGAAAGAAAATTTTGAAATCCTTAAACAAAAAATTCCTAACTTCAAAGAGATAATAGTACAAAATGGAGACCATCTATTGAATATAGAACTACCAGATGCTGTCATTCAACATTTAAATGAAAATATAATATCTCATGTGTTAGTTAACGTCACTAAAGAACACAACCATCCAAAACAAATATCCAAAGAACAACGAAATGAAATCTTTAAAAACAATTTCCAAACATTATTAAAAGAAAGAGTGGGTGAAGGTAAACCTATACTAGCAAAATTTTAGCACACACACACATATATATATTATGAATAAATAAACCTCGATTTCCATAGATGCAGTGATTTTGTTTTCAGTTATTATTATTTTTACAATTGTTTCTCTCGAACTGACCAGAATGTACATACAGTCTTCGATGTTAGGCTAATAATCAAAGGTCCACATATTTTTAGACCCCATAGACGCCCTTGACTCCTAGTTTTGGAACTATCAAAATGTTTTTCAACTTATCAATAAAGGGCAATGTTCAATGCCAGTTTCTTGTGATTACTGACATTCTGCTTATTAATGTTAAATTTCTTATCTACATGCTCATCGGTCACTCTGTACGTGTAATTTTGTGCTGTTACACTATAAGAATTAGAAAAAGTAATAATATTTGAAATAACAGGGAAAGAGTATTGTATTAACACACATATATAAATATGTAATAGTTGTTTTTAGTTGTTTTTAATATTTGTTTTTAATATTTACATTATTCAAGTAACCAGAGGAATTCTTGTGAATTTTTAAGATAATCAGGTTGTTTGATTTGATTACCTGTCGCTTTGAATACTTCACTATCCAAGATCTACTAGACGTTTATTTTGTTGAAATACCACGTTATTTATAGAATGACTAGTATCGAAGATAAAAATGTTAAAGTTGAAGAAAAGGCCATGAGCTTTCCAGCTATGAGCCAATCTTTTTTCTCTGATTCTGAATCTGATGCAACTGATGATAATGTGTTTTCAGGGAATGAAAACAACGATGTTGGCAATAGTGATGTTATTCAGCAAGATGATACAAATGATTCGGATTATGATGAGTCTTCTGTATCCCGTGCACCAACTACTAGAATGAGACAAAAAAGTAGCGTCGCAAAAAGAGGAAGGACGAAGAAGAACAATAATTCTGGTACTATAGGTAGATTAGCAGCAAAAGATCAAAATTTTTTATATGGCAATAATACTGACATACCTACTGATTTTCAACCAGATGCTGTGTCTTCAATGTTTAGAAGCCATGATTTCAGCTATTTGAAGTTAAGACCAGACCATGCCTCAAGACCAATATGGATTTCACCAAGTGATGGCAGAATCATCCTGGAGAGTTTTTCTCCTTTAGCCGAACAAGCTCAAGATTTTTTGGTGACCATTGCCGAGCCAGTTAGTAGACCTTCACATATACATGAATATAGGATTACTGCATATTCTTTATATGCTGCAGTTTCAGTTGGTCTAGAAACAGATGACATTATTTCCGTATTGGATAGACTGTCAAAAGTTCCAGTGGCTCCATCTATTGTTAACTTTATTAAAAGTGCAACTGTTTCATATGGTAAAGTTAAGTTAGTCATCAAACATAATAGATATTTTGTTGAAACCTCTCAGGCAGATATATTACAAATGTTGTTAAAAGATTCTATTATAGGTCCTTTGAGAATTGATGCTGATCAAAATCAACAAAACCAAAATCAAAGTCAAACACAAGATCATGGAAAAAATTCCAATCCACAAAGAAATGTGAACCCAGATGATGTCGAAGCAGTATTTAGCGCTGTTGTAGGTGGTGATAACGAACTTGAAGAAGATGATGATGATTTAGATGCCGTTCATGCTTTCGAAATTGCCAACCAATCTGTTGAATTAGTTAAGAGAAGATGCCAAGAAATCGATTATCCTGTTTTAGAAGAATATGACTTTAGAAATGACAATAGAAATCCTGATTTAGATATCGATTTAAAACCATCTACTCAAATTAGACCTTATCAGGAAAAATCATTGAGTAAAATGTTTGGTAATGGTCGTGCAAGAAGTGGGATCATCGTATTACCTTGTGGGGCTGGTAAAACCCTAGTAGGTATTACTGCAGCATGTACAATCAAAAAGTCTGTTATCGTGTTATGTACATCCTCTGTTAGTGTCATGCAATGGAGACAGCAATTTTTGCAATGGTGCACCTTACAACCAGAAAATTGTGCTGTTTTCACTTCCGATAACAAGGAAATGTTTCAAACAGAGTCTGGTTTAGTTGTTTCGACATATTCTATGGTGGCCAACACAAGGAATAGATCTCATGATTCTCAAAAAGTTATGGATTTTTTGACTGGAAGAGAATGGGGTTTTATTATTCTAGATGAAGTGCATGTTGTACCTGCTGCTATGTTCCGTAGAGTTGTAACTGCAATTGCGGCACATGCCAAACTAGGTTTAACTGCTACTTTAGTTAGAGAGGACGATAAAATTAGTGATTTAAATTTCTTAATTGGACCAAAACTATATGAAGCAAACTGGATGGAGCTTTCTCAAAAAGGTCACATTGCAAACGTTCAATGTGCGGAAGTTTGGTGCCCTATGACGGCTGAGTTTTACCAGGAATATTTAAGAGAAAGTGCTAGAAAAAGAATGTTATTATATATCATGAATCCGACTAAGTTCCAAGCTTGTCAATTTTTAATCCAATACCATGAACGTAGAGGTGATAAAATCATTGTTTTCTCGGATAATGTGTACGCATTACAAGAATATGCGTTGAAATTGGGTAAACCATTCATTTATGGTTCTACACCTCAACAAGAACGTATGAATATTTTACAAAATTTTCAATACAATGATCAAATTAATACAATCTTCTTATCAAAAGTCGGTGATACATCTATTGATTTGCCGGAAGCTACTTGTTTGATTCAAATATCATCTCATTATGGTTCCCGTCGTCAAGAAGCTCAACGTCTGGGTAGAATTTTAAGAGCCAAGAGACGTAATGATGAGGGTTTTAATGCCTTTTTCTATTCGCTCGTATCAAAAGATACCCAGGAAATGTATTACTCTACAAAGAGACAAGCCTTTTTAGTTGATCAAGGTTATGCATTCAAAGTTATTACGCATTTACATGGTATGGAATTATTACCAAATTTAGCATATGCATCTGCAAGAGAACGTAGGGAGTTATTACAAGAAGTGCTATTGAAAAATGAAGAAGCTGCAGGTTTGGAGATTGGTGATGATGCTGATAACACCATCGGCCGTGGTGGACATTCACATAAGAAAGCCAAATCAAAGATTCACAGAGGTGAAGGTTCGTTAGCTGGTCTAGCAGGTGGTGAAGATATGGCATACATAGAGTATTCTTCAAACAAAAATAAAGATTTGAAGGAGCACCATCCTTTAATTCGTAAAATGTATTATAAGAATATGAAAAAATAATTTATTTCAGTATATTAATTAATACGATTTTCAAAAAAACAATAGCATTAAAAAAATATTAAAACATAAAATAATAAAAACATAAAAATATATTTATAAAAAGAATGATAAAACTTTATTTCACTTACTTAATGACACTATATCAGAAGGATTTATATCTTACCTGATGAAACAATAAAAATACTTAATATTTCAATTTTAATAATAAAATAACGTTTAAAATCAAATTTACTGATTAATTAATCTGAGTTGTTTTTACTTAATTTTTATAACAGAAATAGGTATTCTATCAGCCAAATGACAAATACGCTATTTATATCACAAATTGACAAGTTTACCAACTTATATATTTTATACCAGTTTAATTTTTAATTATAAGTAATATTTAATTTAGTAAGCCCAACAAGATTGGACATTATAATAAATTGAATATAGACCCATATATACAACAATAATATATAATAAATCTGTTTTAATTACAGTTCCCGTACCTCGATTACATACAGAGTTTTAAATCTTAGATCTCACCTTAATACTGTATGATGTTTGTTAAACTTTACTTTATAATACTTCTCGAGATCTTAAAAAACCACAACACTATAACCGGATTTTTCAGTAAATAATGTGTTGACCAAATTTATAAAAGAGAAACCAACTTTAGAAGTACAAGAAAAAACATCAATTGAACGTATAATATAAGTTATACATAATTAACTAATAACTAATAATATCAAAAATTGGTTAGCCTAGCTCACTGCAAATGAAGGTATTCAATAAGGTTTTAGAGGTTGTCCAATGGCGTCAGAATGACCTTGGAAATCGAGAGAAGATTAGTGTTGGTTTCGTACCAACAATGGGTTGCCTACATGAAGGACATGCCACGTTGATTAGAAAGTCAAAGGCAGAAAATGACTTTACCGTCGTTAGCATTTTTGTTAACCCATCTCAATTTGCACCTGATGAGGATTTGGATCAATATCCAAGAACAATGGAAAACGATACAAAACTTCTAGAGTCCTTAGGAGTGGATGCATTATTTGCACCTACAGCTAAAGAGTTATACCCCCAAGGTATTCCATTGGATTTAAACAAGCAACATGGCCCATTTGTCACTGTTCTAGGTATTAGTGAAATGCTTGAAGGTAAATCGAGACCAAACTTTTTCCGTGGTGTAGCAACGGTCGTTATGAAGCTTTTAAATATTGTTGCACCAGATTTTGCCTATTTTGGGCAAAAAGATATCCAACAGTTTAAAGTATTAGACGTCATGGTTAATGAACTATTCATGAACACTAAATTAATTTTAGTTCCTATTGTAAGGAACGAAGATGGTCTTGCCTTGAGTAGCAGAAACAAATACTTATGCAGTGAATCCTTAGAATTATCAACAAATATATTTAAAGGGCTTGCACAAGCATCTAAAAAATTAAAAGAGCTTACATCTGATGAAAGCTTAAACCATGAAAATATCACAGCTGCTGTTGAGGATGTTTGGAAACCATTCATTGATTCCAATGACTTCAAGGTTGATTACTTATCATTTGCTAAATGGAATACACTAGAAGAATTAGATATAATAACTTCAAAAGATGTCCATGAAAAAATTGTTATAAGTTGTGCAGTTTACGTGACAGATCGTGAAAACAAAGATACTGTTGTAAGATTAATTGACAATATTATTTGCCAATAACTGTGATATCGTTTCTAATGGTCATATAAATAAAATCTTCTACCTTAATTAAGTACAAATTTTTAGCCAGCGTTGATAAATCACCCAATGCAGCATAATCATTTGTTATACTCTAGATAAATTATAGTATTCTATCAAATTCTTAAGTATTATTATCTTGAATCTATAGTGTACAGTGTATTTGAGTCTTAAATTCTTCATAAAATGGTTTTCAACGTTTATTAAAATGAGAAAGAATCACCGCAGAACGCGTTGATTCGTCATAGATTCGTATTGAAAAATGAAATAAATAGTACGATTCAGCCATCGATTTTAAAAAACTTTAAATTACAGAAGCATCATACAAGAAAGATATGATAAACTTTTGAAATTTGGTGCATAATTCCGGAAATAGTGATACTAAATAGTAGACACTCTTTAATATCTATATATCTTTTAAAAGAAGTTTAAAACTAATATTGGATGATGCTAAGTGCATGGATGATAGTACACCTAAGACAATATAACTGAATAATTTTAAAGAGCTAGTTTGTTAGTTAAAAAGCATACATTTAATTTCCATTTTTCTATTCGTTTTCTTTGATTTGGTTATTATAAAGTGGTGGTCCTACTTGTTTTTTTAATTTATCTTTGCTATATATGAAATTAACAGGATATGAGATTGAAAACACCATGGTTGACAATCCATCCGCCATATCCAATAAATCTCAGGGCTCAGCTAATTATATTATGTTGCCTCGTTTCTATCATATCACTATTGATATTATCTATCAGCACAGGTGTATATTTTACAAATAACTATAAAAATCTAAGAGCTGAACAATTATTTATTGCTGCGCAATTAAAGTCTTCACAACTCGATCAATCATTAAATTATTTGTATTATCAGAGTATATGGTTTAGTAATAATGATGTCCTAACAAATGCTTTAGTACGTTATTTTTCCGGCAATTCAACACATGAAAACTGGCTTGAGAGTATTGATGCTATTGGTGCATTTCTTGCATCCTCATCAATATTTTCAAGAGTTACAGTCTATGACACTGAATTTGTCGAGCTATATAATGTCTCAAATAATGGAACAGGAGCAAATATAGGTGACGATATTATTAGACAGTTAACACCTTTGTCCAGTGATGAAAGATTACCTGCTTCTATTGGAACTATTGGTTTCTTGACTGATCCAGTTCTAAATGTTTCGAACTATTTGATGTCACTATCTCTACCTATATTTGCAAATCCTTCCATCATACTGTCTGATTCGAGAGTTTACGGATATGCAACAGTTATAACAAGTGCTTCTAGTATTGTTGCTGTGTTCAATGATACTACGGCTTTGGAAAATTCAAATGTTGCCATTATATCCGCTAAATATCTAAATTCTTCAACATTTGTTGACGGGTACCATTTTGTGTTACCACCGTATGGTTCAGATTCAAGTGTCATAGACATATTTTATCCATTATCAAATAATAGTTTTCTTTATGATGCATTTGTGGATGACACTTCAGGTTCGGTCTTTAGTACAACATTTTTTTATAATAGTTTAGTTGCTGTTGGATATTCACCATGTACATTTTCATTAACAAACTGGGTTGCAATTGTTTCACAACCTGAATCAGTTTTTATGTCATCTACAACTAAATTAACTAAGATTCTTGTCGGGACTGTTGTGGGCATTGCCGTAGTTGTTTGCCTTGTTACGTTTATTATGTCCTACTACATAGTAAGGCCTATTATAAAACTAAAGCATGCAACTGAGCTTATATCTAAAGGAAGAGGGTTGAAGCCGTATCACGAGAATTTGAGCGATACTAATAGTCAAGAAAATACAGGTTCACACAGCATTATCGACATATTCGAGAAGGATTGGCTAGGTAGAGACCGAGATCAAAATAGCTTCAATAGTTTAGGAAAAAAACAAAGTCAAGATAGTTCGAAACATTTTGTAACGACGTTTTTTATTACATTTAAAAAAATTATGGGCTACTCCTTTAAGTCTGAAATGCTATCACCAATGACCACAAATTCAATTATTGGCAATAGTATCAAGACTGTAAGAGTACCAGTCCATCATGCATATGTGACAGATGAATTAACTGAATTAAAGGAAACATTTAATTTAATGGCTGATTCATTAGATGAGCATTCTAATTTGTTAGAAGAAAGAGTTAAGGCTAGAACCAAAGAATTAGAAGCAGCAAAAATAGTAGCTGAAGCTACCAACGAAGCTAAGACTGTATTTATAGCAAACATATCTCATGAATTGAGAACTCCGTTAAATGGTATTCTAGGTATGACTGCTATAGCTTTAGAAGAAGATGATAATGAAAAGTTACAAGGTAGCTTGAAGTTAATTTACAGGTCTGGTGAACTGCTATTACATATTTTGACAGAATTATTAACATTCTCTAAAAATGTATTACAGAAAACAAAACTGGAAAAGATCAATTTTTGTATATATGATATTGCTCTTCAGATTAAATCGATATTTGGTAAAATTGCAAAAGATCAAGGTGTTAATTTTTCCATCCTTATTTCTCCAAATCTAATAAGAACAATGGTTTTTTTTGGTGATAGCAATAGAATTATTCAAGTAGTTATGAATTTGGTGTCAAATGCTCTTAAATTTACGCCAATAGACGGAAATGTAAATGTGAGGATTAAACTACTTGGTGAATATGACGAAGAAAAAAGTCGTATATCTGATTTTAATCATGTTTACGTAAAAGAAGGCACTAGAATAATGGGAGATATCGATAATATACCTACTAGTAATGAGAAAATCTCTTCTGTTACTTTTCCATCTTCGGATTGTCCTAGAACCACTGTTGAGCATGATATTTCTGCTGTAGAAAGTAGATCTGATGTATCAACAACATCTGACTCTTCAGAAGAGAATATAATAGGGACATATTACGAAAATAAAAATTATCCAGGTCAAGTTCCATTAGGTGTGCCTATACCAGAACCTAAACAATGGGTAATTTCTGTAGAGGTTGAAGATACCGGTCCAGGTATATCACCAAGTCTCCAGAAATCTGTGTTTGAGCCTTTTGTCCAAGGTGACCAAACATTATCAAGACAATATGGTGGTACAGGTTTGGGTTTGTCTATATGTAGACAGCTTGCATCTATTATGCACGGTACTATGGAATTAGATTCAACTACTGGAGTTGGAAGCAAATTTACTTTTACTGTTCCACTGCTACAAGAGAGGAGAATTGATTTCGATGAAAATGAGAAAACATTTGAGGATGAATTTAATTTTAATAGTAAAAAGAATAGAAAAGTTAGCTTTAACATTAGCAAGACACAGGCAAAAAGCATCAAATCTGAAGTTATAGAAAAAATCCCCGAAGGAGAGACTACTTCTCAACCGGAATCCAATACCAGTCAAATCAATTCCGGAAACAAACAACTACCAAGTATTGAAATTACTGAGGATGATGAAACTAAACGTGATTTTAAGGTTCTTGTAGTCGAAGATAACAGGGTTAACCAAGAAGTTATAAAAAGGTTATTAAAATTAGAGAACATTAAAATCATCGAGTACGCTGTGGACGGTCAAGAAGCTATTGACATTGTTGAGAAATATATCTCAAAAAAAGAAAAATTTGATATTATTTTTATGGATATCCAAATGCCAAATGTAGATGGACTTACTGCAACAAAAATCATTCGTAACCAATTGAAATACCCCTATCCGATTGTTGCGTTAACCGCATTTGCAGATGATAGCAATAAAAAGGAATGTGAAGACTCAGGAATGAATGCATTCTTAGCCAAACCTATTAAAAGATTTGAGTTAAAAGAAATTATAAAAAAATATCAAGATCAAATGACAGGCATTTAAACATTATTTAATCGACATATATGTGATTATGAAAAGATCATTATATTGTTGATATACTTTTTGCATTTTAGACATTAAATAAATTTATATATTAAAGAACATTATTCAAAATATTATCATTTGAAAATATTAGTAAAAATTGTAAAATGAACCAAAGCTAATCTCCTTTAATGGTCATTATGATAAATACTATTTTCTGCTGTTTCAATGCCCTTCAAAAATCTATAATAATTTCACAACCTAAGAGGAAGGAATTTAATGAGCACAAAAAACATAAATGATTTAAATGATTTAAATTAAAGTAACACATTTTACATAAAATATTCTATATATATAGGTTTTTTAATATAAAATATAGTAGTATATGAAGAAAATAGTAATATTGAAAAACAAATCGACTATTTTAACTTCTTCTTTGGTCTTAATTGGTTGGTGTGACCACACTTTCTCTTTCTACAGTTAGTAGCTCTTGGTGGTAATCTGGCGTAACACTTACGGCAAACAGATTTTTCACAGTTATATTTAGAAGCTAAAGCTTTTAAAGATGGTTCAATGATACCACCTCTTAATCTTAAGACTAAGTGTAAGGTAGATTCCTTTTGAATGTTGTAGTCAGATAAAGTTCTACCATCTTCTAATTGCTTACCAGCAAAGATTAATCTTTGTTGATCAGGTGGGATACCTTCCTTGTCTTGAATCTTTGACTTGACATTGTCAATAGTGTCAGAAGATTCAACTTCTAAAGTGATGGTCTTACCAGTCAAGGTCTTGACAAAACTATAATAAAAATTAGAACTCATGAAAATTTCAAATAATTTATCATCAAGTCATAAAAATGTTAGTAAACTGATTTCATATATTGAATAGGAACTCCATATGTTAAAATATAACGGTCTTAATAAATAATTGATTGAATTTTGTAATATCAGGCTGCATTCTTAACAATTCAACTCACATGATGGCCTAGGGATGAAATGTTATCACCGAAGCAGAAACTTCACTTTACAATGCCAACTTTATCTTAATAGTCATTAAAAATATCAGGCAATTCTTAACGAAATGTAACCAATATTGTTAATTACTTTTTATTAATAAATTGTGACTATGGGCTTTAGTTTTTAAAAAAATTCATTGTTATTTTTCATGTCATATTTTGAAAAAATCTTCATAACTATACCCTCATCCATCCCCTTATATATTTTTAAACCATTACACAATGCTAGAAATCCACTATTTGGAGGCATCTTATCGATGGCGATTACAGTACTCTTCCTGTTTTTTACCCAAGGCAATCAACTATTCTATTCAACCTTTCATACGTTTAATGGCTCAAATATAAATATATATCCACATACATTTGCATCTTTCTTGTTGGGTTCTTCTGGTTCTTTTTTAGGTATTATAACAAACGTAAATACTGAAATTAAAGCAGATTTCTTATATATAAAAGTATACATACATAAGTGATAAATGTAGGTTACTAAGTGCAATGGAAAAAAATGAAATAGCTAATTTAGAACAATTTACTTACCATACTTAGTTAATAAAAAATGATATTGCATACACTGGAAGAGAAACCTTTAGAATACAAAGCACTCTTGCTAATGAGTTTGGATCATTGTGCTTATTTTCCACGAGAAATGAATAGTTTAGAAGAGACAGGCTGAAATTATTTTCAGTATCAAAAGTTTCAACAAGAAAGAGTTCTACGATGTCTTGTCAAAGGTTCGATAATCAAAATTCATGTTAAAGCAGTAAAATGAAAAATATCGAAGTGATGAATATTATTGTCTGTCTGTTGACGAGTCTATTCCTGCCCTGTGATGAAGAAAGGGTTATTCGCTCATGCTCCTGGGCAAGGAACATTTACCAAAAGAATTTCCGTCTAGCAAAATGAAGTTTATGGGAAAGGTCAAACTAGAAACCTCATGTGCAGCAGGATATCATCTAAACTAAGTAATATTTCTGGGCTTTCCATTTGCTTCACACAACTTTCCAGAGGTGCGCGACAGATAAAATGCCACTGTATTGATAGAAATGCATCAACAAACGTTTTTGAAAAAACTTCTGGTTTCGGGAAAAATAAAAGCTTATACATTAAAAAAACAAAATAAATATGTATGGGTGTATAATTTTAAAAATGTGTGGGTGTATGATGTCCCGTTTTATTTCCGGGTTAGTTTCTAACTAATTTTTTATAAATCACATTTCTAAACTTTCAGATATTATTTTAGACTAAATTATGTTTATGCTATTTTCATAATTGGTTATACAATGACAGAAGATATTTTATTATGACTACTAGTGTTAACAACTATTCATATAATTAGAAAACAGTTTTAGATTGCTAGATTTTGTTTGGAATTTATATTTTTAGCCAAACAACTGTAGTCATCAAACACAGATTATAAAACAGGGCTCAGCAGAAGAATAGTATTTGATTGTCAATTGTGTATAACTAATTGCGTTAAAACTTAAAATATTACATTTTCTCATAGCTTTTAAGAATTTTTACTTCTAATATTATTAAAAATGGCTAATGATCATGATTTGTTCAGACTATCATCATTTTACGATATTCCTACTTCAGAACTGCATTCCTTAAATGAGGTGGTGTTGAGCCAAATGATTTCTAAGATAGACGCTGACCGTGGTAATCTGCGACGCAGTGTCGATGAACAGGAATGTTCTAATGATTTACAGATAGCACATAAACAGTTGAACGAGGTTACTTTAAAATTAAATGGAGCAATGGATGAAAATAATGAGTTAATTAGCAAAATATCTGAATTACAAGATCAATTACACGAACAGCAGAATAGCAAGTTAAGCACAGCTTTGAGGTTAGAAAAACTATCAGTGACCTGTAATGCATTAGAAGCAAACAACAAAGAACTTAAAAACGATTTATCAGTTGCAAATGAAAGCCGAAATACATTATTTGAAGAGCAACATCATATTAACCAGGATTTAAGTAAAAGAGTAATTGATATGGAAAATGATAAATTAACGTCAGAAATTAAATATAAACAATTATTAAAAGGCTACGATGAAACAAAAGATATGTTAAAATCAAAAATATTCGAAGCTTCGGTGTCAGAGTCAACTTTGCAGTCCGAAATAATTTCAAAAAGTGAGATAATAGAGGAAAGAAATGATTTAATAGCAAAATTAACGGATGAGATACAAATTTTGAAAGATACAGTATATAATATGGAAAAGAATGATAATACAGATGCAAATATGTTAAGTTACGATCAAAATACCTTGGTTCTCGTCAATAAAGAAGCATATCAGAAATTATTGAGTGAGAATCTTATTAACAATGAAAAAATACAGGAAAATGAATTAAAAATAGCAAAATTAACAATTACAGTCGATGAATTTCAATCAGGTTCTGGTATATCTTCTATTACAAGCGATGATTTTTGCGATTTTGTTATTTTGAAGAAAGAAATACAAAAATTAGAAGAACACAGGGATTTGTTGCAAAGTAAATTGGAATACTTAATTGATGAACTAGAGAAACATGCTCCTGAGTTGAATAATCAGCATAATAAAATGAAAAACTTGGAAGATTTAATATCAAAAGAGAGATTTATTTCAGATAATTTCAAAACAAATCTCAATAATATTGAAGTTGAAAATAGGGATATTATCAAAAAATTGAAAAAGTCAGATGAGGAGATTGAAATGTTAAAACAGACAAATAATGATTTAACGAGTCAAATACAATTCTTGTTAATATCCGAAAGCATTAAAAATGATAATTATGGAGAATTAACAAAAGAGGAGATAAAATTCATGAAATCATTAAAAAAAAAAGAAATTGTCGCCGAAAATATAAAGCTATACGATTCACAAAATGTAATTACCAACAGATTACTACGATTTAACGACATTATCTCATTGCAGCAAAAAAATATGGAATTAATAAAGGCTCTTCGTTTAATAACAAATAAATTAGATAGTCAAGAAAAGGAATTGAAAATTAAATGGGAAGCAGAAAATCGTGATGTAATAAATCAAGCAAAGGATGAAATTTTAAATGTTGTATCTGAAAATGATAAATTAAAGCAACAATTGGATGAATTACAAAATCTAAACGGTGCAATTCAACTAAACTACAAAGTGAATATGGATGAACATCCACCAGAAGCTGAAAATGAATTTTATTCTTATGGTGATAAATTAATTCTAAATGAGTTAAAAAATAACATTCCTGAATTCACAAAACAAGCATCCAATATAATTTCAGCTAACTATAGTCAACTATCTTCTTTATACAAGCAAAATGCGAAATTAAGTGCAATGAAGGCCGAATCCATACAACAAAAAGATTTGGCAGAAAAAAAGCTGGAATTATTGCAAGATAAATACAACTTTTTGACTGATTGCAATAAGAAGCTGAAGAAAAATATAAAAACCTATGAGGATATAATAAAAAATAAAGATGAAACATTAAATTCAACTATCAAGAACTATACGAATTGTAAAGCTTTGTTACTTTCTGTAACTGATGAAATGAAATCTGTTTCGTTGAAATATGATGAATTGAAATCTTTATGGGATGAACAAAAGAAATCTACAGATGAAATAAAACTTGAGAGGGAACAATTGAAAATGGAACTTTTAAATATGAAAACAATCCAAGTTCAATCCGATTTAGAAAGTGCAGAATATAAAGCAGTTACTACTTCTAAAATTAGTGATATGAAAACTGAAAACTCAAATCTTATCCAAAAGTTACTATTGAAAGATGAAGAGTTGCAAGGTTATATTTCTTCAAAGAACAAAGAATTACAATGGTTTCAGAAAAAATTTGATATATTAACTAGGAATATAAGAAGAGCTGAAGAATCTGATAATCAAATAAAAAATAATCTTGTTAAATCTGAAAACGAAGGATCTAATAATGTGCCAAATTTGCTCGTTCCTCCTAAAGAACTAGAGACCAATGTATCAAATACAAAGGAAAGAAGTCCATCATGTAACAGCGTCTCGGTTTTTACTGTAAGTGATCAAACTGCATCAATTAAAGAGAATCATGACAAACCAAAAAAAGAATCTAATCAGAAAAGATTAGAGAGTTCAGGAGACTTGAAAAAAGACTTTGAGTTGATTTACCATGAGTATGAGATTATACAGTTGGAATTAGAAACTGCAAGAAATGAAATTAAACACTTCACGGAGAATGTTACAGAAATAAATAAATTATCTGAAATAATATCATCCAAAGATCAAGAGATTTCTGTTTTAATTGAATCGAATAGTTATCTTCAGGGGCGTATAGATGATTCAGAAAAAACTATTGAAAATATGAATTCAGAAATTCAAAAATTGAATGACTTAATTCAAGAATACGAAAGGAAGGTATCAACTTCAACTTTGGATGTGACTTCATTGAAAGATACTTGTAAAAAACTTGAAGATAAAATTGAAGTACAATCATCAATTGAGAAAGAATTCAAAGAAAAATATGAAATTAAAGTGAAAGAAAATGATGAAAATATAGATAGATTTAATAGGCTAAAAAAACAAGCCAATGCTAGACTACATTCTTCAAAAGAAGAACAAAATGAATTGAATGAGCAGATTACAAAACTAAATAAAGAACTTGTCGAAGTACAATCCAAATTTGACGAACAATCTAAAATGATAAGCAAATTAAAATCACAACTAAAAACTGCCGCTGTGGATGATATATCTGATGGTAATAGTTCTTTGCCACACAAGATAATGATAGAAGGAGGTGAAGTAAATAATCATAGAGATGGAAATGACTCGCTATCTAGGCCCGATTCCAGTATAAAGAATGAAATTTCTAAGGATAACATTCAAAATGTTTCCAATAAAATTAACCCTACAACAGATGACTTCGATGGTTCAACAAAAAGCGTACCTATTGCTGATTCGTCTATTAAATCAAGAAGTGATGATACTGAAGTTGAATCTTCTCTTTTACCAAAAAATATTTCAGATCAACCAACTTTAACTTCATCATTTACATTTTCTTCTCCAAATATGGTGAATCCTTTTACATTATCCGGTAATGTTGTGAATCCAATTTCTTCTTTTGCTAAGAAGTCTAGTATCCCATTCCCTACAAATCCTTTCACATCTAAACATAATTCTCCAGTTAGTTTAGCATCAAATACAAATAGTAGTAATTTTGCATTTGGGGTATTTCCAAAAAAGAAGGACGAGACAAAAGATAATAATAGCTCACACGATTCTTCAGAAACTAACAACAATTTTGTCAAACGTAGAACTGAACCTGAAGAAGAGTCTAGTGATGATAATAAGAAGGCTAAAATATCTAATTTTTAAGATTGAGATTAATAGAGCGATCTTAATTGTACTACCTTCATTTAATATATATCTTTTTAAGGTAATATATATATATATATATATATATATATTTCTATCTATGTTTGCATGTGTATGCATAATTTAATATAATTCCATCATTGCATCATTGAATGCGGTAACGCGTTTATATATATTAAATAAAATTATCGAATATACTTCAATTGACTTCAATAAAATGTATATATATATATGTAACAATAAAAGAATGGATTATCCGGATTTAATTACGTATATCTCTCGTTAACAGTTTATACTCACAATACTAATGTTTATAGAAAATGATTGACCCAAGAGATATCATCAAAGATGATCCATTTAATCAGTTATCCTCCGATGAGGGAGAACAAAAAGATATTGAGAAACAGTTGATAGAATTGGAAGCTCAACGCAATGACTTAATGGATAGGTTGAAACTTAAAAAGAAATTCAAGAAGAAAGATGATTCAAATTTTGATACCATTGAAGTACATCGATCACCTGAAAAAAAAAGGAAGAATTCCATTGTGACGGTCAATCAAACTGTAAGCAATTTACCAATTGAAGCCATTAACCCAAACGAAGCTAGAGTAATTGAAAAAGCTGCTGTTCCATCAAATACAACATCTTATTTTATGCAAAATTTTTTGAATACTAAAAAGAATGAAACAAGAGAGGTAAGAGAATACCAACAAAAAATGAGCGCAAGAGTACATAGTTTTGCTGGAGCCAATATTTCTGAAAAATACCAACCAATATTCGTTGATGAATTAGAAGAATATTCTCATTTTAATATTAAGAAACGTTATATACCGCGAGTTGAAGTTGAGAAGTGCTTGCATAATATTAAAATTCTTCGACTAAATAAACTGTTTGCTAAAATACGACCACCTAAGTTTTCTGAGCCAAATTATCCTAATTGGGCTGTTACTGGTATAATCAGCTCCAAAGAAGATATTAAACTTACTTCATCACAGAAGCCTGTAAAATTTTTTAAATTTACTATAACTAATTTTCAACATTCTTTGGATATTTTTATTTTTGGTGCAGCAGGTGTTGAAAAATATTATAACTTAAGAGTAGGTGATATTATTTTTATTTTAAACCCTGAGGTTTTACCATGGAGACCAGAGTTCAAAGGAAATTCAATTAAATCGTTTAATCTACGAATCTCTCATAAATTTGACTGTATTTTAGAAATTGCTGCAAGTAAAGACATAGGCTGGTGCGCACAGGTTAATAAAAAGACAGGCAGTAAATGCAAAACTCCCATCAATAAATCAAAGCAAGATAGATGCGATTATCATAAGGAATTGCAGTTTAGAAGCACAAACGCAAAACGTGTTGAGTTAAGTGGGACATACACATTGGGAGCACCTACAAAGATTGATATGAGACCAGCATTATATAGAAATACTAATGTCTCAAATTCAAAGCAAGAAAATGGTTTTAACATTGTAGCTGATAAAAGGTATTTAAAAAGAAAGGAAACTGAGTCAATGAGTTCGAAAGCACACCATTTTCGTAGTTCAAACTCTGCAAAAGCATTTTTCAATGAAGATTTCCAAAATCCAGATATGTTAATAAATTTGGAGAATAAAAGAAGAAAAATAAAAGATGATAAAAGGGATATGAAACTTCAAAGAGCTCTTCGGGAATCAGTCGGAAGTCCTAACTTCCAGATTCAAGATAAATCGAATAAGGAAATTCAAAACATGAGAAACACAACCGATGCCGCACTACAAAATGGATTTATCCAGAAATTAGGATTTGACCCCACCGGCGGCAAAATTAAAGCAGTAATGCAGAAATCTGTAGAAGGCCATACGCAGACTAAGTTACAAAAAGAGAAGAAAGATGCCATGGAGAACTTGATGACTTTTAGAAAAGCCACTATCAATTTGAAGCCTTCAAAAGAAGTATTACTAAAAAAAATACAACAAAGAGAACTAAATTTTGCAAAATATAGAAAAGATGTTGTTAATGCAAAGAATCAAGATACAGAAAATGCAGCAGGGTTCACCAGCGCCGATAGCGAGAGTGATGACTTAGAAATTATATAGACAATTATTTAAACAAGCAGTACACTTTTTGATACATCGTTATTTAAAACGCAGAAAAAGCTCCGATTTCTATATATGCAATTTTTCATGCTGCGAAGTCCAGCCGCCTCGCAGCGGGAAGATAGAAGAAGTTTAAAAAACTTAACTGACGTAACTTGGAACTGTTGTGCTTGAAAGATGGGACTAAGGTCAGCTAAGAAGCCACTGTCGCTCTGCAAGAAAGGATCCGCCATCACACTGATGACTAAAAACATACGGACCATGAGCCTAACCACTACTCTGTACGTGCACAATTCAACCAGCCCACATTTTTTTGTTTGCCATCGCTTTACTAACACCCATCCATCCCTTTAGAGAACTGAAGATACCATTCGAGACGCCAAAGCAGGCCAGCATGGCCGTCGAGGTGCTGAAGCCCGACCCGCAACTCAGACCAGAGGAATTCAAAGTCGAGTACACCTCGCAAGACGCAAGCCTGGTCGTCAACTTCTACAGCGTCGACGACAGAGTTATGCGCGTGGGTGTCAGCAATGTCATCGACAGCATCAAAACCATCATAGAAACCTTCGACGAGCTGCAGCAGCTCTAGAGGCATCCTGTGGCCCAACCTCACATCCACCACCCCCACCGCTAACCTGCCACAATACGATCAATAATCCACCTCTCTGTCCACATCCGGCACGTGACCTGCTCACCGGTGCCGTCCGAGGACCCATCCCCTCCTGCAGCGGAACCTCCGCCTGAACCTAAAAACGCCCGTCCGCCACTCCTCCGCCGCCCGCCCCCGGCATGCACACACATATATAGCGCAATTAAAATTTACGAAGTCCAGGAATACCACAATCGCCTTCTGCTCCAGCAACCCTGCTGCTGCACCGCCAAAACCTTCCTTGTCGACACTCTCTGCTATTTAAACTTTAAGGTTTTCACACATGCACACACATACACCACACATCTCCCATATCCAAACTTTAAATCTGTTTCGGCTCGCGCCCGCTTCTTGTGTGGAACGCCCTCTCCAGAAGTTGGAAAACAAGAAATATCACACAGCATGTTTTACAAATTTTCGCTGCAACCCACAACGTACTTGGTGATGTGCTGGGATGGGTGATGAAGGAAGTGCAGTTCTCAGCCGGGTTCTTAGGGAAGGAGATATGGTGAAATTGGTAATTTTTTCATAGTCTCTTTGCTCTTTACTGAATGTTGTTTTCTTCTCCGAAGAGTGTATACACACAAACCATGATTAATTAGCAATATGCTCTTATTTATTTATATGAGTATGTATTTATGTATTTGCATATTTGTGCATTTGTATATATGTGTATGTATTTATGTATTTATGTATTTATGTGAATGCATGTTTGAGTGTTGGCGTTCGAGTGAGGTAGGCAGGCAACTAGTTATAAGCTGTGGATTCCGTTTGATACATTCTGGAGGTAGATACTTTGTTTTGCTTTTCCCCCAATACATAGTAGTAAGGCCATTGGAATAGCTCGAGGCAAAACGCAAAAAAGCAAAAAAAATTTTCTGTATATATATATTAAAGGCTAATCTGAGGTGAGTGTGCTTGGACGTGTGTTTTATGTTTGGATTATCTATTTGAGAAGCTTTTTCATTATTGATAGTTTTTTGGATAGTAGAAGACCATCGGCTGCGTGCCACTATAGACTATACTTTTACATACAGACTCGTCATTTTCTCCCCACAACGTTCGAAGAGCAGAC
This sequence comes from Tetrapisispora namnaoensis, assembly GCA_003705985.2. Taxonomy (NCBI): domain Eukaryota; kingdom Fungi; phylum Ascomycota; class Saccharomycetes; order Saccharomycetales; family Saccharomycetaceae; genus Tetrapisispora; species Tetrapisispora namnaoensis. The sequence continues at coordinate 28,671 of PPKD02000021.1, read as the reverse complement.
AGATTACATAACAGCGAGAGTTCGATGATGCACAATAATACACGAGTGGACAATGATAATGTTGGCCAGAAGAGGCAGGGCTCTAATTCATATAGCTACTACCAGCCGGGCATAGTAAAGAGGCGTCTGGCTGGCCACTATAACGGCGATATTCATATTCAAGAGGCAGGTTTGAATGTTGACTCAAGGAATTCCATGTTCATAGATTCTGGAAAAGATCTGATCAACTCATCTGCCGATACATCCCTGTTAGATCCCAACCTATATCTCACCCAAAATACTCCGATCGGGTCGCCTAAGATACATAATATAAAAAGACATCCAAATAATATAGCAGTTACACCGCAACATTCTTTAGTAGGCAACGAAATTGCGCCGTCGTTATCCTTGGATCGAAAAATCCTTTCGAATCCAGAAATGTTGAAAACCTCAGAGCCAATCATAGATGTTTCGATCATTAACAATATAAGTCTTAAGAATTCGGTACCAAAAGAAAGAAGTTTAAATCAAGGTCTTCGCAATATTGAAGATATTTTTAGAAATAATGCGTCAAATTTCCCAAGTCCCGAAAATGAACCGATGATAATGAATAATATTAATACGACCTCTAATCCTAAATCTATTAAATTACAGAACAACGTATACAACAGCGACCCAATCAATAAAGTAAACAAATCCTACAAAAATTTAGTTAACAATGATGATATGATACAATATGACATCCTGGAGAATAAACCTGATAAAAAATCGAATAATATAATCGGAAATTCTTATAACTCAAATGAATATGAAAACGAAAACTTAAATAATTTTGACTATACTACTGAAAATGATGACATTGTCAATAACGAGAATCATAACAATAACAGTATGAAAGATGACGGTAATGAAATAAATAATGGCAACAATACCAACGACAACGACAACGACAACAGTAACAATAATAATAATAAAAATAACAGTGGTAATGGAAACAATAACGGTAACGACGATAATAACAACAATAATCACGACAATAATCACAATCATAACGAGATACCATCTGTTTCAGTGCCATTAAGAAAGTCAAGTCAGGTACTTGTGCAAAAATTACAGGATATTTATAAGACAATAGTTAAGCAGGAAATTGAATTACAGGAAAGATGTAGTCGGTTAACAAACTCACAAACAACTGAACTAAAAAATTTATGGACAATTTATAGAGTAAATTCAGAATTAATTCATAATTATATTACATTCATTACAACGGCAATACATCCAACCCAACCAGAGAGTGATCAACAAATAGGAAGAGAAATTATAGATATATATAAGATAGAACGAAGACTTTGGGTATATGGTACAATCACATTTCTTGATTTATTAAAAAATTTTTCTAATTTTATGGATCCAGAAGTATGTTGTCAATTTATATTTCACGTTTTTATTTCCATTTCCAATATGCTAGCGGATATCCCCCAAAAATATAGAGTTTCCTGGTATCAAAAATTAGGTGATCTATCGCGAATGGCTATTGCATTATACCCATCTAACTTTATCGATTGGAAACTGAGTGCTGAACGTTGGTACATGGCAGCAATGGAATTTACGTATGGTCATGGTAAGTTATACTACCACATGTCAACGGTACAACAAAATACATTAGAAGCTTTTGTAAATTTAGGAAAAAGTTTGTTTTGTAAAAATACTTTTGTTCCTTCTCAACAGTATTTGCAATTAGTTATTGGGAATATTTATCAAAGAGCATACGTCGATAGCAACAATTCAAATAGCAGCAGAAATGACCAAATATTGGTCGATTACATTAAGCATTGTGAAGTTACACTTCTACCAAATTTTAAAGAAACACAGGAACTTGAACAAGTCGTTTTAATGTATTTTATAGATAAATTTGGTGTTGATTATAGTAATACAGACAATAACATATTTATAGCGAGAAGAATGTTTGTTCAAAATAATGACCAATTTAAATGTTATTATCGCTATTCATCAGCTTTTGCAGAATCGCAAATTTTGCAAATTGTTGGTTATGGTAACCTTAAATCTCCGTTTTCATTATTGTTTGAATTACCAAAATATTTGAAAGATCGCAAAGAGAAAAAAGAAAAGAAAAAAACCAAAGAATCTATCGATATCGAAGCTAATTCAATGACTACATTATCGTCAGTTAGTGGAACTGAGTTTCCATCTATACCTCCAAATAATGTCTTTCTTACTGCGGAAGACTTCTTTGATAATATTGATACCATAAATTATCCATCATTTATGCCTGATTCTATTGATATATGGAATCATTCACTAAGATATGCGAACCATGTTTCAATTAAATGCAGTATGATTGTATGGAAAAAGTTTTTGCATGCACCGTTTATGATCGCATTACCACATACACTGCCTTGGTGTTATTTCATAATATCAATTGTTTTACAATTAGACAAACATAAAAATGCAGCAATGAACGAATTTTGGGTGGAGTTAGTAAGGAGAATATTTCCATGGAATTCAATCGTAAAATTTTTAAATGTTTTGCTGGCATATATGGTTGATAACTGTTGGGATCAATCTATTTTAAACGATTTATGTCCAAAATACAATAGCATGTCACTTGATGAACTATTAACGTATTTCAACGATAACGAAGAGCTTCCCGAAGTGTGGAAATGTAGAGGTTCCCTTTGGTTTGATACTATTATGGAAAAATCAAACTTGAGTAAGGACAAATTCTCAGACAATATTAATACGAGTGATTTTAATATCAATAATTATAATGATATTGGTGTTAAAGATTACAGTTTCTTTGATTTCCCTATTAATGGTACTAACTTCGATGAATCTGATGAAATAGGAGATAGATTTTGGAAAAGAGCTGCTAGAGTTATCTTTTTATTCAAAAAATTAGCAGAAAGCTATACAGGTTTAGGTGGTTTAATATTAAGTTATGAAGCGCCAGTTTATAACAGAAGAAAATACGAAGATACTAAAAACACAGTTTGTAAAGAACTTCAGGAATTTTCTTTTAAGCTTAACGCTAATAGTGATGGGGTTATGCTGGATGACATTGTGGAAAACTTTGAAACTGTTGACGATGTAAATTATGACATTCATAAAACCCCAATGTTAAGTATGGTTGATGGTGATAGTATATTTGAGTATTCAGGATATAAAAGAGTTTGTCCTAATTTTTATTCATTCGATAAAAATGGTGACTTTATATCAACTTCTTTTTTTAATTCTTGGTCAATGAACAATGTATCTGACAACTCAACGTCCCAAAATAACAAGTCAGCTAATACAGACAATACATCATCTGGTGATGGAAATAACCTGTCATCACCCATAAATAACAATGATCCAATGAATGAATTGAAGGTATTTAACGAATGTTTTGATCCAAAATATAAAACATTGGAGGAATTTTGGTCCAAAGAAATTTACAATGACAGTGACTACAAAATATCATTGCAAGATAACACCTATTTTATTTTAGATGCAACATCATGGCTAAGGCATTTTGCACACATTTATAAAATTGCTACAAGTAAAATTTTGAAATTTGCGATTTGCTTAACAACTTTTCAAGAATTAAGATATCTAAGAAAGTCCAAGGATCACAATGTAGTTGAAGCAGCAACTAGAGCTATTATTACATTGAGACAATTGTATCATGAAAATAATTTATTACCTTTAAGGTTTACTGGTAATGTTGCCACCCACATTGAAGAGCATTTAGAATTTGAAGAACAAATCACATGGAGGTCTCATGTTGATGAGTTTGTCATAGAAGCAGTATTAAAAGCTGAAGAAAAAAGAAAAGAAAAAATCTTAAATATGAATTTGGATAGAGATGAAAAAAATGAGAGCATATTTGGTATTATTTTAGTCACAGATGATATTACAATGAAAAATAAAGCAATTGAGAGAAAAATCAAAACATTTAGTACTAGATTCATTTTTTCTATGGCTAATTATATTAGAACCATGGAAGAAGGAAAAAATAAATTAGCTATTAATTAATTTATATACATATAAATATTGTTAAATGGTAATTTTTATTTATTAAAGAAATATTCATTTGCAGTTATAATAATTTCCAATCTAAATACCAATTTAAATCATTGTATAAATTTAAATAGTATTTTGAATTTATTGCAATTTTATTATAGTACAGTCGATTTTGAGTAATGAAAGATTTTTCCTTTGAGTGTAGAATCAAAATCTTCTCTTCTTTTGTTAGAACGATTAATTCATTTTCTGACAATTTTCTTATTGATTTTATCTCATAAATTTTATCATATTTTTTAGATACTGTTTTCATTAGCATATTAAATTTATTAATTGACAATATTAAATTAGAAACGGAATGACTATTTTTTTTGAATCTATTAACATTTTTATCCAATCTACTATTATGTGTTAGTTTATTCACAATATGGGATTGAGTTCTGATTATAAGTTTTGAAATATTATCTCTGCTTTTGTTTGACTTGAACGAATTTGCCAATCTCTTGTAGTCAATTACCAATTTTGATCTCATCAATAAATGTAAGTTTAGTTGCTAAGTATTGGTAGATTCTTGTAAGTTATTATGTATGAAACCATGAATACACAGACACAGACACAGACACATACACACATATATATATGTGTGTGTATGTGTGTATTTTGTTTTATTTATTATAATTACTACATATCAAAAAAAATAAAAAAATTAGCCGCCCACCTACTATTAAAAAAAAGAAAAAACTTATAATACACTTATGTGGTCTTTTAGCAAACAGGACAGTGAGTAAGGGTAAACAAATTGAATAGGTCTTAAAAGTCTTAAAAGGCTACATGCTCGGTCGCTATAAAATACTAAAAGCCTTTATATATCATATTGATATCTATACGATGGTGAAGTCTTAAATGAAAGAAAAATCGTTAATAATGCCATTTATCCGAATAATTTTTATTTACGTCCGACTAACAGGCGACAGGCTAACATCGGATCAAAGGAACTACAAAAAAATAAAAAAGACACTACGAACTTTGAAAATTTTTAAGGGTACACATTCATACATACCAAAAATAAAAAAAAAAACAAAAAATAAAACCCCATAGAGACAACAACTTATTTTTAACAAAGGCTAATACATTATCGTATTTCGTCCATTAGTGTTCCCCTAAAAACAAAATATTTCTATTCCTAGTGGGCGGACAAATGGGATAATATGGAAATAAATATCTTTTTACGTTCTACCACTATTACCATAGACATGATGTATAATCTTTACCTGGTAAATTACTGCGATTTACAATTGACTACATGTTTGTTGCATCAATAAAAGTTCTTGTTCCATTTCAAAAGATGAATTTCCATATCGGAATTGACTTGGGTAATCCTCCTATATTGGCCTGCATAGTTTGGAAGTTATGCCTTTAAACTTCTGGTGGTTTCCTTTCAGTACCATCGAAATACTACTATTAGTATTCGGGCTTTGTAGGTATTAATGTTAATTGTAAAATGTAATTGGGTGATAATAAGGTAGTATATTTCAAACCACAAAAATACAATTGTAAGCACATAGAAGGTAGACACGAAATAAAGAATTATTAACTATTATTTGGTAGACTTCGAAAGAAATTATTGAATGATAATCCAGTTAAAGATTGGAACAAGTGGATTAATGGATAAATTGTTAATATTTTTCAAAAAAATAAAGAAGCATAGAATTCAAACCTTGAAAGGCTACAAGAATTATAGCTATATCGACTGAATGATAGTTGTTGCTGTTGTTCTTTACTGTTACTATTAGATATTGCAAAATCTCCGGGATATTTGGAACGGTTAACGAATCATTCAATTCGTATTTTGTGTCGTTTTCAGCTTCTAATTTTAACTTTTCATTCAGTATAAGGTATAACATATAGTAGTAGAATCTTATTTTATTAACCATATATAAACACTTCATATTTAAATTAAAACAGAAAGATTAACTCTGAGTTTTGTTTATCTTTTGTTTTAATGAAATATAAATAATGCCATACAACAGATTGAAAAAAAAAACAGTATTTACATACCGTTTTTGAATGTGTCACATTAAGGACGCGACTCATAACATTTATATTTTTACCCATAATTTCTAAAAAATAGTAACAAAAAAGTTAAAACTAAATTTATAATGTCAGCTATATTTTTAACCCAAACTCAAAGTCAGACTGAAACGTCGAGAGAGGATATCATTAATAATATCAAATCTACCAACGACTCATTAGCAAAAACTGAAGTGAATAAAAATGAAACAACTAAATTGTTGGAGGAATTTATTGCTGCTAACTTGAGAAACTATCAATCAATTGATGTCAAAAGAAACCCACCAGCAGCAACATTGTACGAAGATGGTTTGAAAGAAAAGAAAACAACTATATCTTCTACCGGTGCATTGCTTGCTTATTCGGGTGCAAAGACAGGTAGATCGCCAAAGGACAAGCGTATAGTTGAAGAAGACCTTTCAAAGGACAACATTTGGTGGGGACCTGTAAATAAACCATGCTCAGAGAAAACATGGCAAATTAATAGAGAAAGAGCTATTGATTACTTGAATACAAGGGATACCTTATATGTCATTGATGCTTTTGTTGGTTGGGATCCTAGATACAGAATTAAAATCAGAGTAGTTTGTGCAAGAGCTTATCACGCCTTATTCATGACAAATATGTTAATTAGGCCAACTAAAGAAGAATTAGAAAATTTTGGTAAGCCAGACTTCACAGTTTGGAATGCTGGTCAGTTCTATGCAAATTCATTAACAAATGACATGTCTTCAAAAACTTCTGTTGAAATTAATTTCAAAGAAATGGAAATGACTATTTTAGGTACTGAATATGCAGGTGAAATGAAAAAGGGTATATTTACTGTTATGTTTTATTTGATGCCAATTTACCATAATGTGTTAACATTACATTCTTCTGCTAACCAAGAAGTTAATAATGGGGATGTAACATTATTCTTTGGTTTGAGTGGCACTGGTAAAACAACACTTTCGGCTGATCCACACAGACAATTGATTGGTGATGATGAACATTGTTGGTCTGATAATGGTGTTTTTAATATTGAAGGTGGTTGTTATGCAAAATGTATTGGTTTAAGTGAAGAAAAAGAACCTGATATTTTTAATGCCATAAAATTCGGCTCAGTTTTAGAAAATTGTATTTATGATGAAGCAACACATTTAGTGGACTATGATGACTCGACAATTACCGAAAATACTAGATGTGCTTATCCAATTGACTACATTTCGAATGCAAAGATTCCTTGTCTAGCGGACAAGCATCCAACAAACTTAATTCTATTAACTTGTGACGCTTCCGGTGTACTACCTCCTGTTTCAAAATTAACTCCAGAACAAGTTATGTATCATTTCATTTCCGGTTATACTTCAAAGATGGCAGGAACTGAAGTTGGCGTAACTGAACCACAACCAACGTTCTCTTCTTGCTTTGGGCAACCATTTTTGGCATTACACCCAATGAAGTATGCATCGATGTTAGCAGAAAAGATGGCTGAACATAAAGCTAATGCTTGGCTTTTAAATACTGGTTGGACTGGATCATCTTATGTTTCGGGTGGTAACAGATGTCCTCTAAAATATACAAGAGCCATATTAGATTCTATCCATAATGGTACTCTGCAAAATGAGGAATATATCTCTTTACCTGTTTTTAATTTACAAATTCCCAAGAAAATTGATGGAGTTCCAGAAGAATTATTGAATCCTGCAACAAGCTGGAATGATCCAAATGAAGATTACGCCAGTGCTGTGACAAGATTAGGTAAATTATTTAATGAAAACTTCAAGACTTATGAAGATAAAGCTACACGTGAAGTCATTGAAGCAGGTCCACTTCTATAATAACGGTTTGTAATATTGCAAAAATTAAAGGTTTGTAATATTGAAAAGCAAATTATTTGATATGTTTTATCTATAGAAAAATGCATTCTGTTGAGATATCACTAATTAAAGTTCCTTTTTTCTTCTATTTTCCTGATTTTTCCCTTTCTTTTTTCTCTTCCGAAATGTTATTTAATCAATTTAAATAACCAAATATAATCTAACCTGTTCAATATATATATTATCTATAATACAGTTAATAAAAAAAGTATTGTATACAATAAAACACAGAATATTTATTTATTTGTCTTTTTTCATGTAAATTAATAAATCATATTGTTTATATATTGTCAGTATTCTTTTTCTCCCTTAAGTTGAAATTTTTTTTCTTCTCTCCTCCTAAATGAGTCTCGGACAAATTGGGAATAGGGTTAGTTGTAGTTTTATAATTGAATTACAAAATTGAAATAATTTCAAAATTCATAAATCAAAGTATGTAGTGAATAAAAGTTAACTAAATGACTCAATTATGATTTATCACTTTGTTCTTTATATATTTATTTAAGCTTATATATATGTATATTTAATGAAAGTGGAATAGTAGAAGTTTGCGTTTGAAAAGTATTGTTACAGTATAAGCAATAGTAAATCCAAACGATTAAATATGTCCAATAGAAAAAGTATTCTATTAACACCTCCAGAAGGTGGAACTGTTAATATTTTAAATGACACTGAAACTAATTATAAGGATAATGAAAGGCATAAAAATATCTCAAGTGTGGATTTAAATAATAATATGGGTGATTATTTCAGTGCGGATGCAAATAATGAGAACAGTGGAGTGAAATTTGATTCTGAACAAATTGAAAATGATAGAGGTCGTACCAGAAGTAGAAATAATAGAGAGGATAGTTTAGGGACTTTTAACTCATTCAATTATTCTAGCACTGCAAATTCCAAGTCAAGAAGTAGAAGTAGGGCTTCTAGCATGATTAGGGATGAAGAATTTTTAAAATGGACAGTTTTAAGAAAAGATCCATCGATGAGGTTAAAATTTAGAAGAGCAAGCGATGGATCGAATAAGTATGCATCTGGGGATAACTATGTAGATGAAGATGAATATTTCGATGAGGAAGATAACGAAATATCCGATGAAGAGCAAGTTAGTGATTTAGAAAATGAGCTGGAGATAGATGAATTCACTTTTGATCTGGGAATGAAAGTATTACCAAATTATTGTATATCTATTAATGAAGTTTTAGAGAGAAGTAAACCATGGATATCTGATTACAATAAAGAGTTGGAAAATACCAAAACGGATCCTAACTCCAACGTGCTAATTAATGAGCTTGAAGGTGGATTTGTGAAGGCCATGGAATTAATAAGTAAAAACAATAAATATGAGGACGACAACGACGGTGGGTCTGCCGGTGTAGCTGAAAATAACGACTCTAGTAAACAAGATGCCACTAAGGCTAGTTCTCTGGACACAGCAACTAATACCAACAATAGTAACACCAATAGGGATGAACCTGCTGGAGACGCTTTCATTTTATATACGGATTTATCGAGCGAATCCAACTACGCATTGACATATATCATGGGCGCGCTCGTCAAGAACAATGATACGCTGTACATTGTGCACTGGGAAGGCTCTAATACCACCAACACACAAGCCCTAAAGGACAAGATGACATCCAACATGCAGAAAATTAGAGAGAACGTAATGTATTTGAATGATTGTAATAATTCCATAATTGATAAGCTTGACGTTATAGTAATATCAATGACTCACCCATACCCAAAGCATTTCTTGAACGAAATGATATATGGATTGAAACCCAAAAGTTTAGTCTGTTCATTAAATATCATGCTGTCCCCTAGCGGGTTACAGAACTACGTTTGCTCTATACCCGTGCTCGTTATTAGAAAGAAACTGAAAAGAACTAGACGCAGGGGTATTGATGAATAGAAAAGTGTATATATAAGTATAGATGTATATGCTGATCTAGGTAACTGACAAGTAAAACTAATACATGAAAACTCAATTGAATAAATTTAATACAAGCATTCTTACGCTATGCTCTCCTTCCTGGGAAGCTGATACTAGATTTCGAAAAAACGGTTTCGGAAAAGCAACGAAAGTAAAGGGGACAACGGAATTCAGGGAGCAACCCGCGCCCGCGCGCCTGTGTGTCCGCCTGACGGTGTTAACATCTGTATCGCCGTCCCCACCTCCAAACCCATAATCAATTTTGTGTGCATTTACTTTAGTGAATGACCGGCTCTCTGCTAGATGCAATATTGTGTTTGTATCCTAAATGGGACACTACCCCACTCAATGATCAAAATCGGGAAGCGGGAAATGGACCAACTATGTTCGCTCAAGACACGCTCGAGCCAATTAAATTCTCGGTATATAAGTTGTATCTGCACATCATGTGCAGATACAACGTACATACCACGGAATCATTACAATATCCTGTTGCAAGCTACAAATCACGGCGCGGCCCATTCCTTTACCACCCCCGTCTTCTTTGCCATTTAGGATCTCCAGTACTGTATTTTTGTGTTTCTAAGCATCTCTTTTCCTTTATTATCGAGTAAAAGCGAGTTAGAACTCTGGGGAAAAAGAGAATCATCCCCCGGTAACCCCTCCCCACGAAAACTAAATCGTCAAAAGTAGGTATTGCTCATTGAGGGCCAGTTAAGCAGGAATTGGTGCAGCCAAATTTGTCGACGCAACGCCCATGTCGACTAAACAAACAACAAAGGTTGTTTATTTATTGATATATATATGCGTGTGTATATTTCTTGCTGTAGCATTCTGAGGTGATATTCATAATCTTTATGGCGACAATTCGGACACAAACACACGCTCACGGATACACACACAATCCTCATCGGCAATTATGTTTACTCAGGCTGTCAAGCAAGCGGGTTCTCGCAGGTTACTAACCGCTGGTGTTGCCGCTTTGGCAAGCGGAGGTGTTTATTACAACTACACACAATCTAAAAAAAATTGGGATGCTTTGACGATCCAAAATGAAGCAATTTTGGCAAATCCAGTTGACTCGCCAAATATTAATATACCTACGAGGGCAGAGTTGGTAAATAGTTTGAAAACAACGGATCAATTTGATGTTTTGGTTATTGGTGGGGGTGCTACCGGATCAGGGTGTGCCTTAGATGCTGCTACGAGAGGTCTCAATGTTGCTTTGGTAGAAAAAGATGATTTTGCTTCTGGAACTTCTTCAAAGTCAACTAAAATGGCCCATGGTGGTGTTAGATATTTGGAAAAGGCTGTCTTCCAGTTATCGAAAGCCCAATTGGATTTAGTTATCGAAGCTTTAAATGAGAGAGCTCATCTTCTTTATACTGCTCCTCATCTCTGTAAAATTTTACCAATAATGATTCCAGTTTATAAATATTGGCAAGTGCCTTATTTCTATGCTGGTGTTAAAATGTATGATATTTTTGCTGGATCTCAAAATTTAAAATCCTCTTATTTAGTATCAAAGGCAAATGCTTGTGAAATTGCTCCAATGTTAGATGAAACAAAGTTAAAAGCAGGTTTAGTCTATCACGACGGTTCTTTTAATGACTCAAGAATGAATTCTACTTTAGCTATAACAGCAATAGAAAATGGTGCTACCGTTTTGAACTACACAGAGGTCAAGCAATTAATTAAAGATCCTACTACTGGAAAATTAACTGGTGCTATTGTAGAAGATATTGAAAGTGGTGAAAAAATTCAAATTAATGCAAAAGTCATTGTTAATGCTACTGGTCCTTATTCGGATAAAATACTGCAAATGGATAACAATAAAAGTGGGAAATCTGATGAATTTACACAAAGTACTGACACTTCCATTACAACAAAAATTGCTGTTCAAAATCCCCATATGGTAGTTCCAAGTGCAGGTGTCCATATTATATTACCTTCTTTTTACTGTCCAAGGGAAATGGGGCTTCTTGACGCAAATACTTCAGATGGTAGAGTTATGTTTTTCTTGCCATGGCAAGGTAAAGTTTTAGCTGGTACTACTGATATTCCATTGAAAACTGTCCCAGAAAATCCTACTGCTACAGAAGCCGATATTCAAGATATATTGAAAGAATTACAACATTATATTAAATTCCCAGTTAAGAGAGAAGATGTTTTATCAGCCTGGGCTGGTATTAGACCTTTAGTACAAGACCCAAGAAAGACTCCAAAGGAAGGTACTACTCAGGAGCTGGTTAGATCTCATTTTATATTTACTTCTGAACATGGTTTAGTTACTATTGCGGGTGGTAAATGGACTACATATAGAGAAATGGCTGAAGAAACAATTGACACTGTAATTAAAAATGGTAAGTTTAATGTAAAACCATGTTTAACAAGAAAATTGAAATTGGCTGGTGGCGAAAATTACGATCCAAACTTATCTGCTTTATTGGCTCAAAAATATCATTTACCTTCTAGATTATCAGAACATTTGGCTAATAACTATGGAACTAGAGCTCCGTTGATTTGTGATATGTTTGTAAGTGATGACCATAACAGATTACCTATTTACTTAGCTGGTAAAGAAGAAAATAAAGTTTATGGAACAGTCGATTTCGATTCTTTTAGGTATCCATACACCATTGCCGAAGTGAAGTATAGTGTTCGAAATGAATATGCTAGAACCGCATTAGATTTCCTAATGAGAAGATCAAGATTTGCCTTCTTAGATGCTAAACAAGCCTTAAAATCAGTTGAAGGTACGGTTAAGATTATGGGTGATGAACTAAATTGGGATGATGAAAAAAGAAAACAAGAAACCGAATACTCCATTGAATTCATTAAAACATTTGGTGTTTGAAGAGATCTAAAAATTTAAAAACAAGTTTTGAATCAAAATTAATGCTCCTATAAATAAAGTAAATTCATCTAATACTCTCATATTTAATATTACCTAACAATATAATTACAAATATCAAATCCAAAAAATTTCATTGATTACATACGTTTTCTTCTTTTTTTAAAGTAAATAGTTGTTTTGTATTAAAATTAACTAATTTCTCTGTGTGCTTATTTAATTTATTGTCTATGGAATAATCAACTAATATATTTTATCAGCCAACAAATACCATATATAAATTAAACAATTGTAATTCAAAGAGCTAATTGTGCGATTTCACAAGCTAGTGTTAATATTATCTTTGATATATAAGTTAATATGTATAAATGACATATTTTTCATAATAATTAACATCTACTATATCATAAATTAAAAGTACCTAAAATATTAGAATAATTTAGAAAAGAAGCATCGAATATTATTATGTTCTCATTTGCAGTTTTGGCAAGTATGTTTCATGCAAGTTATTCTCTTTTAGCAAAAAAAATTACTTTCTTGAAAAATATGAAGATGACCCACATGTTGCTACAGTATAATCGTAAACAGATTCGCCAAAATTTAGATATCTGTTAACATAACCTTGTATATTAGAGTCTTCGACTCTATCAACCCTGAACTGCAAACCGGTATTTCTTTTAATGCCTGCCAAACAAACTGACACAAGTGTCAAATCAAATGAAATATGGATCACTTTACCAATCTATAACTAAAAAAAGTTTTAGTTAGTATAAAATAAAAATTAAAAAGAAATTGAACTAGTTCGATAAAGTTTCATTTTATAATTCAACTCCATATTTCTGACGTTACTAGAATTCGTACATACCAATGTCATTGTAATTAGAAGGTATTCTTTTTAATGTCCTTCAAAATGGGCAACTATCCTAAAATTGTATATGAGGCAGCTTAAAAAGCTTCAAACAAGGGCAATAATACTAAGTCTTGATTAGCTTATGAAACTTGATCCCACAAAGTTACATTTTTTATCATTTTAATTTAAATCGTTTTTTACCTTTATTTTTTTGGAAATATCGAAAAAATTATACGTAAGATAAAAACGAAAAACATATTACTCTTATAAGACAGTATCTGAATGTATCTTTCAATTGCAAAAACAATATAATATATAATACTCTCTAATTCTTTTCCATATACTAATGAGTACATTAATAGCAACTCATTAGGTTACAAGGTTGTTTAATAAATAAGACAATTTAGTGACTCAATTTGCAAGATATAAAATATAATACATTCGTATAGATAGAACATGTTGAAAATAACTAGTAGAGCAGTTTCTAGGAATTTATTTTATCTGAGTTCTAAACGTTCATCACTGGCTCAAATAACGAGATTAAGATATTCAATTAATTCCAAAGAAACAAAATTTGTTAAAACTCCTATAACCGTTAATGATGAACTCCCAGACCCGACAAAGTATAAGATAAGACAAAGAATAGGGTTTGGAATTTTTGTATTCTCAGTAGGTAGTGCATTAAGTCTTCTTTTTAATTATGAGAAAACGGAATCACCAATTGTTGTTAATACAATATATTACCTACGTCGCTCTGCTAAAACAAGGGAGATTTTGGGTGATAACATTGAATTTGACGGCTTTATTCCTTGGGTTTCTGGAAAACTAAATCAAGTTCAAGGGAAAGTCAATATTACATTTCATATAAAAGGTAGTAATGATGTAAGTGGAACTGTAAGATTGGTAGCTGATAGAGATAATTCGGATGATGAATTTTTGATTCGTAAGTGGACTTTGACTGTCAATAATCAAACAATTGATATTTTATCAGAAATGGAAGGGGTCTCAATCTGAAATTAACTATTCCTTATAATCCTGATTTTTCTACCAAGCATCTTTTAATACTATTTTGTGTTATAATGTAAGTGTCGATTCACTGTTAATAGATTTCAATTTTCATAATATCTTATTGTAAATAGTCCTTTTTAATCAAAAATTCTTAATTGCAACCTACTTATATAAACAAATTTTAATAAATAGTAGATGAATATATTATAAGTATGCTATATGATGCATAAAAATATGTGCATTTTATAAATTTCTATAAATTATTATTATTTATTTTTATCTTTCGGGAGCAGTATTAAATTTTTTGGGTATCACTAATTAATGCATGTGTCCTCTCTAACAATTCTTCTTTCTTGGCTTTTTCTAAGTTGCTTCCAATACCTTTGATGTTTTCTTCAATTCCACTGTTAAGGATTTTTGTACTTCTACGTCTTCTAAGAGGTTCAGGTTGCTGTTCAACTCCACGAAGTTTCAATAATAGTTTATCTATAGAGTCGTCATTTTTAGTATTTTCATCTAAATCAGAATCAGTACTATTAAAATTATCCTTTTGTAATCTACTCTCTAACATATTCTTTCTCTGTTCATATAATCTTTCAGCCTCTTCCTTGTTAATATTTTCCTTTGCACATTTTCTAAAAAGAGTTACAAACTCACAAATATTTTTGAAAAAATTGTCCTTAGCTTCTTTGTTATTTGGATCTTCACCATAATATTTTAGAACTTTTACTATAGCATGATTAGTTAGAATTTGTTGATCTCGAAGTAAATTACTTTTAGTTTTTGCTCTATCAATTTTATATTTAACTTTCTTTAGAATTTGATCCTTTGGATGTAATTCTTCTGGATGTGATAATTTACCTTTTGTTACTGCATAGATGGCCGTGTTTACACGGGTACAAAATTCTTTGCATTCCATTGTAATATGGTCAAAAGTAACGTTTCCTAGATCTTCCACCTTAGATAAGTCGTCAATAAAACTATAAATATCTGGGAATTGGAGTCTAACAATCTTCTCTACAAAATGCAGGAAAGAAAGATTGTTGTCCTCACTTGACTTTATAAAAACAAGTTTAGAAAGTGAGCTGATTGCTATCCCTTCAGCAGATTTTTTATTCATAAAATTACCAATTTCTAAAACGATATATAAAAAATCTTTGAAGGTGTTTGAATTCATTAATTTTTGTACCGCATCATCAATTCTTTGTAATTTAAACATTAAATCAAAATAGTCCTTTTCATACGTATGTAATACCAATAAACACTGTGACCTTGCTGCCCAATATGATCTTAAATTGTAAAATAGATTGAGAAAAATTCTATCTGCTCTTTCTAGTTCAGAACCATCTTTTAATGCTTCGTTGTTAGTTTGATAATCTACACTGTATGGAGCATAATTACGTGCAACACTTCCTGATATATGTGTAAATTCTTCCTTGTTGAAAAATTCTAAGATTGTAATATTTTTAATAACATCGTTATCACAGCTTAGTACTTTGCTCAATAGTTCACTAACTGTAAGAGATGAAAATATATGAAGATTTATTCCGAATTGTTGCGCTAGATCTCGGGATAAAAAAGTTTTTAATTGCTTTTTATCATTCATATTTGATTTCTCAATATATTTTTTTTTAACCACATCTCTCAACGTAAATGAAGTTTTAACTTTATCAAAGACTCCTACATGCTCTAACTCTTTGAATATTGAACGATATTTTGCATTATCTTCCCAAATTGTATCATCAATTTCGTTAACTCTAACCCAATGAATTTGTTTTAGTTTTTTATCCTCTGTTTTCATATCAAAATTGGACATAAAAGGCGGTAGATCAGGTGCATTATTGTTTTTAGACGGTATATCTTGCTCAACATCCTTTTTCTTGACTTCTTTTCCTTTGCTTAAATTTGTTGGTAATGGTGGCGGAGGAGGTGGCGGTAGAGATGCCTTTGAACTTGAAGGATCTGATCTGATGGTCTCCGTTTCAGGTTTTATCATTGAAGATGGCAATGGCGGTGGCGGAGGAGGGGGTGGTGGTGGGGCAGGAGGAGTGATTAAAGGTACTGAATTAGATTCAAGATCTTTTTGTGTGCTATCTGCTAATTCATTCAAAGAATCTTTCGATTGTAATGGAAAAGTGGATATTTGATCGTTTTCTATTGTTACATGCCCCATCCCTGATGGTAGTAACGACTGGGGGAAAGGTGGTGGCAATGGTATCGAATTTGCTTTGAACTTGGTAACATCATTACTAACTTCACCGACATTTGTGGTCTCGACACTTACGAACCCAAAAGAGTTTGGAGCATTTGGCACTGGCAGTGCTAGTTTTTCTTCAGAATTGTTTCCAGAAAAATGATGGTGGTTCTCTATTACATTAGAGTTAAAAGTTGTTTTAGAATTAAGTGTTGTATTTACTGAAGTTGTGTCAGTAGCTGGGTTTACAGTATTAATAGCTGATCTTTCCCCAAAAAAAGCGTTTGCGTCATTTAAAAGATATTCAGGTGTCTTTATTGATTGTATTAAATTGAGCTCAACATTTTGGTTTTCTAATACCCTAGTCGGTGGTGTATTGTTTGGTTCCTTGTTTAAAGTACCTGAATTTTCATAAGGTATTGATTTGGTATTGATTCCGATAGTGTTATTAAATGCATTGTTCTTAATAGAACTTAAGTTTCCATTTTCAGATAAATCTGATGTTGCGATAGAAGAAAGTGAATCGAGTGAATCATGGAGTAATCTAAAATTGTTTTTTGTTGATGATTTTTGAGAAGGTTGGCAAATAGGCAATCCCGGAAGTTTAGGAGCATGTAACAAAGCAGCTTGTTCTCCTTTTGCAGTAGAATTATTAATTACATCACCTGAATTTGCAAAAAATGAATCTACACTTTTCATTTTTAAATTCTCATTGAGATTCTTATTGAATGTTATGACATAATTAGTTGCCGTGTCACTCAAGGTTTTTTCTTCTGATGTTTGTTCTGGATTTATATTAAAGCCATTACCATTACCACTGTAAGGCTGTATATTATTAGGACTCTCAAATGAGTTAATATTACTATTTTTATCATTAATTAGATATGAAGATAATGAGGATATTCTTCTACTTTTGTACAAAGAATTATGTGTAGCTTTTCTTGCTAAAGAGCTATTTTCTGTATTAGAAATCGACTGTTTAGGTTTGTTAATGTTTTTAATAATATTAAATTTTGTGTTAGAATAGTTTAAATTGTTACCACTGTTGTTTGAGTTTTTATAGATATAATGGGCGGCATATCTTTCTATTGTATTCTTATCCTCCTTCCTTTTTTCTTCAGAAATCTGCAGTCTTTTCTGTGTATCTTTTAATTCTATATTCAGCTTTTCGTTCTCTAAATTTGTTTCTCTTAACTCTTTAATTATTTCACCAGTATCTGCGTGCCTTTCTTCCTTTAAACTCTCAATTTCAACCTTTAACTTTTCTAAGTTTTTTTCTAAGCCATTCATTTCATCCATTGCTCTTTTAGCTATTTCATCACTATGCAATCTGTCCATTAGATCGTTAATTGACGATTGGACAATAAATTCTGGAGACATATCAATTTCATCCTCTGACTCTGGTATACGTATACTTGAATTTACAAATAAACTTTTTATTAAATATTCTAGCATTGATCCAAAAGTTTTCATAATCTTTAGTGATTCTGATTGAGTTCTAGATGCAATTAATTTTGTTAATGATGTTAGTAAGTCACCAATTGGATTTTCTAATGGAGTTTTTTGTACTTGCGTCACCAACAGCTGTAATTCTTTACTAAATGATACATCAACGATGTTTAGTTGGTTATGAGAAATTGACATCATTATATCATGTTCAATTTTTAAGTAAAGATTAATTTGATCGGACAGAACAGTTTTTGAAAATGAATTAGTATTTAAAACTATTTCAACTTCTTGGGCGTCATTAATATCTAATTTTTTCATTAGATAAAAAATCTGATGTATTCCATATTCTTTTAAATTGTTTATTATTTGAAACTTTCGTTCTATACTTGGTAACACTTCCATTATAGAGTTTATTAAGAACAAAGATACTGTTGAATATTCTCCTAAAAGTACGGTTAAGTTTAAAAAGTGAATGAAGGAAGTATTTTCCTGTTGCTCATTGCTAAGCATATCCTTATCTGAAAGATATAATTTAATATTATTTAACCAAATCGAGAACTCGGGTTCCAATTCATTCAGTACTATCTCATATCCTAAATGGGAGTCTACATATGTGAGAAGTAATAGTAATTCAGTTGCAAACAATTTTATCCTAATGGGAGTTTTATGCTCCGATAATAGTGTGATAAAATGCTTAACAATCTTTTTAGATTTAAGCACATAGTATCTCCCATTAGCATTGTTTAAAATGCTTCGAAAACAACTTAAATATGCATATTCTAATTTTCCATTAATATTTTGCTCAATTTCTATGAGAATATTTATGTTTACTTCATTGATGAAGGCTGTCAAAAAGCTTGATTGTCTGAGATTTTTCTCTAATACATATAATGTTTTTGCTATGTCTGCATTATCATTTATTAAATTTTTTATTTGCAAAATTAAATTGTGAGCATTTTGCAGTTTACCATTAATAGTAATATTATTTGTTAACTCTCTCGATACATTATCATGTGTACTACTTATTGAAGTAGTGGAAAGATCTGTTCCCGTCGATGTAAAACTACACTCGTTGCCATTCTCATTAAATTTCTCTTCATTTTTTATTTTACATATTAGTGCCCATTTTCTTCTTTTTGAAAGATCATTAGATGTCAAGGATGATCTCCAAAAATTAGATCTATCAGTCAGCATCGAGATAAAAAATTTATCTACTAATTCGTCATCATCTGGTAATACATAAGGATTAAATTCTAAGTTTTCAAAGTTTGTAATCTTACCGTGCTTTAAATCTTCGTTACCGTGTTTAATACTAGCCTCCAAGGATATGCTTGGGTCTGTAGAATGTATTACCTCTTTATTTACATTTGATGTATGTCTGTATAAACCAGAACCTACTAATGATAAACCTGTTTTCACTAATGTATTTGTTTCATTTTGTAACTCATGAACTCCTGTAAAGTCAGTATCTAATATTTTTTTCAAATTAGAGTCATAATCGCTGGTATCAGATGAATCGGAGTCAGGTATGGTTATATGATCATATTGCAGGTCCATTTTGCTACAGTATTCAAAAAAATACTCAAACCGTTGATTATTTCTTGAGCATCAATAGATTGGTTTTTGTAGTATATGCACTTTAAATCTGTATCACATGGAAAAAAAGAAGCATAAGTATAAGAAAAGTAATAAACTCAGACTTTAATTAATTCCAGCTTTTCAAATAAAATTCCACTACTTTACATCATCAACTTTGTTTCAATATAGCTGGAATATATACACCAACCGCCTATATTTTTCTAGAAGACGATGATCTGGTCTTCTCCGCATTAAGCGTCCGCAGCATAGAACCTGAAACGATCTCGGAATATATGATATGATAGTTTGAAGGAGCAAGTAGGGCGAACGCGTTAAAAGCGTCTAAGGCATCTAACCAAATGTATATATTTTCCAGTAAGATATTTAGATAACAAAGATATGTCTACTTATATAACGAACCATTTTTGACTAGTTAACAATAATTGGGGATAGAACACCATCCAAACTGTGAAATAACGGTGTCTTAGCACTACAAATATAAAATACCGTCATTAAAATCCACTAATAACCCTCCATAAACAGCTAGAGTTATATTTTCAACCCTTTTTCTTCCTTGCAGATGGATAACATATCGCTTAACTGAGATAGGCCGTTCAGATACGGGAAATAGAACCTGCCAATATATATATCACCATTATTATGAACTACTTAAGCACGGTGCATCGATGAGCCACAAATAGCTTGTGCTAGCTGTTTAAACTCATACAATAATGAGTCTGTATGGATGTTTGGCTACACTTCTTGGTCCACAAACAATGCTTTTCATGAACCCTTTATTCTCACATTAACAGATCGATTATTCTTATGTGTGTGCGTGATTCCCCGACCGAAAAGCAAAGGGAAAGTCATGTTTTTCCCGCTTAAATGGATCGTCGGGTTTAATCATTCTTGGAATCTGCAGTAACGTAGCTTATGCTATTAAAAATGCTGTCAATTTATTGTTAAGACGAAATCATGTCTGTATTACGAGTTTGTTAATCTAAGAAGAAAGCCGACCATGAACGATATATAAAATATTGGGGTAAGGCCTGAAAAAGTAGTAACACAAAAAGAACAAAGGCTCATGTTATTGTATCATTAAGTGATATTTTGTGAATTAATAGTGGTCACAAAAGTGATTGTATCTGTTACTTGGCAAAGGATTTTCTCCACTGTTCTATTTGTCATTTGACGGAGCGATATAACATGTTGTGTTCCTCTAATTCGATCATTAAGAATTATATCCGATTCGTATTAATAATAAATGATATGATTACGTCGAGATTTTATTATTGATGATCATGTTTAAATAGGATGCCCCACATTCATATTTTACATATATATATAAGAGAGGTACCGTAACGTTCTTGACTATTTATTTTGTTCCGTAACCTTATGTGTCATTAAGATAGGAATAATTGATTCATTTCGTTTTTTATTTTTAGCTCTCAACTATAAAAGTAAAGTGTAACAAGACTAAATATATTAAAATACAATGACGGATAGATTGAAATCGGTCACTAATCATTTACAATCCAGCATTTCGAATTCAGGTGGATTTGTTTGTCCAACAAAAAAATCTCCAGACGATGTTGTGATCATCCAAGCAAAAAGATCAGCTATTACAAAAGGGTTTAAAGGTTCTTTTAAAGATTTAAACACAGATTATTTACTACAACAATTTCTAATTGAATTTTTGAAAACGTTACCTGAGAATTTGGGTAAAAATCCAGCATTAATTGAAGAAATTGTCTGTGGTAACGTATTAAATCCTGGTGCAGGTGCTACAGAACATAGAAGTGCTTGTTTGGGGGCAGGAATACCTTATAGTGCGTCTTTCATGGCTTTGAATAGACAATGTTCTTCTGGTTTAACTGCAGTCAACGATATCGCAAATAAAATCAAAGCCGGCCAAATAGAAATTGGATTAGCTTTGGGCGTTGAGTCAATGACGAAAAACTATGCCTCAGTGAATCCCCTGGGTAGGATTTCAGAAGAAATGAAGATAAATAAAGAAGCCAGAAAATGTTTGATCCCAATGGGTATTACAAATGAAAATATAGCACAACACTTCAACATTTCAAGAAAGCAACAGGATGAATTTGCTGCAAATTCTTATAAGAAGGCCTCAACTGCCATTAAAAATGGTTTATTTGAAAAAGAAATATTACCATTAAAAACCCCAGAAGGAAAAATTGTTTCTGTTGACGAAGGTCCAAGGGAAGGAGTGACAGCAGAATCGTTAGGTAGCTTAAAACCGGCATTTATTAAGGATAAAGGTACTACTACAGCAGGAAATGCTTCTCAAGTTTCGGATGGTGTTGCGGGTGTTTTGTTGACCAGAAGAAGTGTAGCAGAAAAATTTGGCTTCCCTATTCTCGGCCGTTATTTGGCTTTCCAATCAGTAGGCGTCCCACCAGAAGTCATGGGAGTTGGACCAGCTTATGCTATTCCAAAAGTTCTAAAAGATGTCGGATTAACGATTGATAATATTGACATATTTGAAATAAACGAAGCTTTCGCAGCCCAAGCTCTATATTGTATTAATAAGCTGGGGATTAAACTTGAAAAGGTAAATCCAAAGGGTGGTGCAATTGCTTTAGGACATCCCTTAGGTTGTACTGGTGCTCGTCAAGTTGCCACTATAATGAACGAACTCAAGACTAATCAAATTGGTGTTGTTAGTATGTGTATCGGTACAGGTATGGGTGCAGCTGCTGTTTTCGTAAAAGAGTAATACAATGTTTCTTTCCCAAATATAAGTATATATATCATTTATTTTGCAATAAATTTTTATATTTATGAAATAACATTTAATAAAAAACCGGTGAATTTAGAAATTATATGCAGTATATCATGAAAATAAATTGAATTCGCTATATTTCATATTAACTGTCTAATTTCAAATATGGATATCTTTATAAAACCTTTGTACTTTATCATTCACAATTTTGAAGGTAGTGCTCATTAAAACTTCTTTTTCCTGAACCAAATAATTTATTTGTGCTATTATTGGATATTTTTTTTCTAAAAGCTCTTTTGATTTAATATTGAAATTTTTTACCAATCGAAGAATGTTCTCTTGCTCTTTTGAATTTTTTTCATCTTTTTGAATTGTAGAAGTTAATTCAATAGGCGATTTGGGATAAGCATACGGTATTTTAATTATGAGTTTGGTAAAAATTTTGTTTTCTTTTATATTTAACAATGTATTACTTATGCCATAAGATTCAAAGTATTTGCTTTTCTTAAATAACTTAAAAGAATATTTATTTAATTGTAAAAAGCAATGTTCAATTTCTTCTATTCTAACTTTCTTGTCAGCTACTGAGTTTAGTGTTTTCTCATTTTCTTTTTTTGCTAATTTACTTTCGGTATATATTAAGTTTTCATTATTCTTACCTGATAATTTAGCATTAAATGAACTTAGCCGTTGTTTATTGTTTCTAGTATATTTGGCCTTGGTAAATTTACTAGGGTGAATTTCTTTAATTCCTTGATTATCCCGATTTTTTATATCATCAGTGATCTTATTTTGCTGGCAATTCGTTTTTTTCTTATAGTTTTTTTTTTTAGGATTAAATGTAATTTTGTCACCCATGTTTATATTACTGTTTAACTTTATTTTAACATTAATCAAAATATAGTTAGATTGTAATATATTTTAATCATTTGTCATATTTAATTATAGGATAGATTGAGTGTTATTTAAAACCTGAAAGATTTATATAAGCAAATTTATAACTAAAAAATATTGAAAAATTATACTATTATGTCACGTGAATTGGTATATTAACTAAATTCTACAGGTGACAGCGATTAAGGAATTCATTGGAATAACTTTGAAAGGATTTTACGGTGACTATAATCAATTTTAATGCTTTTAATATATATACCATATAAAGTTTTTTATTGTCATGAAAAGTTCAAGTTGCTGCTCACAATAAAATTTTTATGTTTATAAATCACATCATATTTTTATTTTATTCCTTTTTTACCTTTTCATGTAATAAGTTTTGGCAAGAACAAAAAGTAAAGTTCAAATTTCTAAAAAAAACAATTTATTTTTTGTATTTTTAAAGACTTCTCAGTTAAATGAAAACAAATATTACAATAATATTATCAGAAATTGAATTTAAAATTTTAAGGTCAATATATAGCAAATAAACAAACTAGCAATATTTAGAATAATATCAAA
Organism: Tetrapisispora namnaoensis; assembly: GCA_003705985.2. Taxonomy (NCBI): domain Eukaryota; kingdom Fungi; phylum Ascomycota; class Saccharomycetes; order Saccharomycetales; family Saccharomycetaceae; genus Tetrapisispora; species Tetrapisispora namnaoensis. The sequence continues at coordinate 4,676 of PPKD02000021.1, read as the reverse complement.
AAAAGATTTTTGATTTTCTTTTCAAGAAAAGTTCTTTTTAAAAATAAACCCAAGAGTTAAATGATTTTACTTTATTTTAGCCTTGGTGTCAATAAATATTATATAATACACGATAATTAATAGATTTTTAAGAATAGAATAAACATTTTTTATATTTTCATTTGAAATCGTATTCTCAGTTAATCTAGTTTACACGATGCGTTTCTCAATCAAATTAATTTGTTCATTTATCAAGGCTGATTACTAAGAAATATTCACAAACTACGTGTTTAAGAAATTATAAGAAACATTATTTAGGTAGTTTGCAAATTACACTTTTTAGTAGGAGGAATTTATTTTTTATTATTGCATTATGTTTTGTAAACTATATGTGATAAGATAAAATATTTTAAATATAGCATATAATCGAGTATAAAATAGTTGTACATTCTTACCTTAAGTTGAAGAAATATTGATAAGAATCATAGAATTTTCATTAACTGTAGTAACATTTAACATAAAGAGAGTACTAACAACATTCTTTTACAGTTTTTGTTAATAATATTTTTTTTGTAATTATCATATGCAAAAACACATTACTTTCATAAGAAATCTTAATTTTTGTTCAATTATAAACTGTCTACAAATTGACTGGAGCTTTTTCAATTCAAATACTTTTCCTGTTGTTGGAATTTCAATAATAACAACAATCACTAAAAATGTATTCATCAAGCAAGGAGAGGAAAGAATATTTATGAATATAATAGAGCAATATATATATATATATATATATATTATTTGGACAAAAATATAATTACATGACATATAAGGGAATAGATAATTTTATTTTTTTTAAATCTTAAAAATTATTTTGCTTTCTTTAAGTTCCTGTAAACACTCACCCTTAATTAATTGAGTTTTTTTTAAAATTAGTTGATTAAATTATTAAAAAAAAAATAATAACAAGGAAAAGGAAAATTCTGTTTCAGTTATCTTTATTCTAAATAATTTGTTGTCGAATTTGACGATAACTATATATTGTTTATATCTATAATATTGTAATTTATAGTCAACTATTTAAGAACATGATCCTTTTCACTAAAATTACTGAAAAACGGATTTAACAAATTTAGTAGAAGAAGATTTTTTTATGATGCAAATATTTTTAGTTGTATTAGAGGTCTAGTAATATCATGCATAAGTCACAGATATTACTAGCTAGGTATGTCTTAATAATCCTATATAATATTTTTTTTAATTTACTTTTTCTGTACTAATAGTTTATAAAGAACCAAATTAGTTTTTTTGTATATTAAAATGACTTAAAATGACAATTCTTAACGTGTCCTCTAAGTATCTCGTTATTATAGCGATACCTTAAACTGCAAAGAAGATGTACTTCTTTGTGTTAGAGTAATGAGTGCACAATAGCCACTTTACATTTAATAAAAAAGTGAAGAACTAATTAAAAAGTTTCTCATAAATTTGATGTCCTGTAAAAAAACAATCCGATTATTTTGATGGCACGAATCATTGAATAAATGCAATGCAACCAACCAGAAAAGCGTTTAAATGCTAGCATAGTATAATAAACAAAAAAATCAAAGAAAATGATGGAGAAAATATAATTTTTGAATATTCCTGAAGGCCCCAAACATTGCTTATACTTTAAAACAAAGGGCATTATTATGCACAGCATTGTACAACACAAAAGGAATCACTAAGTTAAAAAAAATAAATTAAAGAAAACAACAAAAATAGAAGTTATTCGAAAGATCCGTTAAGATGAAAATGTAAAAATATTTATTTATACAGGAAGAACAAATATCCGCAAAAAAAACTAAAAGCAAATTATTATAATTAGATATTTGAGAATAAAGAGTGAAGTTGCTTGTGTGATCTTTTAGTTTAATATAAGATGTGGGTTTATTGCGAATTATTAATTAAGACGCTAACTTGTGACTAGTTATTTAGTTTTAAAATTTCTACTTGCTGTTGTTTTAATTTTTGAATAATGTTGACAACGAAATTTAAAAAACATTAATTTTTCTATACAGCTGTTTTTCCGTCTACTATTCCTGCTCAGAGAAACTAAACACAATTTTAGAACTTATGAATTTTCTTTAGCCTTATATTTTTAATTTTATTTTGTAGAGGCCTTTGTGTTACCCTTTTCATTCCTTCCTACGTCCTACATTCTGTACTAATTAAATATTATTCATTACACTAATATATGCCGCTGAAGAACGTGAATAAACATCTATCTGGTTCTTTGTTCTTAAAAAATAAACTAAAATTTTAAAAACCTTCTGCGCAGATTTAGTAATTTTAATTAAAACACTTTCCCAATTTGTCTACCTTGTGAATTGGTTGACTTTTCTAATTGAATTTATTCAAATTCATTTTTTCGGTATTTTCTTTGTATGATTTAAATTTTAAGTGTTATTGTTTTGTTCACATTTTGTACGTAAGACAATTTTTATAAGTTCATATGTAGTTTGCGTCCAAGAGAAAACGTGGCAATAAAGAAGTTGTTGAATGTCCTTTTTTCTTAATAAAATTTTCGAATACAGCTATTTTCAAGGGAAAGTTATTAATATAGATAAAAGTCTAGACCAAGTAATTAACATTGCAGGTAACTTAGAAGAGCGTACAGAACGTCTCTTTTTAAAATTATCCACGCGAAGCTTATTTAGGTCTAATATATTGTATTAAATTTTTTTCGAAAAAATATATGAGTGAACTACTTTAATAGTACTGAGTATTATTTGAGAATTCACACCTATTAAAAATGAGAAATTATTTTATCTTATTACTGAATCGAGTAATCAAAATCTCAAATGTACTCTCCTTTGATTTTATTCATAAGTTAATTAATTCATTAACCCAAGGAAGATTCTTAAGCTTTTCTGTGCTTTTCTAATAAGAAAGAAAAACAAAGATTTAAATTTGGTGTATTTTTTTATATTTTATCTTGAATTTTTGTACAAGGGATATTTAATTTTACAAAGATATGAAATATTATCTTACCTTACTTTTCTTTTTCTTTTTTCTTCTTTTCCTCTTTTTTTCTTTTTTTCTTTTGACTTAGGAAGTTTATTAATTTTTCAGACATAAAATAATGAGTTCAAAAAAATCTTTAACACTTTTCGTGCATATATTCAAACTCTGCTGCACAGGTGTAATTCTTTTCTTGTTTATTTATTTCACAGAAGGATGCTTTCTTTCTGTGATTGTTCGGTATAACTGGCTGTTGTTATCCAAGTTCAAATCGAAAGGAATTGCAATATGATATAGGATATATATATATAACCATACAATGAAGGTCTTTTTGTGTTCTTTTCATGTCTATAATATACACTTATAAAGGATAGAAAGTTTTCAGTGTTAATCAATATTTTTCAAAATTGTTTTGAGTTTTAGCATATGTATACATTTATCAGAATTTTATTCTTCTCATAATTCTTTTTTTAACATAAGTTTTACACAGACAAGCAAAATTATTAAGGGTTTCTATCCATACTGTGAATTAATATTGCAATAATTATAGCACTCGTAACATTAGCTCGAAATTGCAATAGCTAATCATTAGAAAGCTTTTGCTTGTATAATTCGTTACTATGAATTTAAGTCATTCGCTATATTTTTTGCTTGCTTTAGCAATATCTTTGCTCCTTCCGAATGCAGACGCTTCGACAAATAATTACAGAAGCACATTAATTGGGTCTGTGCAGTCAGACAAGTCAAAAGATCAAGTTGAATCTACTTCAGTTATTTCCTCGAGTTTGCCAAATGCATATAGATATAGAAAGTACACTGAAACACTTAGTGGAACTAAAGGCTATAAAAACATAATTATAGAGACAAGAAATTTTGTCACACCATTGTTTTCCATCGATGAGAATGCTGATGTGGACCTTGACGTGAAATCATCTTATGAGAATCTTTCTCAAAATGTACTTAATAAAAGAGATGTAATAGAAACAACTGCAACCACCACAGAATCAGTATCCCAAAGTTTCACAACCAACTCAGAATTAATATCTCAAACTAGTTCAACATCGAGCATGCAACTTGTAGAATTTCTAGAAGCTTTAAGAGATTATTTAGAGGTAGAAGACGATACTATATATGATACCTATTCAGATGAAACCACATCAACTGAAGAAACTACATCCTCAGAAGAAACTACATCCTCCGAGGAGACCACATCAACTGAAGAAACCAGTTCGACCGAAGAGACCACATCCTCAGAAGAAACTACATCAACTGAAGAAACTACATCAACTGAAGAAACTACATCCTCAGAAGAAACTACATCCTCCGAGGAGACCACATCAACTGAAGAAACCAGTTCGACCGAAGAAACCACATCCTCCGAGGAGACCACATCAACTGAAGAAACCAGTTCGACCGAAGAGACCACATCCTCAGAAGAAACTACATCAACTGAAGAAACTACATCTACTGAAGAAACTACATCCTCAGAAGAAACTACATCCTCCGAGGAGACCACATCAACTGAAGAAACCAGTTCGACCGAAGAGACCACATCCTCAGAAGAAACTACATCAACTGAAGAAACTACATCAACTGAAGAAACTACATCCTCAGAAGAAACTACATCCTCCGAGGAGACCACATCAACTGAAGAAACCAGTTCGACCGAAGAAACCACATCCTCCGAGGAGACCACA